>OZ025252.1:23192637-23293486 GCA_964019135.1 Arenicola marina
CGGGTACCCGCCGTCCAGGACGGAAGCGGTCACGTTGTCGATGCTGGAGATCAGGACGTCGGGCGAGGAGAGGTTGGTGGCGGTCAGCATGCCGGCCTGACCCACGTTGTGACCCAGGGCCCGTGCCAAGGACATGCACGCGTGCTCCCCGGTCATATTCATCGTGGCCGTCCGTCAGTGCGCCCACCCAACTGCAATTACAGGAGAGGAATAGAAACATAATTATTATACTATTTATACTCTGTATATTGTATATACGATTTTTATGCCACAAAGACTCTATTAACGAATACCACGTTGTGACTCGGAAATAACAAAATATACGCAATGTTTATTAGTCGCCTGTGTTCAGAAGTAAGGCTGTCTCTTACTTAGGGCGTGTTCGATTTACCTGAAACCGACAGAAAAGGGAAAACGTTTTTTAAACCAGATTCAAACGTTTCCCAACCAAACGCATCGTTTCATTTGTTTACAGTTTCAGCATTAACTAAGGCCATGGCCATGTGCTTATGAATTTGTGCCCGCGTAAATATGCCGTCTTTTTCATATTCTACCAGCAATACATTTATGATTAACTATGGTGTGTGTGTTGATCGGCCTCACTCTTCCGCGAAACCGAAACCGTTAAAGCAGCTCTTTCGATAGTTTCACGGTGTCGAGCAAACCGGTTTCGGTTCTTCTCGTACGGCTATGCTGGTCCTTCCCACAGGGGATGCATAAGGAGCCCATTCTGCGGCAACCCCACCCTCCCCCCCCCCCCACGCCTCCAGCACCGCACCCCCGCCACCCTTCCCCCCACTCCACATAGAGACGGCCGCTATGCTGGTCCTTCCCACAGGGCATGCATAAGGGGCCCCATTCTGTGCAATGCCCCCTCCCCCCCCCCCCCCCACGCCTCCAGCACCGCACCCCGCCACCCCTCCCCCCACTTCACATAGATACGGCTATGGTTGTCCTTCCTACAGGGCATGCATAAGGAGCCCCATTCTGTGCCAATGCCCCCTCCCACCCTCCCCATCCCAAGACTTCTACCTGCGCTGAACCCCTCCTACCCCCCCACCCCCGCCGCCCCTCCCCCCCACCCCGCTCCCCACTAACAGCCCCCTGCATTAACGCTGCTCACCCTTGTGGCATACAATGCCTCACCTGTCGCCACTATATCGGCTTCCCAACGGCGGCGTGGCTGGCCCTCACGCGGCCCACTATAAGGGCTCACCCGAGAAGCGCTCCCCACTTGCCGCGGACGACTTCAAGACAATCTAACACTGACGACAATTGATGAACTTGATCAGCTCATCTCCAGCTTCGAATTTTCTCATTGATCCGAGCTATAATAATGGTCATCCTCATGAAAACCATCAACACTTCGGCTGCTCTCAGTTCTGCCTGGATCATTTTCCTGGTCTGTTCTGGGCGAGACATTCACGCTACAGAACAAGGTATGTATTATATTTAACAACACCATATACTAGCAGAAACAGACTTTCTATCTACATACTATTGTTATAATTTGCATAGTTTTACCGATGTGTTTAAAATACCTCATATCCTCTAATGTGCTTTCTCCTCCCTTCAAGCACCTAATGTTTTTTTTTGCCATTTTCAGTCATGTTTTGTGATCTTTTTTGCCTTTGCTGACCATTCTGTCGCTACATGTAGATTTGTGGCTCCGTGACATTTAACTGAGGCATTGTATGGCTGCTCTTTTATTTCTCTTTTGATAACAACATTCTGATGAATATCGGCGATTTTTGTGTTGGTTAATAATCTTACAGCTGGAAAGAGATATGGATATACCAGAGTAGTGCAATAACAATATCCATGACGCTGCCCATGTAGTGCCAGCAGTGGGCTAATTTTACATCATGCCTGCATCGCATCAAATATTTACACTAACGTAGTGTTGATGAGAGACATATTGCCTGAGGGTCGAAAGATATATTTAAATATCACATAACTACATTGTATTGATACGTTATGCTTTAATGTATTGTATTGTAGCATTAGTACATGTAGATAGCTCTAGCGATGTGCGGCTGAAGGGTGCGGGGGAGTGGAGGGGGGGGGACTTAGTAGCTGACCGCTTCCAGTTCAAGCCGGAAAGCCCCAACTCTTTTGGCTTTTTGATGTAGGTTTATGATTTAAATTCATTACTTAAATCAATGACTGTTGATCATGTGAATCAGTGGAATTACAACAAAGTCAACATTTCGGTCGATGTATTTGTGTAAATGTTCTGTAGGAGTCTATATGTTTTGTTATTTCTCTTCCATTTGTTCACCTGTCTCCCGACTATGTTACATAGACCGTAAGAACCGAATCAATGTTAGTAGCAGGCATAATACCCAGCGAGAGAGCCAGGAACACACACGGTAATACAGACCGCACCCGTCCATTTTGAACTGCAGTGGTCTCATTTGTGAAGCTATAGCCTGTTATGCTATACCCTGAGCGGAGTCAAAGACCTGTGGCCAACTAAACGGCCTGCCTCAGCAGCCGTAACCTAACCCTAACCTAACCCTAAGAGCTGAGGAGGCTTAGGGTTAACTTAGGATATGTTGTCCTCAGCCAGATATATCCCCCATCGCACCATAAAGCCCCACCCCTCCCCCTACGCGATCCGCAAAGCACCCATGCTTGTGGCACCAACGGTAATATCAAGATGCTGGGAAGGAAACAAACCAGCCCCCAGACTGTCACATCGCGCAGGTGCATGGAGCTTCAGTTACAAATAAAGATTTTGTCTTGGTTACGCGACGAGTAACACTGGACCACCTCAGAGTTTAACGCCCCGTTTGCCTCTGACCCAGAATGCCGCTCGGGTCCTTTTATATGCCAGGATTTTTTTTCACAGATTTGTGGGACGTTCAATTTTTTCTTTGGAAAAAAAATTAAATGTACGCCGCCCGTGGCACATTTTGGTTTACTTTTAAACAAATTCAATACTCGCATAATACCATTGCTCCGTCATCAGATTTCGAGCACCCCTCCCCCCCCCCCCCCGCACAAGCCCTCAACGATTGCTGAAGCAAATTCAAAGATAAATATTTAATTTGAGAGTAACCAAGTTTTGTCATGAGATTATGCGAATAATCACCGTCTATACACGCTACAACATGCAACAGGACCTGTCTGTTGCCTTCTGTTGTACAGAACATAAACGATGTCAGTACGCTGACATATATGTGATGGCATAAAGGATAATGGGGTAAGATAACAGACGAGGCAACGGGAGATAAACAACACTCGTGTGTCACATGTCTCCCCGCCATTATCTGTTATGGCGTCGTCATTAAATTGCATATTTCACACGTTGAATCATGTCCCTGGTGATGACGGGTCCGTCGGTCGGTCGGCAGAGGGAGGCAAATAAAGAAGCGCTCGCACCAGTGTGCGACAGAAGAAAAGAAAGCCAGCACAACAGACAGTCTGTCGGGAAATTTAATAACGACGTCCCTAGATGTGAAAACGGGATCGGAGCGGACGAAGCCCGAGCGAGATGAGAGTCGTTGTGGATGGAAACCGGACCCCAACCCCCTAGCCCTGGTACATGCCTCTCTGACCAAGAGGTCGGTAGTTAACAAACGCCGCCTGGCAGCGAGTGCTCACGCTACGTTTGTTTACTTCCGGCGAGCGGCGGAGCATTGAAAACGAAGCGAGAGAGGACAAAAATTGGCCGGATTACAAGAAAATACACAACCGACCAAAGAAATGACTGTCCGACGAAAGCCATAAAAGCTTCAGGAATCTAATGGAGCAACTTGGCGGGTAGGCACTATATATTTATTCTGTTAGGACCTTCAACTTGAGCCACCGGTCCGCGATTTCTAATTTTAGCCCTGGTGAGCGGCATGGCTCTCACCTTTGCTCCGTTTACGGGCGTGGTCAGAGAGGCATGTACCAGGGCTACCAACCCCCCACCCCCCTGCCTGTGACTGACATGGGATGCATTTGTGATGTATCACTTCGCTTCTCTCTCCACTCACCCACCCCTTCCCCATCCCATTCCCCATGACGTCACCCCCATAACAACAGTCTTTGAAGCTCTCCCAGCGTGTTATCAAGGCATCACTGACATTCACTGCCTCGTTAAGGGTCATCTGTCTGTCTGAGAATATGACCGGAGCAACGCTCTTGACATTGACACTACCTGCTGATACCTGTCAGATTGATTAAATGCAAGCGGCACATAATACATAATGAGTGTTCATTTCATAATAAAATAATTCACGGCAATTTGTGACGTTACGGAGTTGACCTGTTCGGCGATCACGTGAGGGGAAGACGGCACCGTGTGCGGCAAAAACACAGGCTTGATGAAGGCCTGAGTATGGTTCCTCCAATAAACTAAGTTAATTATAGACAACAGTGGGCCCCCTTTTTTCTTTTTCTTTTTTGAGTTTTGACCCTTTTATTGATCGACCGTTGGTTAGAGAGATCTCTTGACCCGCTTATACCTGCGCACCAGCTACAAAAACAACATGTCGTAAGGACGGTTATCGTCTTAGTGCGTGTTGATTTCTGGTTAGCCTGGTGCGGAATGTAGCCAATAGGGGGAGCCACAGCGACATCCACATGATCCACGTGACACGTTGTTCTTCGTCGTTGTACCGGCGGAAGTACAGGGAACAAACGCTGCTAATAGAACCAATGCAATCCTTCCCCGGTTAAAATAACGACGTCGTCTTGAGACAAAATAAAAGCGACATATTAAATGTATCAATAATGCAGTAAGTAGTACTGTGATTCTGCGCTTCTCTACTTGATTTGGAAGGTGACACTTTTCTTTATAAACTCATTTTGAGGAAAATGTACAGCAACACGGAACCAACTGCCCATTGGTATATAGTCGCGAGCCGACGGTAATGGACGTCAGCATTCACTGCCCCTGATGACCATGCACGAATGCAATTAATGGTCTGCTTCCCAGACCTGCAGTTCCGAATGCTTATCATACTTCCGGTAATTGTTCCGTTCCGTTTTCACCTTACCTAGCAGTTCACAGATGCAAGAGGCCTGCAGCGGCACGGCAGCGGAGTCTTACACATTAAAATAGAGACATACAATAGTAACCTGCCATATTATGGAATGTTAACAATCGCTGCCCCTGGTGATCTTGCACAAAAGCAATTAATGCTTTGCAGTTCAGAATGCATATCAGACTTATGCAAATTATTCTGTTCCTTGTGTAACTTGCATAACATATAATAGAGGCGAGAGGCGATACCGGATTTTTGTCAGCAACATGTGGCACTTGGACATAAAATTGATTGCTTCCACCTACACCGAATAACCCCTTCCAGTGAAGGTCGTAAAATCAATCCCATCAGACCCTTATAGCGTTTATGTGCGGTGGAACGGGCGTTTATGACGTAACTGGCCTTGTAAAACCACTCATTAGTGTTGTCTTATCTGGGCTACATAGCAAGGATTTTGCTTGCTCTTCTTGGTTTTAAATTTCAGCCACAATTTAGACGAATTCAATTATTTTGACCAGCTTCGGTTTCATGTTTCATCCGCAAATCAGATTATGCAAATTGTATCAACGCCTTTCGGGTTATAGTCGTCACCATTTAAGAAGATGCAAAGTCGGCTTCTTATTGTCAAAACCAAGGGGTCAAATTTCCACTTTGTCTAGGAATATAAAGGGGAACCATGGATGAAATATATCTATACCTTATGCAATCTCTGTCAGGCCATGCCAACTCAATCTTGTAATCCTTATTTCCTCTATGTATGTTAATAACAAAACAAGAACGGAGTCACGGTTCCAGATCTATGATTCCAATAAGGGTAATAATGAAACTAATCAATGACGTTTTGTCATTGTTGATGCACGATTATGTCGTATCTAACTTAGATCCGAATCAATGTTAGTCGCAGGTCTAATACCCGGGCGAGAGAGCCAGGGACACACACGGTGACGCAGGCCGCACCCGTCCAGTTTGAACTGCAGTGTCCTCATTTGTAAAGCTATAGCCTCAGCAGCCGTAACATAATCATAATCTAACCCTAAGAGCTGAGGTGCTCAGTCAGATGTATCCCCCACAACACCATGAAGCCGGACCCTTCCCACACCCACTCCCCCTACGCGATCCGCAAACCACCCATGCCTGTGGCACCAACTGAGTGGAAGCAATGGTAGGATGCTGGGAAGGTAACAAACCAGCCCCCAGAATGTTACATCTGGCCAGTGCATGGAGCTTCAGTTACAAATAAAGATATTGGCTTGGTTACTCGACGAGTAACACTAGACCACCTCAGAGTGCAACGCCCCGTGTGCCTCTGGCTTTGTAGGAGGTTCTACTGTGCTTTGGAACAAAAATTAAATCTACACCGCCCGTGGCACATTTTGGTTTACATTTAAACAACTTCAATACTCGCATAATACCATTGCTCCGTCATCAGATCCCCACCCCCCCCCCCCTAGTGTCGTGAAATTTCCTAAGCCCTCGGTCGACAGAGTGCTATTAAAAGGGTTTATATTTTAGAATATAAAGGATAACACGTGAAGATTACCTACCACGGGTTTTCAAGATGAATGCACTTGAATTGGTCAGTGTCATCACATTTTGTCCCCACTTTCACTACCGGTTTAGGATTAGTATGTGTGATTGCTGAAGCGAACTCAGAGGTAAATATTTAAATCGACAGTCAACAAGTTTTGTCATGGGATGTTGTGAATAATCACAGTGTATGTGTTACAACAGCTACATGACCCGTCTATTGCTTTCTGTTGTACAGAACAGTGTCAGTACGCTGACATATATGTGATGGCATAAGGATAATGGGCAAGATAACAGATGAGGCAATGGGAGATCAACAACCCTCATACCTGTGTCACATGTCTCCTCGCCATTGTCTGTTATGGCGTCGTCATCAAATTGCATATTTCACACGTTGAATCATGTCCCTGGTGATGACAGGCCAAGTCCGTCGGTCTGTCGGCAGAGGGAGGCAAATTAAAAAACACTCTCGCACCAGTGTGCGACAGAAGAAAAGGAAGCCAACGCGAATGGCGGTCTGTCGGGAAATTAAATAACGACGTCCCTAGATGTGAAAGCCAGATCGGAGCGGACGAAGCCCGAGCGAGATGAGAGTCGTCTTGGATGGAAACCGGACCCCCACCCCCCTGCCTGTGACTGGCATGGGATGCATTTATGATGTATCACTTCGCTCCTTTCCCCACTCACCCACCCCTTCCCCATCCCATCCCCCATGACGTCACCCCCATAACAACAGAGTCTTTAAAACTCTCTCAGCGTGTTATCAAGGCATCACTGACATTCACTGCCTCTTTAAGGGTCATCTGTCTGTCTGAGCACATGACCAGAGCAACGTTCTTGACATTGACCCTACCTGCTGATACCTGTCACATTGATTAAATGCTAGCGGCACATAATACATAATGAGTGTTTATTTCATAATACAATAATTCACGGCAATTTGTGATGTTACGACATTGACCTGTTCTGCGATTACGTGAGGGGAAGACGGAACCGTGTGCGGCAAACACACAGACTTGATGAAGGCCTGAGCATGTTTTCTAAAACTCCAATAAACTAAATTAATTATAGACAACAGTGGGTCCCATCTTTTTTTCTTTTCTTTCAGTTTTGACACTTTTGTCGATCGACCGTTGGTTAGAGAGATCACGTGACCCCCTTATACCTGCGCACCAGCTACAAAAACAACATGTCGTAAGGACGGTTATCGTCTTAGTGCGTGTTGATTTCTGGTTAGCCTGGTGCGGGATGTAGCCAATAGGGGGAGCCACAGCGACATCCACATGATCCACGTGACACGTTGTTCTTCGTCGTTGTACCGGCGGAAGTACAGGGAACAAACGCTGCTAATAGAACCAATGCAATCCTTCCCCGGTTAAAATAACGACGTCGTCTTGAGACAAAATAAAAGCGATATATTAAATGTATCAATAATGCAGTAAGTAGTACTGTGATTCTGCGCTTCTCTACTTGATTTGGAAGGTGACACTTTTCTTTATAAACTCATTTTGAGGAAAATGTACAGCAAGACGGAACCAACTGCCCATTGGTATATAGTCGCGAGCCGACGGTAATGGACGTCAGCACTCACTGCCCCTGATGACCATGCACGAATGCAATTAATGGTCTGCTTTCCAGACCTGTAGTTCCCAATGCATATAATACTTCCGGTAATTGTTCCGTTCCGTTTTCACCTTACCTAGCAGTTCACAGATGCAAGAAGCCTGCAGCGGCACGGCAGCGGAGTCTTACACATTAAAATAGAGACATACAATAGTAACCTGCCATATTATGGAATGTCAACAATCGCTGCCCCTGGTGATCTTGCACAAAAGCAATTAATACTTTGTTGTCCGAATTTGCAGTTCAGAATGCATATCAGACTTATGCAAATTATTATGTTCCGTGTGTAACTTGCATAACATATAATAGAGGCGAGAGAAACAATACCGGATTTGTGTCAGCAACATGTGGCACTTGAACATAAAATTGATTGCTTCCACCTTCACCGAATAACCCCTTCCAGTGAAGGTCGTAAAATCGATCCCATCAGCCCCTTATAGCGTTTATGTGCGGTAAAACGGGCGTTTATGACGTAACTGGCCTTGTAAAACCACTCATTAGTGTTGTCTTATCTGGGCTACATAGCAAGGATTTTCCTGGCGCTTCTTGGTTTCAAATTTCAGCCACAATTCAGACGAATTCAATTATTTTGACCAGCTTCGGTTTCATGTTTCATCCGCAAATCAGATTATGCAAATTGTATCAACGCATTTCGGGTTATAGTGGTCACTACTTCAGAAGATGCAAAATATTGGAATATGAAGGGGAGGCATGAATTGAACATATGTGTGTTATATTCTCTTTATTTTATAAGGTCGAAGTGTACACTCAGCCGGCTTTAGTTCGAATGCCAAGAATTGACAGCTAGATGACAGATGTCACATGACCACATGATCACGTGATCAATCTTAATTGAAACACCGGAATCATGTTTATCATTCAATAATTGTCAATTATGTAACATCTCCCCTTCTAAGTTATTTCTAATTAGTTAGAAGTTAAATACAATTATTAATATTCAAAGGCTATAATCAAAATTACCCATGTAAGTATCAGACTACAATGTCATCGACAGTTCATATGTATAATAAGTCTAAGTTTGATAGTCTTTAAATCGAACTGGCACCTTGATGATCCGTCCGCTTCTCGTCTGCCGCTTTGCTAGAGTGTCTGGTGAAGGCTGTTCCACACTAGGACTGGAACTGACTGCCGGCGGTACCAGAGTTTCGGATGAGTTTGGATGAGACTCAGGGCTAGCAGTAGCACTGAATCCAGCAGGTATTTCTTGCGACGATGACTTTGCCGTGATAACGTCTTCAGGAGCGACGTGATCGGTTGGTTGTTCCAAAGTTTTCCGAAGATGGCGACGATTTCGACGAAGCACTCCTGTAGGTGACTGAACTTCGTATGATCAGTGATTTATTTCATTTGAAAGGGAGAGACTATCTTGTGACAGTAGACTATCTCAGTAATTTCTGGGAAGTAGACAAGCTTGAAAATACAGAATCAAAGACTGTGATCAAGAAACTCAAGGCTCATTTCTCAAGATATGGCATACCAGATATATTTATCAGTGATAATGGCCTTCAATTCTCTTGCAATGAATTTCAACAGTTTTCCCGGCTGTGGGAGTTTCATCATCGTACCTCCAGCCGTATGATCACGTTCAAAACGTTTCCAGTTCGCCGCCATATCTCCGTCCATGCATAGAGGAGGTGGGAAGGGTACATTCTGTAATACCGGCGGTGTGTTCCTTTCGTCTTGTCCCGCCGCGGCGTTGTCTTCATTTGGCATATTTTCTTTATCTTCTTGGACCTCACAAGTTCTTTTAACCGCTGCCACCATGTTATATTCTCTTTATTTTATAAGGTCGAAGTGTACACTCAGCCGGCTTTAGTTCGAATGCCAAGAATTGACAGCTAGATGACAGATGTCACATGACCACATGATCACGTGATCAATCTTAATTGAAACACCGGAATCATGTTTATCATTCAATAATTGTCAATTATGTAACAATGTGTACCTTTGTCTAAGCGCTGGCTATCGAGTCAGGCCATACGAAGTCAATCTTTTAATGTTTATTTCCTCTGTGTATATTCAATAACATAAACTGAGTCACGGTTCTAGATCTATAATTGCAATAAGGGTAATAATGAAACTAATCAATGACGTTTTGTCATTGTTGATGCACCATTAGGTCGTATCTAACTTATTTATATCTAAATAATGTATATCTCAATTATATATATGGTTACCGTGACCCCAATACACGCCATTAGGCCCCGTGTTTGTCATAGACTCCTGAAGGGTCCCTGACATAATGTGTTCACTATATTTATTATTGATATGTCCTTGTCTTGACGGGCTGATGACAATGTTGTGTAGCGTTCTGTGGATGAAGTCTTTTAACCAAGCGAAGGTTCGTTAGCGATGTACAGCTACCCACCTTCCCTAAGTTATGTTTAGGACGATATGCTTCCCTCTACCATAGGAGAATAACATGTATATTTTATCTATACCTCGCCGATCGAGTGCTGGCAACATGTCCCTCATCTTGGATATAGGATTTTGGCTTAGTGAGGTTGCATTGTATACACACAGGGGAGGATCCGGGAATTTGAAGAGGTGTGGGGGTCCGCTGAAACTTGCGACCGGGCACGGGGGGGGGGGGGTGGGGGGTGTGGTCCACGCCTCAGATAGCGTTCTTCCTAAAAAAAAAATATATATATATAACTGCACAATAGCTTGGTATACAATCGCTTCCAGACTCGCCTTGGTTGCACTGTATATATTACTGGACAATCCTAGTTTATGTTGGTATACTATCACTTCCAGACTCGCTTTGGTTGCACTGTATATATTACTGGACAATCCTAGTTTATTTTGGTATACTATCACTTCCAGACTCGCCTTGGTTGCATTGTTTTTATAACTGAACAATGCTAACTGAACAATGCTAGTTTAGTATTTTGTACTTTCACTTCCAGACTCGCCTTGGTTGCACTGTATATATAACTGGACAAGTCCAGTTGGATGTACTATCACTTCCAGATTCTCCTGGGTTGCACTGTTTTTATAACTGAACAAGTCTAGTTTACTATACTATCCCTTCCAGACTCGCCTTCCGATTCCGAGCTGGCCTCGATCCAGGCTCGGACGGCGCTGGAGTACGTGGAGCAGGTGCGGAACAGTCCCTGCAAGGGCGGCACCGAGGAGACGCTTCCGGTCCAGTTCGACCACTCCACGTGGAGCACCAAGGCGGAAGTGGCCGTGCGCATGAGCAACCTGCTGACCAAGTCCGTGGTGCGCAACGGCAACGAATTCTCGGGTCTGACGGACGAGTACCTCTTCGACCTCGTGCGTAATAACGTCGATGGCAGCGCCCTGATATTTGGCTCGGCCATCGCCGTGGAGGAGTTCACCTACCCCGGCTACAGGACCTTCTGCCCGTACGCCTTCCGCAAGGACACTGTGTACGCGTACGATCTGTCGCTTAACTATGATTACCTGGCTCCCAGCACCGAGTGGTACTTCTGGCTGCAGCAGAAAGACTGGTCCACGGCTTACGTCTCGCGGAATCTCGTCACGTACAGGTGAGTGAGATTTAGAAGAAAACAAATTGAGGGGGAGGGGGGGGGGGGGGTTATAGTTTATTTAAAGCTCCATCCGTGGATGCGCATGATACCCGTTATATGACCATAGTGGTTATAGTCGGTTTGCGAATAGCTGTGGTAGTTCAAATATAATGGCGCATGTATGAGTCGTGTATGAGTCGTGTATGAGTCGTGTATGAGTCGTGTATGAGTCGTGTATGAGTCGTGTATGAGTCGTGTATGAGTCGTGTATGAGTCGTGTATGAGTCGTGTATGAGTCGTGTATGAGTCGTGTATAAGTCGTGTATGAGTCGTGTATGAGTCGTGTATGGGTCGTGTATGAGTCGTGTATGAGTTGTGTATGAGTCTTGTATGAGTCGTGTATGAGTCGTGTATGCGTCGTGTATGAGTCGTGTATGAGTCGTCTATGAGTCGTGTATGAGTCATGTATGAGTCGTGTTTGAGTCGCGTATGTGTCGCGTATGAGTCGTGTATGAGTCGTGTATGAGTCGTGTATGAGTCATGTATGAGTCGTGTATGAGTGGATCAAAAGATGACCTCACCGGTGCACGGCGAATGATTCCACGAGTTTTCAGCTTCGTGCACTAACATGTCTTCACAATTGTAACATGGAATAACTGGGATCAGATCTGGCCCAGGGGACAGAGATAGTTATGGCCTTTCAAATGACGAGCGTAGGCAATTCAAACGGCCTGTCATGTACATTCTAAAAAATATCGATCATTGGCCATGACACGTTGTTCAAGCGTCCGACCGTGCTATCGTTTTACCTCTGAATACAGACAACCATCACCATGGCAAGAAAACTGGTGCCTTTTGTCCCCATGGGACATATAAGTGGACGAGTTCGTACTAATGCGGCAGATTTTGTCCACCGTTTTTGGCCCAGATGTCTCATAATAGCAGCTAAAGCCTCCGGAACCTGAAGATGAAGCCCCAACGTCACGGATTAATGCTCTGGTGCTTTTTCTTGCGCCCCCCCCCCCTCCTCGCCACAGCCCACGTCTACCCTTCCACCCACAGCCTTGCAGTGGCAGATTAATCAGATTTGTCACGTTTTGGCTTTTACCAAGTATGGCCTTTACTTTACATTTACCATTATCATGCTTGGCCTTTACCGTACATTGGCTTTTACCATGTTGGCCTTTACCGTACATTGGCTTTTACCATGTTGGCCTTTACCATACATTGGCTTTTACCATGTTGGCCTTTACCGTACATTGGCTGTTACCTTGCTTGACCTTTACCTTGTTTGGCCTTTACCACACACTGGCTTTTACCATGCTTGGCCTTTACCGTACATTGGCTTTTACCATGTTGGCCTTTACCGTACATTGGCTTTTACCATGTTGGCCTTTACCGTACATTGGCTTTTACCATGTTGGTCTTTACCGTACATTGGCTTTTACCAAGTTGGCCTTTACCGTACATTGGCTTTTACCATGTTGGCCTTTACCATACGCTGGCTTTTACCATGCTTGGCCGTTACCGTACGATAGGTTTTAGCAAGTTGGCCTTTACCATACACTGGCGTTTACCATGCTTGGCCTTTACCATACATTGGCGTTTACCATGCTTGGCCTTTACCATACACTGGCTTTTGCCATGCTTGGCTTTTACCATACATTGGCTTTTACCATGCTTGTCCTTTACCGCACATTGGCGTTTACCATGCTTGGCTTTTACCATACACTGGCTCTTGCCATGCTTGGCTTTTACCATACATTGGCTTTTACCATGCTTGTCCTTTACCGCACATTGGCGTTTACCATGCTTGGTCTTTACCATGCACTGGCTTTTACCATGCTTGGCCTTTACGGTACATTGGCTTTTACCATGTTGGCCTTTACCGTACATTGGCTTTTACCAAGTTGGCCTTTACCTTACATTGGCTCTTACCATGTTGGCCTTTACCATACGCTGGCTTTTACCATGCTTGGCCTTTACCATACATTGGCGTTTACCATGCTTGGCCTTTACCATACACTGGCTTTTGCCATGCTTGGCTTTTACCATACATTGGCTTTTACCATGCTTGTCCTTTACCGCACATTGGCGTTTACCATGCTTGGCTTTTACCATACACTGGCTTTTGCCATGCTTGGCTTTTACCATACATTGGCTTTTACCATGCTTGTCCTTTACCGCACATTGGCGTTTACCATGCTTGGTCTTTACCATGCACTGGCTTTTACCATGCTTGGCCGTTACCGTACATTAGGTTTTACCATGCTTGGCTTTCCCGTACATTAGGTTTTACCAAGTTGGCCTTTCCCGTACATTAGGTTTTACCAAGTTGGCCTTTACCATGCCTGGCCTTTACCATACATTGGCGTTTACCATGCTTGGCCTTTACCATACACTGGCTTTTGCCATGCTTGGCTTTTACCGTACATTGGCTTTTACCATGCTTGTCCTTTACCGCACATTGGCGTTTACCATGCTTGGCCCTGTTTTGATTTGGATCTTTTTGTGGGGATTTTTGTCACCGTGCACCTGTGGCTTTTGGCACCAAGTGTTGCTTTTGTCACCACGTGGGGCTTTTGTCTCACCACAGGGCTCTTGTCACCGCTTAGGGCTTTTGTCACCAGTTGAGGCTTTTGTCTCACCACAGGACTTTTGTCACCACGTTGGACTTTTGTCACCACTTGGGGCTTTTGTCACTGCGTGTGACATATGAGTGACAATGACACCTTGTCATTCAGGTAATGCAATTCTGGTAGTTCGTAACCTAAAGTACCTGCAGTCTGGTCTACTTTCGGTCATGTCCCCTGGTGCTCTCGAATGCTGCGTGCCATTAATTATTCTGCTTTAACAGAGTTCTGCTTATTACGATGAGTGCTAGTCAGAGCCCCGAGGGTTCGTCTACATCAAGCGACTACGCGAAAATAGCCGGGAGACTTAATCCGACTCTTCGCCGTGGAAGTCGCCCTATTAATAATATAGAGGTGCACACACGACGCACGCACTGTACGCGAAGGTATTAGGAGTGCATTTGCCGGCGTGGCTCCATACGTTGGTTCAATATCTGATGCCAGATTGCCTGGCAGACTGGAGAAACTGGACTATCTGTTTGGATACTTCGTCTCGTGTTGAGATGGAATCTAAAAAATAACGTGTATGTGTGAGTGAAGGTTTATTGTGAATCCAAGGCCATCTGGCCCACAGTACATTTAAACATAACAGTAAATATTCGTAAAACATGTGCAATTTATAGTTAGGCTTAGATTACCATTAGATTAGCCTCTACCATTCCTGACCGCTTTTTTTGTCAAAAAAAAAAATGGTTCTAGGCGTTCATTGTCAGCCGTTAACCGAAAGGCTGGTACCAGTGCACGCGCTCCGCCAATAGGGGCAGGGGAGTATAGCATTTGTTGGCGTCTTTACTCAGATCCATTAATTAGATCCACTTCTGCGTAATAAAAAGTCGACAACGTTATTTTCTTTACTAAAGATCGCAATTTTCAATGTTAACGTGAAATTTGTGTCGATAATATGTGTGGTGCGAGCCTCAGGTCTCACGATCATTACGCCCGAGGTATGCGTTACTGCCATCTTGTGAGTCTTCCATGTATCAGCATCATTTATGATATAATATAGTATAATGTGGAAAGCGCCTGCCGTAATATCGCGCTACGTAGTTACTCGACGAAAATCATCAGCTTACGATATATGACATTATATGCATCAAACTATGCAAAACGAACCGTTCTTACGGTGTTCGCTGCGACATTGACATCGCGTGTTCTGGTCATAGAATTGTCAAACGCGGAGAGGAAAAACGCTTGATCGTTGGACCGGCTCAGGGCAATTTTATTAGTTTTTCACGTCACCGAGACGAGATGATACGTCACAAGATGAGCGGGTCTTGCTGACTACGACATGTCAGAGGCTTGTGGTGGTGCACATGTGCCTCAATCGTGGGTGGGTGGGGTGGGAGGGGGGGGGCGGCTTCACACATATGTCATATAAAGAGAGAAGATAGGAAAAGCATTTTGCAGCCAGAAAACTCAGCCCGGTCGATTTCTTCAACAAAATGCCACGACTGCGCCTTTTCCTCGCTTCATTCGTTGCTTTACTCACGAAATTATCACGTAATCCCATTCAAACATACCTTCAAATCGCTGCATCAAGACGTTTTTCCGCGAACTTTACGCGATTTTGACTTTGTCCACTCACCATGGCCCTTCAGGTTTGTCAGTAGCGCAGCGAGTATTTTGAAGCATTCTCATTGGTTGTAAATGCTCCGTGGCCATCAGCCGTCTGATTGGTCATAAATCACGTGGCGGCTTATTTTTAAATAAATGCCTAAATAAAGTACGCAGAGACGGGGGAGGAGGGGAGGGGGGCGGGGGGGATCGGGGTGAGCGAGTGGCACTATTATATAAATCTGATCCGGGGTTTCCGCTGATGCCTTGATGCCTGAGAGAGCAGATATATTTGGAAAAGGGGGCGGATACAGGAATTTGAGAAGGCCCACTGAAGACTTGCGACCGGTGTCGCCTCTGGACCGGCCCGGAGTCTACCAGTTTTTGACGACCGGAGGGGCTGGGGGGGGGGGTCTCCACTGAATACTTGTGACCTGGGGAAGGGGGGTCCACGCCAAAATAGGGGGGGTCACGACTAAGATGGCTTAAATTTTGCATTGGTCCTCAAAAAAAGGGGGGGAGGGGCTTTACCTAGACCCCTAGATCCGCCCCTGCCTATAAAACAGATTTTAAAACTTGCGACCGGGTGGAGGGGGGGGGGGGGCTGAAAATCTGTGTTCATAGGCCGCGAAAAAGACCCCTTCTGATTTTCAAATTGGCAGTGAGACGTCCCGACCGAACGGATTTTGGCGGTGAAAAAGGCGGGGGGGGGGGGCTTTACCGCGGAACCTCTTAAACCCAGGAATATATTCAGTACCCCCCCCCCCTCCCCCTCCCCCCCACACACACACACTCAGGGAAGGCAAGGGTGATCGTGTTCCTAGATCACGAAGCATTTTCAGTGTATTTATAAAACAGAGTTAGGTCACTGCAATGACAATGAAAGTCACAGTGAGCTCACGGGCGGCTGGATCAGAAAAATGAAAAACTGTACATCCGTAAAGCTTCCTGCGGTGAAATGAAATGAAATTCCCCCACAAAGTGTTACATGCCGTAGAACAAAATTAAATTTTTATAGGATGATTTGTGTCAGTAATGGGTTTGCCAGGAAAATGAATAAACCAAGCGGGAGTTTGTTTTTCGAGCCATGTTTGTTAACTTACCCGAGGGCCGGCCGAATTTGAAAGGCTTGGGGGGGGGGCGCACTTTTGTTCTGGAGAGGACATTTTTTTACAGGGGGTGTCCGGATCATGGGGGTCCGGACCCCCCCCCCCCTTTTTCCAGGAAGAATATTGTTTCTTGACGCAAAATCCAGGCCATCTGAGACATCCACGCCCCATGGATCTGCCCCTTGCCTGGTTTATCAGGGCTAGTACGTACTTGAAATTTGTTTATTTGGCCTATGCAATATTGCCTTTTTATCGCATGTGCCCCCTGCCTCTCCTCATCTCCCCCACCCCCTCCCATTAATCCACCACTGTGTTCCCCCAGTCCCTCGCGAGACACACACATAAATCGGACCAACCGGGTAGGCAGGGGCGGATTCAAACTTTAGAGGGTGGGGAGGCTTGAATTTCGCGATTACAGGGCATACACTACAGGGGCGAATCCAGACTTTAGGGGGTGGGGGGCAGGGGCTGATCTAGGAATTTACCAAGGGGGGGGGGGTGTTGCTCTGTGAAAACTTCCGACAGGGGGTGTGGGGTGTGCTCTCTGAAAAACTTGCGACCCGGGGAGGGGCGGGGGGATGCTCGGAGAAGCCGACTTTACAAGTGTATGTTCAGGTTCCCAAGGGGGGGGGTTGCAACCCCCGTAACTCCCCCCCCCGCCCTAGATACGCCCCTCGGGGGGCTTGAATTTCGAGATTACAGTGCATAGGCGGCGATAGGCTGCTTTATTCTCAGGGGGTTAAACCTGTCGGTGGGGGGGCTTCTGCGGCTTGACCAGGGGGTGGGGGGGCTATAGCCGCAGTAGCCCCCCCCCCCGATGGATCCGCCACTGGTAGATAAGTGGAAAGCGGGGGGTCGTGGAGAGTGGGTGGACGGGGCGGGGGTGGGTGGGGGAGCGAAACCAGGTAGGGGGAATGCGGTTCGATTGTGGGTTGTCGAGGTGGAGGTATATCCCGGTGGAGATAAGATAAGTGATAGGCACCATATTTTATCTAAAACTATAAACTCTCGATAAACAGGCGTCTGGAAGTGGGGTTCCAGTGTCGAGTGTCGATTTTTTTAAATTCTCGGTGTCGAATGTCGATTATTCACGACGTTCAGTATCAGTGTCGCTTTTTCTAAAATGCCACTCTCTGCGTCGGTTTTTTAGATCTTCAATGTCGAAATTTGGCGGTCAATGGCGAATGTCAAATTTTAAAATATCTCTGTGTCATGTGTCGCCATTTACCCCTTCCAGACCTATATAAAATTTAAATGCAAAAGGTATGACTCGACCAGGGCTACTTATTATAACGCCGTATCACCCCCTGCGAAAAGAGTTACTACGTGTTGGGTGATACGAGTATTTGAGGCGGGAGTACCAGTGATGGAATAGCCTGAAATATAATTTGCATATGGACGACGGTGCTTGCGAGCAAACGGCACACGCGAGGTTACAACCAATCAGAAGGCTCCAAAAAATTCGCTGCGGTAGTCAACGGTCATGGTGAGCAGACAACGTCAAAATCGCGTAAAGTTGGCGGAAGAACGTCTGGTTGCAGCGATTTGAAGGTGTGTTTGAAGGGGATTACGTGATAATTTCGTGAGAAAAGTGTTGAAGCATTGAAGGAAGCGAGAAAACTGCGCAGTCGTGACATTTTGTTGACGAAATTGACCGATGTTGTTCGGGCTGAGTTTTCTGGTTGCAAAATGCTTTTCCTACCTTCTCTCTTTATATGCCATATCTGTGAAGCCGGCTCCCCTCCCGCCCCACCCACCCACGATTGAGGCACCTGTAGATGGTGACATATCGATTGGTCGTTGGCGGTAATTAGTAATATCAAAGGCGACCTTCCAGCGGAGGTCAGAGGTAAGGTCAAGGTAAGGTATCCACCGCTTAAAAATGCAATCTATGGCTAGACTGATCGCTAACACCGTCTCCTTTGCAGGGATAATTAAGGGGTTGGGGTGGGGGTGGGGTGTGAGGGTGATGGAGGGTTAAGGGGGGGGGTCTATTGTAGCCCTTGTAAGGAGAAGGTAGGATAGGGCCATGGCAGGGGTGCCGGGTCCATGAAAGGATAAGGTAAGGAAGCTGGTCTACAACCACCGTGTTATATCATTAAGCGTCTTACGCCTCCTTTATATTCGGTACTTGAATGGTTGGTTATTCAGGACGCTTTAACCACCTTTGGTCATATCGCGTCAATGGGAGAAGGAAGGGAGAGTGGAGCCATGTCTCCGGGGGTAACCCCCTACTCTTTACGAAGAAAGACATGGGATCTTTAACCTGCGACCACACAGACATGGCCACAGCGGGGCTCGAACCACCGACCCACGTGCCGTTAGGCTCTCAGGTGACCAGAGCCCTCAATGCGAGCGCTCTAGCCCACTGAGCTGTCGCCGGTACTTGAATGGAAATCAAGAGGCGGAACGGTGAGTTAGTCTCGTTTAGTTCTCGTTAGTCAGGTTCATAGCAAAATGACTTGATAGCGTTAGGCCGCGAGACGACCCGGTTACAGAGATTACGTCGCTGATTCCATGATTAATTGTCTGTCGCCGTTGATGAGTGGATATATAAATATATAAATAAATAAATAAAAATATGTGCTTATTTTCATTTTGTGTTTTCATTCAATTTGGTTATTGCGTGTATGATTTAAATATAATCATCTGCTGGTTCTAATGATAGCGGCCCTATGTGGCCTTAACTTAACATTATCAGTATAACAAATTTTTCTGATTATGACCATTAGTATGACATGAATCTTCAATATAATCAGCAGTTATGACCATACGAATCATAGACATAGCTACCTCAGGGTACGTTTACTCAGATATGCATAACTAGCTTATTTTAATTCAACTAGAACGTGATAGCGGATGTTAAGATTTGTTACCTCGCTATAATGCAAGATTAATGTACATAGTAAGAATAAGTTTTTATTAACTTGACTTGATTTGGCTTGCCCAATGCTTAACGCTGTCTCCCTATCTGTCTGTGAGGCGCCACTGCAGGTTTTTATGGCGACTAGCTCCCAGCTGTGGTGTCGACCCGGCTGTCTCTGTCTGTCTGTGTGTCTGTCTGTGTGTATCATACGGAGGCTGAATGTCAGACTTGAAGGAAGCGGCCATCCGACGCCCCCGTCAACCTCCGCTCGGCGGTGGTACCTAGGCGTCTCGCTAGGAGGCGCTGTTTGCTGCAGCCCGTCATCGTGGGGTCGTAACTACGGCAGCGTAACTGAGGGGTGGTCGCGCTGATAACATCTACGACGAGCTAACGTTGCTAACGTTCAGGCCAAGTATGGCAAATCACGTGCGGCCATAACCGTGGCGACTACATGATCGACAACGATGGCGGGGTCAGAGTAGGGGGGTGGGGAGTGAGGGGATGGTCGACCGGAAGAGGAGGCTGAGGCGGGGGCGGGGATGGGCTGGGATGCGGGCAAAAGCCGGATGAACTCTTGAGCCGTCCTGTCCCTGGCGAGTGGCCGCAATAGCAGGTTGGAGCCCCTAAAGCCCTGAGGAAGCCACGTAACTGAGGGGTCGGCGTGCTGATAACATACACTGATCCCCGCGTACCATTCCTTCCATACCTCCCACAAACCCCTGCCCCCACCTTGACCTATGGGCCACCGCAACCGCCACCGCCACCGCCACTGCCACCGGCCACCACGGTCCCAAGAACTCCCCTTTCCCATGCCCAGCCATCGGCAAGTAGGCTGGTCTTTGTCGCTGCATCCTCTGCAATTGTCATGGAGTTACAGGGGCCACGTGATTATAGAGCTTATAGAGATTAAAGAGGGCGCTCTTGTTTGACTATCCTGGGCAACAGTTGCCTGTCCATGATATACCCTACCCCCCCCCCCCCCCCCCACACACACACACACTCCCCGAGGGAATACGGGGTGGGTGAGTGGGTGAGGTATTAAGGGAGGAGGAGAGAAGTTGCTGAGGTTTTATTTATAGAAATATTATAGAAATCCGGAGGTTGGGGTGGGGAGAGAGGATGGGGTCGCTGACGGCAACCATTCATCGTTCTTATTATATAACGCTGGGCCATAGTGTTTAAAACACCGGAAAATGTAAAGGTCATTCCTTCCCATAATCTGGGCCCAACAATAATGTCATATAACCCGTGTTTGCGTTCTTTATGTTGGATTATAGGATTTCAGTACGAGTTAAACCAAGAACAATGACAGAAAAGCAAACCGGTTGATCCATATCAGTCATGTAAACAACTTAACCCCCCCCCCCCAAGCCGCCCCACACACACCCAGTTAAGAAGGATAACGGCACGAAAGGAAGCAAGCTCCCCGCCCTGCGGCGCTACGCAAACTCCGCTTTTACAGCTGCTATCGGCCGGGGCAAAGGAAGGCGGAGAAAAGGCAACGAGAGGAAAGTAATTGGAGGGTACATAGGGCTTTGAAGAAATATTACCGTTTTTTTTTAAATGTGGAGTGACATGGGTGGATCAGTAAACAAGATGAGTAGTTGATAACTGTAATGAATGTCACTATATATTATAATGGAACCCCGCTTTAAGACCACCCCGGTAATGTGACCACCCCGCCATTAAAACCACTTTTTCCCAGTCCCGAATTTTTGCCTATAATTTAACATTAGCCTGAACCCCGCTAATGTGACCACCCCGCTAATTCAGCATTAAGACCACCAATGCCAGACCCAACCAGGCAATTGCAATGGAATTCAACCCCGCTAATGCGACCACCGAAGTTTCGACGATTGTTTTTAGAAAGTCGTGCACACCAATAAGAATCAAACTGCTTTTCCCCAATTAGTGTCTGAGTTACACGAGCTCTGAAGCAAAGAGTAACTGCTTTCTTGTGACGCGAGACCGTGGATGCACTCTTGATATGACATTGATATGTACAAAGACAGATGTGTTATATCAGAGACACGGCCGTGGGCTCTGTCTTTTTTGTGAGTGAAATGTTTATTTTACAGATTAAAGTATACGGATTAACCTCTTGTCGATTGATGTACGGTATTGATTGCGGTATATGTGTGAACATTGATAGGTAAAAATACAATGACACACGTCGTTATTTGATCTGTTATATCAGGGACACGTCTTTGCTAGTGACATGTTTATTTTACATACTAAAAACTAATTGCGCTCAACAGGCATGGCAATAGTAATCAGCTGCTTGTAAACTGGCCGAGCCGTTCGGTTTCATTGTTCTATACCTGACTTGATTCTGACGTAATGCTGAAGGTGTTCACAGTTCAATACCAGAATGCGTATAAAAGGACGTCAGAGACTGTACTTGGTTTCGTACTACATGTATAGGTAATGTTCTCGTCGACTTATTTGTGGATGATATACCGGCTTTGGCCTAAACCACAAACATAAATAAACATAAACTGACCGAAGAGGCACGATGTCGACCCTGATCCAGAATTTCAAATACAAACACAAAAATAAAAGTTGGTGAAAACTGTTCGATATTAACTTCACGTGATCAACATGTTTTTTTTTTTATTTCATTTCATCCGCATCAGGTATCAAAGGAGTAGAAATATTTCAGGGCACAGGCATACAAATATACAATAAACTATAAAACTGATCATTCAGATATTGGTCTGAGTGGGCCCCACTTTCTATAAAATTTACACAAACTGGATTCCCCCCTTACTGTATCCAATACATCGCCCTGTGAAATAATTGGACTTTATAACCCTAAGACATACTTGGAGGTTTGGGGTCTTCCTTTTCCATTTACATATGTAAATGTGTCTTTTTACAAAAAGTACTAAGTGGTTAAGTAAACTACTACATCGTGTGTCGGAAAGACCGTAAATTATACTAGTTATAGACAATAGAGATGTTGTATTCACATGAATATATGGTTCTAACCAAATAGCAAAAGCTATCCATACACCCTTAACATACGGACAGTCCCAGAAGAGATGGGTGATGGCTTCTGGGGCCTTATTACAAAATTTACAAACGTCCGTGTCTTTCATCTTACAATTTTTCAAAGAGACATTAGTCGCGATCACCCTATGCAGTATCTCAAACTGGAAACTTCTAAGCTTTTCATTTACCGTGACGTCACACGCCAATGCATATAATGATGGGGCCATTGATCAGGTGACCACGTGCATTCCAGCTCACTTTCCCATTTCTCCTCATTAACTCCTCCTCATTATTCAATTTATCAAAAACAAATTTTCCTGGCGTAGGCAAAACTGACATAACATGTACAAATTTGGGTAGTGCCAGAGATTTCACAACTGTCACTCTGTCCCTGTATGACAGGGCTCTCTTCCCGTATGCATTCAAAGTTCTGTCAAATTCAACAACTTTACTGTCATAATTTAGGGCCGACATTTTTCCTAAATCTGTAGAGAACTTAATACAAAGCAAAACAAATACATTGCCCGTTCAAGTGGAATGCCGATAAATAATGTGGTATCCCACGGTTTTCCTGAACACACAGCTTTTGTCTTCTCTACGTTCATACGCAAACCTGATGCAACACCAACATCCTCCACGATCTTTAACACCCTTCTTAACGATGATTCACTGCCATCTAGTAGTAGGAAAGTGTCATCCGCATATTGACCTATCAAATATTCAACCTCATTTATAAAAATACCTATAACCAAACTGTCTTTCTTGAGATGCATAGCAAGTGGCTCTATGGCTAATATAAAACATATGGCGATAATGGATCACCCTGTCGACACCCTCTACCAATAGTAAAGTCTTCTGAGAGATTACCGTTGTTCACAACACTGCTCTTAGGTTCTTTATAAACAATATTAAACCACTTTATCAATGACGGGCCGAATCCATATGCTTTAAATACACTGTTTATATATTTCCAGCTTACAGTGTCAAACGCTTTCTCGAAGTCTATTAAAAGTAGCATACCGGCCTTCTTTCTATTCTGCACATAATGCATTATGTCATACACCAGCCTTGTACTTTCGCCAATGAATCTTCCCTTTAGAAAACATTTTTGATCATTACTAATAATGTCTGGTAATACTTGTTTCATCCTATTTGCTAATACCCCAGTTAATATGTTCAAATCTGCCTTCAACAAATCAGCCTTCCCGACCAAGTTATTTCTTTATTTAAGTCTGTCAGGACATGTAGCCTTGTTGTCACTTAAATATATTTACGACTCTGACTCTATACCTGCATCACAGCGTTGATTTAACTGGTGCGGGTGTTTCAGATACAACATCAGCGACCACGACCGCCAGCGCTCCCTGGGCCAGCCGATGGCCAGGCTGGAGGACGGTCACTGGACGTTGCCTTATTACGACTGCGGCGGGGGAGACATCTGGATGGTCACTTACTCATCACCTATCTTCGGTCTGATCGACGGCAAGCCGGTATTTAGGTATGACGCCCCTCAGCTATCTTGTCACAATGGCTGTTGTCATGTATCTTTGTTATCAGAGACACATAGCAACATTTGTCTTATATATGGCAACGTTTGTCATCTTGTCATATGGGAACGTTTGTCATAATGTCACATGGCAACGTTTGTCATGGTGTCACATGGCAACGTGTGTCATGTTGTCACATGGCAACGATTGTCATCGTGTCATATGGCAACGGTTGTCATCGTGTCATATGGCAACGATTGTCATCGTGTCATGGCAACGTCTTTCATCGTGTCAGATGGCATCGTTTGTCATCGCCTTTTATGGCAACGTTTGTCATAATGTCACATGGCAACGTTTGTCATCGTGTCACATGGCAACGTTTGTCATCATGTCATATGGCAACGTTTGTCATCGTGTCATATGGCAACGATTGTCATCGTGTCATATGGCAACGATTGTCATCGTGTCACATGGCAACGTTTGTCATCGTGTCATATGGCAACGTTTGTCATCGTGTCATATGGCAACGATTGTCATCGTGTCATATGGCAACGTTTGTCATCGTGTCACATGGCAACGTTTGTCATCGTGTCACATGGCATCGTTTGTCATCGCCTTTTATGGCAACGTTTGTCATAATGTCACATGGCAACGTTTGTCATCGTGTCACATGGCAACGTTTGTCATCGTGTCATATGGCAACGTTTGTCATCGTGTCATATGGCAACGATTGTCATCGTGTCATATGGCAACGATTGTCATCGTGTCATATGGCATCGTTTGTCATCGTCCTATGTGGCAACGTGTGTCATAATGTCACATGGCCACGTTTGTCATCGTGTTAAATGGCAACGTCAGTCATCGTCCTATGTGGCAACGTGTGTCATAATGTCACATGGCAACGTTTGTCATCTTGTCATATGGCAACGATTGTCATCGTGTTATATGGCAACGTCCGTCATCGTCCTATGTGGCAACGTGTGTCATAATGTCACATGGCAACGTTTGTCATCTTGTCATATGGCAACGATTGTCATCGTGTTATATGGCAACGTCCGTCATCGTCCTTTGTGGCAACGTTTGTCATAATGTCACATGGCAACGTTTGTCATCTTGTCATATGGCAACGATTGTCATCGTGTTATATGGCAACGTCCGTCATCGTCCTATATGGCAACGTGTGTCATAATGTCACATGGCCACGTTTGTCTTCGTGTTAAATGGCAACGTCAGTCATCGTCCTATGTGGCAACGTGTGTCATAATGTCACATGGCAACGTTTGTCATCTTGTCATATGGCAACGATTGTCATCGTGTTATATGGCAACGTCTTTCATCGTGTCACATGGCATCGTTTGTCATCGCCTTTTATGGCAACGTTTGTCATAATGTCACATGGCAACGTTTGTCATCGTGTCACATGGCAACGTTTGTCATCGTGTCATATGGCAACGTTTGTCATCGTGTCATATGGCAACGATTGTCATCGTGTCATATGGCAACGATTGTCATCGTGTCATATGGCATCGTTTGTCATCGTCCTATGTGGCAACGTGTGTCATAATGTCACATGGCCACGTTTGTCATCGTGTTAAATGGCAACGTCAGTCATCGTCCTATGTGGCAACGTGTGTCATAATGTCACATGGCAACGTTTGTCATCTTGTCATATGGCAACGATTGTCATCGTGTTATATGGCAACGTCCGTCATCGTCCTATGTGGCAACGTGTGTCATAATGTCACATGGCAACGTTTGTCATCTTGTCATATGGCAACGATTGTCACCGTGTTATATGGCAACGTCCGTCATCGTCCTTTGTGGCAACGTTTGTCATAATGTACATGGCAACGTTTGTCATGGTGTCACATGGCAACGTGTGTCATCGTGTCATATGGCAACGATTGTCATCGTCTCATATGGCAACGTTTGTCATTGTGCCATATGGCAACGATTGTCATCGTGTCATATGGCCATGTTTATCATCGTGTTAAATGGCAACGTCAGTCATCGTCCTATGTGGCAACGTGTGTCATAATGTCACATGGCAACGTTTGTCATCTTGTCATATGGCAACGATTGTCATCGTGTTATATGGCAACGTCCGTCATCGTCCTATGTGGCAACGTGTGTCATAATGTCACATGGCAACGTTTGTCATCTTGTCATATGGCAACGATTGTCATCGTGTTATATGGCAACGTCCGTCATCGTCCTTTGTGGCAACGTTTGTCATAATGTCACATGGCAACGTTTGTCATCTTGTCATATGGCAACGATTGTCATCGTGTTATATGGCAACGTCCGTCATCGTCCTATATGGCAACGTGTGTCATAATGTCACATGGCAACGTTTGTCATCTTGTCATATGGCAACGATTGTCATCGTGTTATATGGCAACGTCCGTCATCGTCCTTTGTGGCAACGTTTGTCATAATGTACATGGCAACGTTTGTCATGGTGTCACATGGCAACGTGTGTCATCGTGTCATATGGCAACGATTGTCATCGTCTCATATGGCAACGTTTGTCATTGTGTCATATGGCAACCATTGTCATCGTGTCATATGGCAACGATTGTCATCGTGTCATATGGCAACGATTGTCATCGTGTCATATGGCAACGTTTGTCATCGTGTCATATGGCAACGATTGTCATCGTGTTATATGGCAACGTCCGTCATCGTCCTATGTGGCAACGTGTGTCATAATTTCACATGGCAACGTTTGTCATCGTGTCATATGGCAACGATTGTCATCGTGTCATATGGCAACGTTTGTCATCGTGTCATATGGCAACGATTGTCATCGTGTCATATGGCAACGTTTGTCATCGTGTCATATGGCAACGATTGTCATCGTGTCATATGGCAACGTGTGTCATAATTTCACATGGCAACGTTTGTCATCGTGTCATATGGCAACGTTTGTCATCGTGTCATATGGCAACGATTGTCATCGTGTCATATGGCAACGTTTGCCATCGTGGCATATGGCACTACAATGTAGTCGTGAAAATTCCGCTATATTTATATGCCCATTTACCACATGAAGGTGGAAGTGATAACATACCATTTTAAAGAGTCTTTGGTGTTGTTGCAGAGGTATTGGGACCATCGACATCGAGCTGACCAACATTGACATCAACCAGTGTGATCCAGAAGAGGGAACGTCTCAATTAGCTTCGGAACAGAACCCCCAAGCTGGTTCCAGCGGCCAGTCGGTGGATGTATTCCGAGGCACTCACCACTGCCAGCCCTCCACCAAGGTACGTCGATAAGGTGGAAAACGATGGACAATTCTAGAATGTAACTCACTTTTGTGGTTCATTCCCAACTCAATAACTGGCACTCAAAAATACGATCCAGGTACATCGCGTGAATAGCCTCCTTGGGCCTACACGGCCCCATGTCGCATTCATGCACACAGTAGCGGTCCAAAACGCAAACATTTCATTGTATTTCATTTCGAGTGTACACAGCCGAAGAGGCCTGTGCCTGGTTCCAACCCCACCTATAGCGCGAATGTCTCTGCTCGTACAGGATAAATATTCCATGTGTTTCGTCGCAAAAATAGTGGATTATTCCGGGATATATAGTTATCTTTCTCCCTCACTCTCGCCCTCCCTCTCTCTAAGTCTTTCTCTCTACCCGGACCCTTCCCATTATTGAAATAGGACCTACATAAACCTGCCAGCCAACCCGATCAAACCAATTCACCGAGGCAATTCTGGGTAGCGAAGGGTTAACAGGACGCGTGTCTAACTTCAGATGCCACGTCTGATCAGAAAACGAAGGACTTACATTAAACGTATTGTGCCATCATCTCGAATTCCCGTGGACGGTTAGAAACAACTGTCCTGGCTATTGTAATTGCTATGATTTGATAATTTTATTGACGTGTTTTAAGTTAAAACGTAAAAGTCTATATATCGTTTCATGATTGGGTTTTAATTACCAGACCGCGCAACAGAAGGGTTACAATGCCAAAAGTAAACATGAAAAAAGTGTGACGATTCAAGCCCTAAACAACTGCATTGTTATGTTCGCACTTTGATATTAAAATCATGTGACATGATTTTTGTCGAAGTTTGCGTGTTATGAACCGGACTCAAGTGTGTCCCACCACCATAAGGATAATTCTAATGGTTTGCCGTCATGTTTCTCATACCGGCAGTGCGTACCCATCGTCGGCCAGGGCTTCCGGCCGGGTGCCTACAAGTGCGCCTGCGCGGACGGCTACTACTTCCCGGATGTAAGTGCCACACCGGAAGCCAAATATTTCAATGGGTCCGTCCTGGAAAGCTGGTTCCTGGATCGCACCAGGAACGTTAGCGCCGACGACTTGGCAGGGAACCAGTGCCTGAAGTGTGCCGAGGGCTGCGATGCGTGCGTGGATGACTCGCCGTGCCTGTACTCGTACAACCTCCCCCTGCGGGTCGCCCTCGCTATCATGTGTGTGCTCCTCGTCATCATGACTGTGGTGACGTCATCACTTGTCGCGATCTTCAAGGACAAAACGGTTAGCCGAATTGCTATTTACATCTTGAATTTATTTATCCAATGATCATTCGTGCATGATTTGGTTACGTTATTTGTTCGAATTACCATTGAATCGCGTGGCTTAAATCATTTCTTAGTAGGAGAATATTATTATTTGGTTCTGGGTTTTGTATGTAAATATGTATGTTGGTTTAAATTGGGTTGTACATTATATGATGCGTCATGTAGCTTTAGAACCTACAGGAATAGGTATCTTAAAATAGTTATCATGCACAAAAACAAGATTATATTTACGCAATTAAGAATGAACGTCGCATTATTTACATATTATTATTATCCTGTTATTGTTATATAGACGTACGGAGGATGATTTCCGCAATGTGCGAAGTCAGCATTTGCTTCGGTCCATTTTCCAGCGGTTTCTGACGCTTAACCTGAGGAGGTGGTTATTGTGGCGAATATCCAGTATGTATATCTGTGGATATTTCAGGCCATCAAGTCGGCGAGTCCTATCTTCCTTCACGTCATGTGCGGTGGCGCGGCTCTCATGGTTATACCGGTCAGTAGCAGGGCGCAGATGGTGGGGGGGGGGCTGATGGTTATAGTAGCGGTGGTTGTGTGGCGGTTGTATTGTGGTTGTGCGATGGTTGTGTGGTGGGTATAGTAGCGGTGGTTGTGTGGCGGTTGTATTGTGGTTGTGCGATGGTTGTGTGGTGAGTATAGTAGCGGTGGTTGTGTGGTGGTTATAATAGCGATGGTTGTGTGGTGGTTGTATGGTGGATAGCAGCGGGTAGGTGGGTGGTGGTTTTAGAACAGATGGTTGTGTCGTGACTATAGTAGCGGTGGCTGTTTGATGGTTATAGTAGCGGTGGTTGTGTGGTGGTTATAGTAGCGGTGGTTGTGTTGTTGTTATAGTAGCGGTGGTTGTGTGGTGGTTAGAGTAGCGGTGGCTGTTTGATGGTTATAGTAGCGGTGGTTGTATGGTGGTTATAGTAGCGGTTGCTGTTTGATGGTTATTGTAGCGGTGGTTGTGTGGTGGTTATAGTAGCGGTGGTTGTGTGGTGGTTATAGTAGCGGTGGCTGTTTGATGGTTATAGTAGCGGTGGTTGTGTGGTGGTTATAGTAGCGGTGGTTGTGTGGTGGTTATAGTAGCGGTGGCTGTTTGATGGTTATAGTACCGGTGGCTGTTGATGGTTATAGTAGCGGTGGCTGTTTGATGGTTATAGTAGTGGTGATTGTGTCGTGGTTATAGTAGCGGTGGTGCTGTCGTGATTATAGTAGCGGTGGTTCTGTCGTGGTTATAGTAGCGGTGGTTCTGTCGTGATTATAGTAGCGGTGGTGTGTGGCGGTTATAGTACCGGGGTTTGTTTCTTGATTATAGTAGCGGTGGTTGTGTGGTGGTTATAGTAGTGGTGATTGTGTCGTGGTTATAGTAGCGGTGGTTCTGTCGTGATTATAGTAGCGGTGGTTCTGACGTGGTTATAGTAGCGGTGGTTCTGTCGTGATCATAGTAGCGGTGGTTCTGTCGTGATTATAGTAGCGGTGGTTCTGTCGTGGTTATAGTAGCGGTGGTTCTGTCGTGATTATAGTAGCGGTGGTTGTGTGGTGGTTATAGTAGCGGTGGTTCTGTCGTGATTATAGTAGCGGTGGTTCTGTCGTGATTATAGTAGCGGTGGTGTGTGGCGGTTATAGTACCGGGGTTTGTTTCTTGATTATAGTAGCGGTGGCTGTGTGGCGTTTATAGCAGCAGTGGTGGTAAATACCATATTTGATTTCTACTCATAAATATTCAAATATGACGTCATGTCCTGGAAGCAAGAAGTAGCTACACGAAGTTGGAGATTATGTCCAACGATTATTGTTAGGAAAATGGTCGGAAAATAAGTAAACGGGAGGATCTGGCCCTAATATTTAATCAAGTGGCACAGTTCGGAACTTCCATGCAGTATAAAAAAAAGCGGGGCCAAAGGCCCCAGTGCTTGAATGCTAAGAATTTTGAAACAAAAATATGTTAATTTTCAAATTCGGAACATATAGCCGCTCTGGTTCTCCTGTTTGTTTGAACGTGAATCTTTTGCAGATCTATCAAGTAGTACCAAAGCTCTCATGCTCGCCTTTACGCCAGATAATGAATGAGTTTCCAATAAGGAGCTGTAACTCATTCCTTTCCATCTATTAAGTAATGAGCGTGGGTCTCATGTGCCCACAAAAGAGTGCTTATCAGGTATTTTTATGTTATACTATTTCAAAATCGACGTAGCTGTGCCGAAGAAATATAATACAAAACCTTGTCATTACGCGTAACACACATTTTCCAATAGGTGTAACATGTCGTACCTCGGTCGATATGACTATATATACTATATAACCGGTGTCGTAGGCAACGGCAAATATTGGTGAGAACAATATGTGAAGAGGCTACATTATCCCCTGTCGAGATACGGAGGGGAGAAGGGGGGGGGGGTTGATCAGAGGAAGAGGGAGGGGAGTACACTTAGTGAAGTTCCTTTCCATTCAGCAACCCTTTGTGTCCGACCCGTCCTTGATTATTGCCAGGCGGACACTGCCCTGTGGTAAGATAGGTCAGTACGCATGCGATGTTCGCTGGTTGCCAAAGAGGCGGCATTGTCTGTGCGTCCATGCTCGGGGCGTAAAAGGAAGGCTGTTATGCCAGGGACGAACAAAACCCGATTAATTAACCCAATATTGTTTATGCACTAAGTGGAGGTACAGCTATGGGCTCGTGGAACAGGTAGGGGAGGGGAGGGGGGTGGAGGCGTGGACACGGTGGCGGCGGGGGCACGAACCGTCACTGGAGCACAAAGGGGGCGTAGATTCAATCGCTTGTAGGCTATAACCCAGGGTAATAACCTTGGTATCACTCTTCAGCCCTGACCCACTTACTATACCTGCTACGCAGCAAACAACCACTTCCGTGCAAAGATTTAGATCTCAAACATGATTATTTGTCTAATTATATAACAATTACACTTTCTTGTATGATATGTCTCGCAATTAATTTCGTAGCCACGTGTCCTTGCTTCGCCTGTAGAAGTAAACGTCAACAACATCGGTGTTTTTGTGGCGTAGTACGCACAAAAAATTAATTAATTAAATTAATTGTTACACAACACAATGCACAACTTATTATAAAGCATTACGTGACCCAACTCGCTCTGTCTCTAATATTCTCTTTCTCAACTATCTCTAATATCGCGAAACATTCACCTGATACAACTGCTGATCCTATATTAGTATCCTAATATCCTAATAATAAATATAATAAATAATAAATAATCCTAATATTAGTATATCAGTCCAGATCCTGTACTAATAATTGGCTTTACCCCATTGATGTGGCGATGTACGTCTCCTAATATCCTAATAATAAATATAATAAATAATAAATAATCTTAATATTAGCATATCAGTCCAGATTCGGTACTAATAATTGGCTTTACCCCATTGATATGGCGATGTACGTCTCCTAATATCCTAATAATAAATATAATAAATAATAAATAATCTTAATATTAGCATATCAGTACAGATCCTGTACCAATAATTGGCTTTACCTTATTGACATGGCGATGTACGTCTCTCACCAGATGTTCATGTTGTTCGCGGAGCCCAATGACATCACCTGTGTGGTCGCCATTTGGCCCCGACATCTCGGCTTCTGCCTGGCTTACGGCGCCCTACTCCTCAAGACATACCGGTCAGTGAGCGACTTGATCCCGCCGGCTGGCCAAACGATCCGGTCATTAGATATGACGTCACTTCCGAGTTGTAATATTGAGATAATAATATGAGATCTAATATTGAGTCATTTCCGGAACATGGTTACAAGTGACGCGCACAGCGAACAGCATTGGGACATTAAATACTAAATTAATCCGAGTAATAGCCACGTAATGTTATTTCTTATTGCGACTAATATTACTATCATGGTGATTAATGTTGTTTCATAATGTGACTAATATTATGTAAATGTTTTGACTAATATTATCTCATATTGTAACTAACATTGTCTCATATAGTGAATAATATTATCTCATATGGTGATTAATATTATTTCATGTTGTGTTTATATATCAAGTTGTGACTAACATTATCTCTTATTGTGACTAACATTATCTCTTATTGTGACTAACATTATCTCTTATTGTGACTAACATTATCTTATATTGGGACTAATAATATCTCACATCGTGACTAACATTATCTCATTTTGTGACTAAAAGTCTTACACGTTTTTCTTCTCAGCGTGGCGGCCATTTTTAAGGTTAAATCAGCGCAGAAGCTGAGCTTGACGGATCGAATCCTTGCTCAGCGTTTTGCCCCTATTATGGCCGTCTGTGTGGTCTATCTGGTGGCCTGGTGCGTGGTAGAGCGCCCTCACACGGTGTGGAGGAGAAGCCCGGACGATCTGAAGTACCTCCATTGCTCATCGGGCTGGTGGGGGCATGGGGCGATAATAGGTAGGCTTCGTCACTGCTGTACCGTATATGCATAATATGCAAGTATTCTGCGGCATTGATCTGGGGTATCCCTATATGTTGATAGTTCACTTGCTTTTGAAAGCGCCAGGGTTGGTTAACCAAATCTTGATAAATAATGAACGCTGTGATAAAATAAAAAGTAACCAGCATTTTTACCTGGTATATTATTGTAAGTAACGAAATATCGATAATAAATTTATTTCATCTTCCATGTGTGCGCTGTCCTTGCAATTCCAAAACATACTGGTAGGCCAACCAACGCGCTCGGTGTGTTGTAAAAAGGTTCAGACATTTAATCATTGATAGGTGGGAATACAGCAGTGAGGGGATTCGAGTCCTAACATTTCACATTGTTATGATATTTATTCTGATGCTTTACTATCTTTTATATATATGCATGTAAACTGAATCCGTGAATCTTCATAAAAGGGCGTTATGACCAGATATATCATTGCAATGGACGAGCCAAAACTCAATATCTTCATTGGTTTGGTAAAACAATGAACGTCAGAAGTAAAGCAGTTTAATAGTTTAATATTGAACGTACACATGTCTGATCCACATGGTCAGTAACAGGAGCGGTTCGAGGGTGGCTCATTTGGACATGAAACTCACTATATTGTCGATGCCGTTAAGACTATAAAACCGGTTATGTGATACAACAGACGTTACAATTAACTATGCCACAGATGTTACAAATTAACTATAAAACAGACGTTACAATTAACTATACAACAGACGTTACAATTAACTATACAACAGACGTTACAATTAACTATACAACAGACGTTACAATTAACTATACAACAGACGTTACAATTGACTATACAACAGACGTTACAATTAACTATACAACAGACGTTACAATTAACTATACAACAGACGTTACAATTAACTATACAACAGACGTTACAATTAACTATACAACAGACGTTACAATTAACTATACAACAGACGTTACAATTAACTATACAACAGACGTTACAATTAACTATACAACAGACGTTACAATTAACTATGCCATGGCGTGTGGTGTGAAGCGTGTACATCGGTGACAACATCATTAACTTTTCTGGTGCGTTTTTCTGTCGGACAACGCGATATCCCGGTGTGTGTCAAAGTGTTATTATGTTGAATCTTATTTTGCTCAACATTTACATTTCAACAGTTAAAAAACCATTTTCCTGCCGTGGGACTCTTACATCTACTATGTTTGTTTCGTCCTTTCGTATCTGTTATACTCATTATTTACACATGTACGCATTTTTGCTACTAGAGGCGCTTAGCTCTGCTATGTTAGATTTATAATTTGAGGATTTCTGATCTGCTAAACCCTACTTTACATTCTACAGGTGAGGCCATCTTCCTGTTATGGAGTGCTTGCCTCTGCTATGTCAGATTTATAGTTTGAGGATTTCAGATATTTAACTCACTATAGTTTACATTCCGCAGGTGAGGATATATCTTCCTGCTGTGGGGAGCTTACCTCTGCTATGCCAGATTTATAATTTGAGGATGTCAGATATTTGACTCGCTATGGTTTACATTCCGCAGGTGAGGCCATCTTCCTGCTGTGGGGAGCTTACCTCTGCTATGTTGTTCGTAAAGCGCCGTCCCATTTTAACGAGAGCAAGTACATCACGTGGTCCATATACAACACCATCATCCTGGGCAGCTTCCTCATCATTGCCAAGTAAGTCCTTTATTTCTGGCATGGACTAAGATTTACTGTTGGGGAATTGTTTGTTCTTACTGCAGTGGTTGGAATAAGTGCAGTCATTGTCTATATAACGTATTGCGCATAGTGCATTTATTGCTTATGAAGCCTGCCGCATTCTGTGCCATGGTGCGAGTGTAATAGCTAGCAACTGGTTGCTGGTAACTGTTTTACCAGTGTTATTGTGTTTTACGAGCTTTACAACAAATATATGTCTTGCCTTGCAGGGAGTTCATTGCCATAAATGAAGGCCCCGATATTATCTACATATTTGACTTCGTCTATACTGAAGTCTGTGTGGCTGGACTCATGTGCCTCATCTTTGTTCCCAAGGTAAGCACCTACAGATATGGGCTGCACTGAGGTCTGTGTAGCCGGCCTCATGTGCCTCATCTTTATTCCCAAGGTAAGCACCTACAGATATAGGCTTCACTGGGGTCTATATATGTAGCTGGCCTCATGGTCTATATGGCTGGCCTCTAGTGCCTCATCTTTGTTCCCAAGGTAAGCACACACAGATATGGGATAAACTGGGGTCTATGTGGCTGGCCTCTAGTGCCTCATCTTTGTTCCCAAGGTAAGCACCTACAGATATGGAATAAACTGGGGTCTATGTGGCTGGCCTCTAGTGCCTCATCTTTGTTCCCAAGGTAAGCACCTACAGATATGGAATAAACTGGGGTCTATGTGGCTGGCCTCTAGTGCCTCATCTTTGTTCCCAAGGTAAGCACCTACAGATATGGGATAAACTGGGGTCTATGTGGCTGGCCTCTAGTGCCTCATCTTTGTTCCCAAGGTAAGCACCTACAGATATAGGCTACACTGAGGTCAGTGTAGCCGGCCAGCCGGCCTCTTGTGTCTCATCTTTATTCCTAATATAAGGCTGGCCTCATGTGCTTCATCTTTGTTCCTAAGGTAAACACCTACAGATCTAGGCTAAACGTCTGTGTAGCCGGCCTGTTGTGCCTCATCTTTGTTCCTGAGGTAAACACGTACAGATATGGGCTTCACTGGGGTCTACGTGGCTGGCCTTATGTGCCTCATCTTTGTTCCTGAGGTAAACACCTACAGATATGGGCTTCACTGGGGTCTATGTGGTTGGCCTTATGTGCCACATACAGCTATGGATTACATTTAGGTTTGTATGACGGCCTCATGTGCCTCGTCTTTATCTGCAAGGTGAGCAAACCTGCAGTAATAGGCTACGTAAAATGTTTTTATGGCCGACCTAACCTGCATTTGCAAAACTGCAAAGGGATACACATATGTGAGTGGCATCTTGTATCTGGCGCATCCGTGCCGTAATTCTATGTATACACCCAGCAGACGCGTAACTATCTTCCAATACAACTTGTATTTGCAGGAAAACTGACATTTTCCCTACATTAACGATGCAATGAAACCGCTATACGGCATCTATACACCGGTCTATACCATCTTTCCAGTTTTATGCCATTTACCGCAACACGAAGGAGCCTGACAGTGACGTTGCCAACTCGACCATCACAGGCCGTCAGCGGGCCGGGACCTCACAGCTGGGAACTATGGACTGGGCCGGGGGCACCTCTTGCCACAAGGCCGTCCAGGTGACCCTCATCGGGGTGAGTATACCTGACAGCCCGGTCTCTAGTCTAGAGCCTCAATCCTAGTCATGGCGTTAATTGTCACCTTGTTGTCAAACAGTGCACGGTCGTATCCCATATATAGACACTATAATGTAACGCAATGGTATTTAATATATCAACAACAGAAAAGTATCTTTCATGGCATGCGTTGTATTTTTTCTTTAATCTTGGTTATTCATTTATCTTTTTGGCTGTATTATATTATGTTCAGGTTCTAAATGAGCAGCAGAGCTGGCAATAGTAAGACTTTTAGTATTAGTATTAATAGAAGTATCACTATTAAGAGTATGAATAAAAGTATTACTATTAGTAGTATTAATAGAAGTATTACTATTAGTAGCATTAATAGAAATATTACTATTATTAGTATTAATATATGTATTACTATTACTAGTATTAATATATGTATTACTATTACTAGTATTAATATATGTATTACTATTACTAGTATTAATATATGTATTACTATTACTAGTATTAATATAAATATTACTATTATTAGTATTACTAGAAACATTACTATTAGTAGTATTAATAGAAGTATTACTATTATAAGTACTACAAAAAGTATTACTAGTTATATAAGTACTAGTAACAATGGAAGTATCACTATTATTAGTCTTTATAAAAGTATTGCTATTACTGACATTTCTACTGACATCCATGGTATTTTTTCTGCAGTTTAAATCGTTAAAGGAGTTAGTCAAAAGGCATACATGCTTTATCTTTTGTGTAGAGGGAATTTGTTTTCACTGGATATACGATATAACACTACATTAATGCATTGATCTGTAGTTGGATGGTCACCTCGTATTCTGTAATTAATTCAGAGATAACGCCTTGATGACCACATAATGTTTGTTCTTGTTCACAATGACAGGCTGAAAGTGTCTTTACATCAAAATAAAATAAAATAAATCAAATCCAGTCAATCGCAGATAAAGATTTGGTTACAACTTTTAAAACTGTGAAATAAACTGTTGCTGTTCAGGCCGCCTTGGTGCAAACGAAGGCTAAATTGTCGCATGACTATGAAATGAGGTTGGATGACACTTGCTCCATAGGCCGGTACCAAGATTCGAACCCACGACCTGTTGATCAGACTGCTTACCAACTGACATCGAGAGGCTCCCTTTACTAGTTGTAAGATTGTAATTGTATATAACGCTGTGCGCTCTTGTTTATTGCTTTTTACTTTTTGTTTGTTTCAGGGTCAAGGGGACACACTGAAACCCCCAATGCACAACAACTGGCTGCAAACCAAGAGCAAGGTGTACCCCGCAGCGGCCTTGTGAAGGGACCACCATCCCACATGTCACCTTCATCATCACCGCCTGCACCAAAATGTCAATCGTTTGACATGATTATCCTGGGGAACAAAGAATAAATTGCGCAGAAGAAGGCACAGATACCGACGGCTAGGTTCACCCATTTTTTTCGTGGTATTATATTACTCCGAGGACACGAGGACAACGTTGCACGCTACCCTTGAACGACAAAATGAAATATCGAATGTTTGCGACATTGGTTTTACAATCGAGCGTCGATGTAACACAAGGTCCTTTACATTGATTCTTATTTTTATAGTCCCGAGATATTTGAGCATTTGCTAGTAAAAAAAAAACATTTTATAGATCGATAGTTCAGACGCGGATCCATGGACGCGGGTGGGGGAGGGGGTTGTGCCTTTCACCCCCGCCATTACTAGGCAAAATTGACATTGACATAAAAATATTGAAAAGTAAATTTGTCGGACTTAAAAACTGAGTGGAAAGAGACCATTAAAATAATTACCAGAACAGGCTATTAAATTATACCATTGTTCATCTCATGTATGTATATAATTCAGTATACAAATTGAAAAAAGCTTGCTATCAGCCTGTGATTCATCAGGTCCATTTGATATTTATATCCATGTATTCCGCCAAGCATAGAACATCGGACTACTGTTCTGTCCAGTATGTGTACTTTGGCACAAAATGGGTCGCAAAACAAGGATCTGCCCTGATTATCAGATATGTTGCCACATAACACATTATACACGTACATGTCGTACAGATGTCCATTGTAGAAATTGTTTATTGCGAGGAGAAATGCAATCATACAATGTTCGTTTTATTACAACCAGTATTATTATGAGTAGAGATATTGTACTTCAGTAGACATTTTAATTAGTTGGCGAATCGGTATTTAAAAGTACGGAAAGCCAATTGTGTCATATTTTTTGTAGCCCCTGCAGACTGGAGACGAACAAAGTTCAAGAATGATCGAATAATGTATCAAGCGTTATTTACTCGGATATACTCAACATTTGTAATTTGGTTTTATGCCATTCCTTGTGTCACTCGCATACAATATATATATATTTGTATAAACTTTCATGAATTTATTTCTGATTTTATTGTTATCATTTCGACTGGCCCAACCCCCGGCAATCTTGCGACACTCACTGGCCGCTATGTATAGTTTACACATGGCTCAAATTATTTATTTTGTAACAATTCAACTTGCATGTCGTAATATTTACATTCGACTCTTACTCGTACGGTAGTTTTATACCAAATCAATTTGATTTTACAAACTGCTTGTTCGGGTTCAATTACAATGCTAGTGTTAAATCTAGTGTCTAATTTTATCCCCAGGAATTGGGGCATGGGTGATTACTCACTGAGCCTTGTTAGGTCGAGTCGATCTATCTGGAATAAAGCCTAGCTCACACTGTGCCGGTGTGGCTAGGGTTTACCCCGGTATATAGACCGGGAAGAACCGGGGCCATCTCGCGAAATTTTGGCGCGAAAACAGCTGGCCGCGGTGTTACAACAGTGCTACGGTTCATCCCGGTAGTTTTGAACAGTTCAAAACCACCGGGCGACCTAAAAAGTTCACCACGGTACACCCCGGATTGACTGCGAACTGGCTAAGATTCCCCAGGGTTGTCTAAATGAAGGTTGTCCCCGGTTTCAGAACCGGTGTAAACCGGACCTATAAACCGACACAGTGTGAGCTAGCCTAAAGACATTTTACCTTAGCAGTCTGTTCATTTCCAAGATAATGCACTGTTTTGCCGGTCATTGCTTAAATAACGCGCACTTTTATTAATAATACACGACTGGGGCAGAAACAGTTCTTGATATCGCATAAATAACGAGACATTAAACGAAAACCTGACGTCACTTAAGTCACGTTATTATGCTTTTCACCAACAATGAATTCCAGGGTTATTAAAGTTACTATATAACAAAACACGGGGACGTTCATACGTGTGTATAGCCTCGGGAGACCCACTCTGTTCCGCCGTTGGGTCTCGGTTCCAGCTTGATTTACGAAGCACCAACGTCCGAACCGGGTGCCATACTTGTTTTTGGCGCGTGCTGGTGCCTGTGAATGCAGCCTGGTTCCAAACTTTGAATTTTCTGTGAGAGAGGGCGCTGCTATTGTCCTTAACTGCAAACTGCGCGTCTGACAGCGCCACCTAGCGAAGAGTCGTAGGCTGGGAACCAAGTTGCATTCACCAGGTACCAGCATGCGCCAAAACAGATATGGCGCCCTGTTCGGATGTTGGTGGTCCGTAAAACGTCTTGCAAACACACATACAGGTGATCAATCTTTTTGATTGTTTGGAAGAATTCGATAGCTAAAAGATTGCTCTATACAAAAATGTGATATTTAACCCCAGTGTGCCTCCAGATGATTCAGAATTTCCAAATGCGCCTATTCTGTTTAAAAGTCCCCGTGCAAAACCCAGGCTGGAACCGAGACCCAACGGCGGAACAGAGTGGGTCTCCCGAGACTAACGTGTGTAGTGACGTCAGCACACTGCTGTAGCCCGCATGAATAACATCTTTCGAAAGAGGGTGCAACAACGTCTCACTTAATTTCCGTATATTCCCCGTTGTAAAGCCGCCTTGCGGGGGAGTATTATAGTGTTTACGGCTGTTCCAATAGCAAATGTGCCTCCCTCCGTTCTGATGGAAGCTTCCGGCGTCAGATTTGTTGAAATAGTAATTTTAGAGATATATCATGGTCAAAACGTGCGTCACTATTTTTGACCATAGTTTTTCAAGTTTCGGCCTTGCAAATGTTCAGTAGGGGACATTTATCATACATAGTCAGACATGTCACATATATATTACGCCTTCAAAACAATTCGTCGTCGCAGCTGTAAAGAATCCGACCATATAGCATAAATCGCCATAAAGAAGTAATAAAAAATTAACACACAAAAGAGATGTTATTTAATTTTAAACAAGGAACATTTTCTCACTTACCAAGTCGAGTGGGGTCGAAGACAATAGAAAGGGAGGGAGCCAGTGAGACAGAAAGGCGATCGAATGTAAGTTTCTTTTATTTTGCCACAATGCAGCACACGAGGCCAGTGGTCGACATCGTGACGTCAGAGTGGTGACACGCTCAATCCTTTGTCAACAACTCCAGACTTGTATGTTTCACGCCATGGCTTACAACTCAGTCGTCAGTATACGAACACAGCTGACGATAAAAACCGCCCGTTGAGTCAATATATATATATACTCCGATTCATTCCAGTTATTCACGTAAATTACACTGGAGGTGATCAAACTGATGATTCTTAGATGAGGCAGTGTATATGGTAGGTTGGTTGGTTGTATATTCAGGACGCTTTAAACACTTTTGGTCATATCGCGTCAATGGGAGAAGGAAGGGAGAGTGGAGCCATGTCCCCGGGGGTAACCCCTACTCTTTGGATATGGTAGGGGTTTAACAGCTAAGCTCATCGTATAGCGCAAAAACGCATTTTATTTCAATATGAACTTTACTTATTGCCAAGGGATCAAGGCATTTTCTCGATCTCGAATTTAAGCAATAAATGAGCGTCGTGGTATGTTATGGCGATCTGAGCAGCAAGCAGTAACATGGTATGACTGTACGAGGATACACTAGAAGGGCCCCTAAGGGGGGGCTGGCCATGTCGCGTGTCGATTTTGAGAAAAGGTCCATGTCGCGTGTCGATTTTAAGAAAAGGTCCATGTCGCGTGTCGCTAAGTCTTATGTCGCATGTCGATTCTAAGGCAACCCCAATGTCGCGTTGTCGCATTTTAAAAATCGCCGTGTCGCCGTGTCGAAAAAGCCCCTCTGGGGCCCTACTAGAGGTGTTCGACTGTATGTACCACACACCGCCAGCGCTCGCCAAGATTGGTGTCATTCCTTTGACTGGTCGCCACCTCAATAGCGGACACCAGTCCTTGAAGATGTAGGCTATATGTTGTTATTCTCTCTTGCCCGGCTGTGGCCATGCGCTGTGTGCAAGGCTAAATGCTCGTGACGGCACCGCAGTTGACTTAAAGGGATCGTTTGTTTGAAGATGTATTAAAGTTCGTCAACGAAGTGGCGTATCTATACGTTGGTGGCGGTCCCTGGTGGACGGCATACCACTTTCTTACGTAGTTACCCCGTAAACGCCCGCAAAAGGATCAACCGTGCAAACATAGATGTAGAAAGCTGCGACGCAGCAGTTTCAGTCACTATGTAACAGTCCCATCGCTGGGAATTGAGCAATTTAACACCTGAGCTTTTGGTCGCTAGAACACCAATTCCTGTCGTTTTCACAGAAAAAATGTGGGGTAAAGGAAAGAAAAATAAAAGAGATTTATAAACATAGTCGCAAGCATCTTACAATTTCATCCTCATATGTCCAATGTGTATAAGCCCCTAGGCGCATCTAGCACACGATTCCAGAGACGGGAATAGGGAGAGGGTGAGGGGGGTTGGGGGTGGGGTGGGGGTGGCGACAGGCCTGTAGCCCGAGAGGAGAGTGACTGGATGAAGTTTACACAGAGAGGGAGTTGCCGATACACACTCAACTCATACGTCATCAACCGACGCTCACAAACACATTGAACGCCATCTCTTGCGCTAACGCCTGCAGTGACAGCCGCAGTTGACCTTGACAGCCCTTGAGACAAGCGGCGTCTACTTTTCCCCCTATTGCTTCCATTTTTAGGATTTGGTACCAAAGGAAGCATTGTCACCTGGACGATTTTTCTCTGTGCTCTTGAGAATCATTCACAACAGATTGGATTGTAGAAAATCGTGGGGGATATTTTCGTGATTTCGTGTCTGGCAGAAAGAAGGATGAGAGAATATCTTTTCCTTCTTCTATCGCTGTTGCCAGCGACTGTAGCTCAGACAGGCAAGTTTTTCTTTGTTTTTATTTGTTTAATTCATTTTCTAATACGTATTATAGCAATCGACTGCCTTTTCATTTCATATTTTGTTAGCATTTGCTGCGCATCGCTAATTTAATATTTGAGGACAGCATATGCATGGATCGATGAATTAGCGTCTCGGATTTTTTTTTCTATATTGGCTGTATATTGACACAACTCTCCAAATGACATGATACGAATATTAAATGTAAAGCCATGCTCAGAGTGTTCGGACTGAAGTCTCGGGATAATACGGAAAATTCATTGCGGTTGTGGTGACAAATAGATACGCCACCGCATGGTACGCCCTCCAATGCGGAGGAGCGTGGCCCACCTCCGCATTTCTGTGAACCCCCCCCCCACCCCTCTAAGACTATTTAACGTACCCAAAGTCGACCCTTCCCCCCCCCCCCCACCTTATTTTTGTTTCTTCAATATCCGCCAGTGATTGTCCATATAAATCGCAAGTCTAATACAATTATATTTGTTTTCATGCACAATTGCCCTTAATTTGATCTGATTTGAGACATTCTGGATATATATGAAGACCTTAGTCCTTTATAGCCAATGCAAAGCTATGAATGTCCTATGCCTGCGCAGGTGTTTATTTAAACTCTTTGGGAAATGGAATATCGTTCTCAACAAAACGGTACTAATCTAGTCACAAGACAGATAAAGGTATTTGAGAATTAGACACAATCGCCGAGTAGTGTTCATCGTTAGTTCATCATTTGGTCTATATTTTGTCATGATTATACAATGTACATTTCAACAAAATTCCTTTGTTCAAATAATTTGGCTATAACAATATATGTTATCTGTTGCTGTATAATGATAATGTAACGATAGTTTTCTTCGTTTTTGCAGTTGACCCATGCTCGGTAAGTGACGCATTCTATATATTTTCCTGTTGAAGGATTTTATGAAATTTACGATACTTTTATTACCAAATTCGTTACATCCCAGACCCAGAACATTTGTCGATTTTTTTGTACACATAGTAGATGCCTGTAATTTGTCTGATTGAGCATTTGAATGTATTCTCCCAGCTATAACGTATCACTTTTCTCTAGTCCAACAAGAACCTAAATTTTTGTCAACTAATCAGTGCATCCAGACTTCTAGTTGTAACCTGTCAGTGTATATCAGGCCACCAAATGTACCCTCTCAGTGTATCTTAGACCACCAAATGTTACCTGTCAGTGTATATCAGACCACAATGGTACCTGTCAAGTTATATCAGACCACAACATGTTGCCTGTTAATGTATATCAAACAACAACATGTTGCCTGTTAATGTATACCAGACCACAACATGTGACCTGTCAGTGTCTCTCAGACCACAACATGTTGCCTGTCAATGTATATCAGACCACACTGTTACCTGTCAATGTATCTCAGGCCATCAGATGCCCGGGTGCCTTTGACTGTTACGTGACCAGTACTGGAGAACCAGAATGCCGAGCGTACTTCGACTTCTCCGGATCTGTCCAAGATACGTGCCAGGTATGTCCACCAGTGCAATACCACGTGACCAACTTGGTATGTGCCCTGAAACAACGATAAAATAGGGCTAAACCCCCCTAACCCGTTTGAAATTACAGTGATATAATGGTGGTGATATACGGTAGTTAGATATTTGTTGCAGTACCACAATCAAATTGTAACTGGTGAGTAACATGTCTTCATTCCCTTTCTGAAGCATTACTGGTAGTGCTAACGTACGGGCGAATGGATCCATGATTGATTATCATCCATCCTGACTTCCTCCAAGCGTCCCAAATGATTCAATAAACTCCAGTCAACAAACTATCGTTTAATAAATAGACCCCAAGTCCATGAACTCTCAGTGGAGTCTTCCTGTTTCCAGGCGGTCGTGTGTGCGCCCCTCACCAGATGTCGCACTCAAGTTGTCTACGACCTCGTGACGAGGCAGTACTCTGATGTGTACCTGCCGAAGTGTATCGAGTACGATCCGTGTGAGGTAAGTCTAGACTGTGGCCTGTTTCACGAACACAGTTTAGCCGGCAATTAGTCAACTAAAATCGCCCATGCTTTTTACATGGTAACTTTAGCCGACAATATACAGTGGCAATATACGCACATGAATCCTGGTCTCGCAGGAACTCACGTGTGCGGACGGCAGTACCTGTGAAGTGGACTCCACCGCCGGAACTGCTGCCTGCGTCAGCCCGTGTGACGTAAGTAATGACCTACTAAATAACGGGCATTGCGGTATATGCTGTAATTATCATATTATAATCTTTAACGTGACGCATTATTCAGTGTGTTTTTTCCCCAAAATAAGGGACTCTGTGTTGTTGCAGCAAGTGACGTGCCCGGTCGAAAGCAGCTGTCAAGTAGACTCAACCGGAAATGCTGCTTGCGTTCACGTTTGTGACGTAAGTAACAATCTACAAGACCAAACTGGACAATATGTTTATTCTGTGCGACTGTGGAGCTTCTACAAATGTTCGTCGTTGTAACGCGTGGCAGCAACAAGTTTCTTCCATCCTTTAACATTTAATTGCTGCCCGTCATGTCATCCATGATGTGGTGCAAGCACTGTAATTAAGACGAACATTCTTCGATTTTGGTCTGATGTCAGTTGGTTTAGTTTCGTCTCTGCGCCTCTACGTAACGTAACGCGATAACTATCGAACGCCTTCAGATATCGACTTCCAAATTCACCATGTAGGCTAAGTAGGTCAAAGATCAAGGTGACAGAAATTTTGTGAAGTTCGCTTAGCCATTGCTAGATGGGGCCAACGTTCACAGTTTTTATATAATCACGCTGCAAATTATTTTACGTATTGTTGGCTCTATCCACTTGGTTGCCACTAAGATCCTTCCGTTTGATTGATTAAGGCTTGTTTCAACGCGTCGTAACCATCAAATTGCACCCAACACTGATGTTGCAGCAACATACTTGTCCGGATGGAAGTAGCTGTCAAGTAGACTCCACCGGAAATGCCGCCTGCGTTAACCCGTGTGACGTAAGTACCACTCTATTGTACCATTGGATATGCTGAGTAACCAAGCAGTCAGCATGTATGGCATTGTAACTGTTCCTCATTGAACCAAATAACATCATTCACCCTAATTTGCCAGCTCCATGTTCTTGCATATTTGGTACAAAATAATCGTGACGATTTTCCTTTTCATATTCGGCGAGTACTTGTATTTCCTGGATATAATGTCTCTCTATGAGCTTTATGACATTAATGTAATTTTTTTTGGAAAATAAAACTAATTTTGCGAGGCCTGAGATGTCTGTGGCCCAATCCAACCATCGTAGCGGCTGTGCAACCATCGCAACGAAAATAAACCTCGTGTGATTCCAGGGTGTTCAGTGTGCGAACGGCGAGTTGTGTGTGGTGGATAACGGAAACCCGGTGTGTCCAGATCCCGTTGACCCCTGTCAGGTAAAGACATGGAGAGGGCACAACACTTGGCAGTGTCACTTAACTGGGCTCCTTGTCTATAGCCTAATGCCTACTTCATTTTACTTAACCTTATTCAACACTTTTACTTACGACGATTTAATTTGAATTAAGCGCTTTTAATCCTACTTATATACTCAAACTTTTGCGTAAAGTGGCTGAGCAGCTTCCCTTGGGGGTAGATACTACTACCATATAAAAAACCTCCTTGCTGAAAACATCAATTTTATCCCAAATGGCACGATTTGCGCGGAAGACACCAGCCGACTACCAGACAAATACCTACCGCCATTAGGTAGATGTTTCCAATCGCGATATTTCCACATTCTCTATCGGTATTGTTTTCACTGATGTCCACTACTCGCTTCGGTTTCTGCTCTATACAATAACACTCTCCAATTGTAAGCCAACAGGTGATCTGTGATGTTGCAGCAACTGACGTGTCCGGCCGGAAGTAGCTGTCAAGTAGACTCCACCGGAACTGCCGACTGCGTTAACCCATGTGACGTAAGTTAGCAAATAAGTTATCAAACATTGAGCACTGTGGTTGTTAAATAAGAAATTGATACATATCAGTTGTAAGTGTCTTCTCTGAGTATAATATACCGCGTTTGCTTTCATTCTTGACCCAATATATTTTTGTGTGCTTCTTGGCTACTGTAAATGTAAATGTAATGGCTTCGGTCTTATGTACAAGTTAATGAACGAGTACTTTGTTTTGGGAATGCACGACAGCGAGTTCTTTAACCTATTCATGAAATTGTTATAACAAGGCATTAGTTCTGCTTATGATTGGCGTGGTTCATGTTCCATGTTTGGACACAGGAAAATCGACAACGTACCAATTGCACTGCTAGAGTGAGAAAGCGAGAAATAACGAGTTGGCTTTAAAATGAATTAAAGTACTGCTATGACATCATTCTATTGTCTAAACTGTACATTAATTTTTACGAATGTACTGTTTTAGCGAGCTGATTAATTAGCGATTGACTCAAAGAGACCAAACAATGTTTCTGTTGAACAATTGTCCTTCCGTTACGAAATCGACAATCGCAGTCAATGGCAATCATGAGCAATAAGTGAGCTTGTCTGAAACACGTCACAACCACAATGGGTGATGAACTGGAAGCTTGACGTCCGATGGAAAGCCCCAGGAAAAACAGATACAAATTTCTCATCAAAACAAGAATAGATCACAAAATCCACTTTAAAAACTGAATTTGAGATCATATGTAATTCATATGCAAAATACATACCGACATTTCCTTATATCCTATAATCACACTTGAAATCATTATTCTTTCTCGTGAATCCCACAAAACTCGTTTGCAAAGCGTATCCTATCCATCAACAACACACTGGGTGTTACTTGTTTCAAACATCATGGCAACATCGCTGCGCATCATATCCTTTCGGTATCCATTAATTAATTTGAACGATTGTATCATATTTCACATTCAAATGACCATTATCGTCTGTATAATGACACATAATCCATGCGAAGTGGCCTACGCTTCTTGATGCGAAACACGACTTCATTCTTAAAATCCGACGTTCTTCCATGTCAGGGCAAACCACTGTTTCAGCTTAGCTCACGTATGACTCAAGTTTACCATTGCTACAACAATACATTTCGTGGGCTCTCAAATAGAATATGAACGGACTTCAGCTATTTTATTGGTTTCGGAAGCGAGAAATGCAATGTACATCATAAAAGAACTCTTATTCACGCTACATGGACCAGGTGAGGCTCAACGACCGTACTTTAAGTCAGAGAATACCCGTGTAACAGTTCATTCTTGAAAAGATATGTACTCGGCTTGCGCCTCGTACATTCTTTTTCAAGAATGTACTGTTACTTGGGCATTCTCCTTACCAGAACGACCGATCAACTAATGCACCAGTCAATGTGAAGCCCCAGGGAAGAGGTTGGGGGAGAGCGTGGAAGATGCAAACATTTAGGAAGTTCTGTTTTCTAAATCCACACACAAGGTAAAGTCAAAACAACTCTCTCCCCCTGCAAAGGAATATTAGGGATTTAACGCTTCTACATTAAAATAGATTATCCGTATATGCCATGTCTTTCGTAATATGATATATCCTCTACCATTAAACACACATGTGACGCCTTGAGTAAAAATAGAATGGCCAATATCAGACGGTTTCCCGTTCATAGGCGGCACGCGAAATATGCGCAATCGACTGTCGAATTTTCAATGTATTGAGCTTTCTGATCTAACCCACCCCTGGAGCTTAGCATTGACTTATGTATTCATTGGTTGTCCTGAAATTTGCAAGTCGTGACATCTGCCAGCTCGCCTCTGCTCAGCTCAGCTCGACTCGACTGATTACACCGTGATACTCAACGAAGTGAAGCGAGTCAATATTTACAACAACTGTTCATTATCAAAATAATGCACTGTTTTTGCGTTCATTATTTAAGTAACGTACATTTACGTTAATAAAACACGGCTAGGTCTGTTTACCGGCGCATTCTTCCAGATAATAAACACTTAAGACAAAGCGTGACGTCACACAATCTTTTAAACCCCGTTCCACACTCAGAGCAAAGTCCCGCCCACACTAGCCTTTTTTCGTCAATCGTGCGTATGAAATTGACAACCATAGCTGATGGTAGGTACAAGCGAGAAGTACTCATCTCTGAACCTGACAAGAAAGTGACCTGCTGCTTTGTTTGTCGGACTTGTTTTTTTGGACATAGCGCACGTGGAAAACCGTTTTCGCCACATAATTAGATAAAAGCAACAGTGACGTCAATAAATAATTTACAGCCTGGATCGATCTATTCCACGAACCCTATTGTTTTTGAGTCCTATACAGCAGGCAACACTGGTACATCAATGTATAATGTGGCTCAAACCCACTGCAGTTGTAGATTACTTATTTTAGTGATACCAAATCTCGCCTGATTTCAGGGTGTTCAGTGTGCGAGCGGCGAGTTGTGTGTGGTGGACAATGGAAATCCGGTGTGTCCAGATCCCGTTGACCCCTGCCAGGTAAAGACACGGAGAGGGCCCCAGACAGTGTCGGCGATCATAGCGATGCAAACCTTAAATAGCGATGTCGTATTTTTACAGAATGGTTTTTTTTCCGAATTTTTTAATTGTGCTATATATTTTTTTAAATGTTACATGATTTCTTTTAATTATACTTAATGCTTACAACATTCTTTTAAAGTTGCTTAGTATTTTCTTATCCCATTTACCTTCCCAGTTCAAATTAATGTCAAATAATTTTAAAACCGTTCTCTAAAAAGATGGGTACATTTAATGCCAGGATTCGCACCGACTGCGCCGACTACCACACGCATACCTCCAGCCATTAGGTGGATTTCAGAGGGGATCCCATCTTGATATTTACACATTCCCTATCTGTATTGATTTCACCGAGGTCCGCTATTCACTTCGGCTTCTGGCCTATACAATAACACTCTCCAATCGTAAGCAACCCGTGGTCTGTAATGTTGCAGCAACTGACGTGTCCGGCAGGAAGTAGCTGTCAAGTAGACTCCACCGGAAATGCCGACTGCGTTAGCCCGTGTGACGTAAGTAACAAATACATTACGAATCACTGCACACTGTGGTTATTATAAAAATATAAGCAATTGACACATAACCGTTTTAAGTGTCTTAACTCGGCATATTATAGTTATTTTGCTTTCACTCTGCACTCATTGCATTTAATTTCGTTTCATGGTTTCATTGTAAGTGTCACTTTAAAGAATTGGGTCTTATTCCAGGAACCGTATTTTATTTGGGTCCCATACAGCAGGCACGCACCTGTACATCAATCTATAAAGGTGGCTCAAACCCACTACGATTGAGAATTACCCATTTTAATTATTCCAAATCTCACGTGATTTCAGGGAGTTCAGTGTGGGAACGGCGAGCTGTGTGTGGTGGAAAACGGAAATCCGGTGTGTCCAGATCCCGTTGACCCCTGCCAGGTAAAGACATGGAGAGGGCACCAGACAGCGTCGGCGATGATGCAAACCCTAGACAGCAATGTCGCGTAACGGGGCGTCTTCGTTGTCTGAAATCAAAATTATATTTTTACTCAAGTGGATATAAGAGGGGATCCAAGTTTTACCAATATTCACACATTCTATATCTGTATTGTTTTCACTGAGGTCCGCTACTCACTTCGGTTTCGGCTCTCTATACAATAACACTCTCCATTCGTAAGAAACACGTGATCTGTGATGTTGCAGCAACTGGCGTGTCCAGCTGGAAGTAGCTGTCAAGTAGACTCCACCGGAAATGCCGACTGCGTTAACCCGTGTGACGTAAGTTCGCAAATAAGCTACCAACATTGAAGACTGGTTGTTTTAAACAAGTAAGCAATTTCTACATATCGGTTTTAAGTGTCCACACTCAGTGTAATAGAGTAATATAGCTATTTGACTTTCATTTTGGACCCATTACTATTTGTTTAATCGCATTATTGTCAATCTAAATGTAATGTCTTGGGTCTTATTCCGTGAACCGTATAATGTTTAGATCCTAAACAGCAGGAATGGCACACACTGTTACATCAATCTGTAATGTGGCTCAACCCCACCATGGTTGTCAATTACCCATTTTAGTGTTTCCAAATCTCACGCGATTTCAGGGTGTTCAGTGTGCGAACGGCGAGCTGTGTGTGGTGGACAATGGAAATCCGGTGTGTCCAGATCCCGTTGACCCCTGCCAGGTAAAGACATGGAGAGGGCACCAGACAGCGTCGGCGATGATGCAAACCCTAGACAGCAATGTCGCGTAACGGGGCGTCCCCGTTGTCTATAATCAAAATTATATTCTTACTCAAGTGGATATCAGAGGGGATCCAAGTTTTACCAATATTCACACATTCTCTTTCTGTATTGTTTTCATCGAGGCTCACTTCGGTTTCTGCTCAATGCAATAACACTCTCCAGTCGTAAGAAGCACGTGATCTCCGATGTTGCAGCAACTGGCGTGTCCAGCCGGAAGTAGCTGTCAAATAGACTCCACCGGAAATGCCGACTGCGTTAACCCGTGTGACGTAAGTTATACAATACGTTAAAGAAGCACTGCACACTGGTTATTATAAAAAAATAAGCAATTGACACATAATAGTTTTAAGTGTCTTAGCTCAGTATAATATAGTTTTTTTGCTTTCATTCTACACCCATTACATTTAATTTCGTTTCGTGGTTTCATTGTGTCACTTTAATGTATTGGGTCTTATTCCAGGAACCATATTGTTTTTGGGTCCCATACAGCAGGCACACACTGGTACATCAATCTATAATGTGGCTCAAACCCACTACGATTGAGGATTACCCATTTTAGTTATTCCAAATCTCGCGTGATTTTAGGGTGTTCAGTGTGCGAACGGCGAGCTGTGTGTGGTGGAAAACGGAAATCCGGTGTGTCCAGATCCCGTTGACCCCTGCCAGGTAAAGACATGGAGAGGGCACCGGACCGTGTCGGCGATGATAGCAATGCAAACCTTAAACGGCGATGTCGCTTAAAGTGTTCGTGCCACGATTTTGTCTTGCTCAGAGTTAACTTGGTGTAGGGAAGATAAACAAATAACAATTTGTTTTAATGGGAGTTTACAGTTTTTATTCCACGATATCACTATAAACGGGTTCGTTAAAGTAGCAAAAGTGAGGTCCGGCGGATTTATTTCTGGGAGCATTGCATCTGAGCGTTATTTGAAAATTCCCCAATGATGTCACAAGATTGACAGGTGAGCTTTGATGCAGTGCGTAGACATCTGTGGTCGAGGGTGTGTATTGTTCTCATGGTTGAGTGCGTTTCGTTGAGTTCAACCCAATGAGCAGACAGAATCTGAGTCTCTATATGAAAGCACGTGCGTTTGTATTCCCCTTTGACGTCACTTTCCTCGCTCGCAGAAGTTAAATTGGTAAGTGCGAAAACAAGTGGAAAAAGTATGCCCTTCTACTATTTGGGGCGTTACAGCTCGATAATATAAGCGCGGACTCACAAAAGATTAATATAAGCTAAAGTTGTTTTGGCGTGGCACGAACACTTTAACGGGGCGTTAATTTCTCTAGTTTTACTCAGGTGGATATCAGAGGGGATCCACGCTTTACCAATATTCACACATTCTCTATCTGTATTGTTTTCACTGAGGTCCGCTACTCAATTCGATTTCTGCTCTATACAATAACACTCTCTATTCGTAAGAAACACGTGAACTGTGACGTTTCAGCAACTGACATAAGTTAGCAAATAAGTTACCAAACAGTGCACACATTGAACACTAAACAAATAAGTTATCAGCACATTGAATTGATACATATCAGTTTTAAGTGTTTTCACTGAGTATAATATACTGATTTGGCTTTCATTTTTAATTTAGTTTTGTTTCATCGTATTAATTATTGTACATAAAAGTTAATGGCCTGTGTCTTATTCCACGAAGCGTATTGGGTTTAGGTCACATACAGCAGGCACACATGGGAACTTTAATTTACACGGTAAGTTGTAGATTACTCATTTTAGTGATACCAAATCTCGCGTGATTTCAGGGTGTTCAGTGTGCGAGCGGCGAGCTGTGTGTGGTGGACAACGGAAATCCGGTGTGTCGAGATCCCGTTGACCCCTGCCAGGTAAAGGACATGGCGAGGGCACCAATCTGGGTCGGCGATGATAGCGATGCAGGAGTTATGGCGATGGCGTTACACACTTATGTGGTTCGCACTGGGAATAATACTACTAGAAACAATTATCCCTTATATATGTATATATCTATATCGACGCATGTGTTCCGTTCAAGGTTCATCTCTCAAGAAAATCCTAATGAGAAGTTAAGTTTAAATAATACGATTTGCCTAAGAAATTTAAATACAAAGCAAATTCATTTATAGCCCTTTTGTTGCCGTTAACGCATCAGTGCATCGCAAACAATTGTTTTTTATTTGCCGAAGTGCGAACGATGAAAACAGTAATTGGGCATAGTTTACTAGGCACAAAATACGTCCGGAAGAGAGGGTGGACTGTTCGATAATGGATCCACAAATACCCAATCCCCCTATTGTTCCATTCAGACTTTCATCAGTTATTCATTAAGTAAGGGCAGAATGCGCGTCTCCATGTCTTACAACCTGTTAGGTAGATTGGTATTTTCATGGTCTTCTGTAAGTCGTCACATGCGAGACAAGCTGAGAATCGTGGATCTATATTTCCTATCGATCTAAGCTCATATGCCTTGTAGTGTCCGCCGGTGATGAAAAGAAACACACACACAAGGACACATAAAGAGTGGTAGGCACAGTATGTCACGATGCTAGCTGTTGGACACCTTGGCATGTCGTATTTATTTATTTGATCTATGACGTTGCAGCAACTGGCCTGTCCCGACGGCAGTACCTGTGAGGCAGACGCTACCGGAAGTGTGGTCTGCGTGAGCCCGTGTGACGTAAGTACAGACAAAGGCTAAACACAGAACACACATTGCAAAGTAGAATGGCGTATTTAGATTATTTTTTTTTGAGATATGATCAATTCTCGTGAGCTATCTCTGAATGTAACCACCCCATCACATCCCTGCCTTGCGCGATGGATGGTCAATGCCGATAAACATTATAGAGGAAGATATGGTGCAATCAATGCTACGATTCAACGGTATCGTTCCCATGACAGAATGTGTCTTGCACAAGTGGCGAACCTTGCGTGGTGGAGAATGGCCAAGCATTGTGCCCTACAAACGTGGATCCCTGCCAGGTATTATGCATGTTCATGAGGCTGTTTAATACCCCAAAGGTTGTCCCTCGTCTGTGGTCGTTCATATGTCCCCGTTGTGTCGCATTTTTGTCGCTTGAATCAATAGTAGACATTGACAAATAGAAGAAAAAGTTTTAAATGCATATCTATGGTTTTTCGTTAACAGTTCGTATTAGGGCGAATCCAAAGATATGTCAAAAATCCAAAACAAAATACGTTTTTATGTTTTTCGTAAAAAGTTTTTGGAAATCACCCGCAGTTTGTTTAATATGTGTGGAGACGACGTGAAATCACTTGTGGGTACCTCTGTTTCAGCGCGTGACGTGTTCGAGTGGCGTACAATGTACAGTCGTCAACGGGCAAGCAGTCTGCGACGTCTGCCAGGTAACCAGCTAACCACCATAAGCCGATATCAATGACGTAACTTTAGATCAAACACAAATTTGATACATTTCCTGAATGAACTATATTGGTATATATGTGTCTACATTGGTATGTCACTGAAAGCAAAGTACAATAGTCCTTGATGCAGAGTAATGATGTAAGTACCTTATCCATAGATATAGATAAGGACCGGTAAGATAAGGTGTAAGTAAGATAGATCAGTCTGTAAACCGTTCTCAACTGTTGTGTCTACATTCTACATGAACGATTTTAAACGCTGTGTGACATATAACTAGTTACCGGACAAAGAAGTCCTTCAATATTGTAACCAATAAATAGTGTGCATCGCATTCTTTTTTTCTTTTGTGTCATGCTTGCATCAAAGCATTAGTTGGGGCTTTAAACGATGTAGATCTATGCGGTTATCTTATAGCTTAAAATATCATAATTTTGGAATAATGGACGACTTTCCAGGGAACTGTGTGTTCCAACGGTGTCCAGTGTGTGGTTGTGAACGGCCAGCCTGCCTGTCCCTCCCTCAACCCATGTCAGGTAAACACTCACGGAAATGGCATTGGGAGGAGCGATGTATTTATATGCATCGGCATATCAAAGTACATTAAATGGCTACTTACTGCCAGGGTTTTCATCGGACAATAAAAATGACTGCCTAAAATTTAGCTTATGCAAGTTTAATCTTTATCACTGTTAGGTACAAGCTAAAGCCAGGAGGAATGTAAGACTAATGCAGGAATAATGTGGCGAACTAATTGTAGATTGTTTTCAAGTACTAGGTTTTTAAATAGTAAAAAGCTCGATTTTTTAATTATAATAAACATGTCTTTTTAGACCGTGTCCTGCACCAGTGGAGTCACGTGCGTCGTAGTGAACAGCCAAGCCATCTGCCCCGTACCTGGAACCGATCCCTGCCAGGTAACAAAGTCACTTTAGACATGCCTTGTGTGACCCCACCGCTGGCACCACGCCCCATGTCAGACTATCATGGCATATCCACCGCTGGCACCAAGCCCCATATCAGACTATCATGGCATACCCACCGCTGGCACCACGCCCCATATCAGACTATCATGGCATAACCACCGCTGGCACCACGCCCCATATCAGACTATCAGGGCATATCCACCACTGGCACCACGCCCCATATCAGACTATCATGGCATACCCACCGCTGGCACCACGCCCCATATCAGACTATCATGGCATACCCACCGCTGGCACCACGCCCCATATCAGACTATCATGGCATAACCACCGCTGGCACCACGCCCCACATCAGACTATCACGGCATATCCACCGCTGGCACCACGCCCCATATCAGACTATCATGGCATATCCACCGCTGGCACCACGCCCCATATCAGACTATCATGGCATATATACCGCTTGCACCACGCCCCATATCAGACTATCATGGCATATCCACCGCTGGCACCACGCCCCATATCAGACTATCAGGGCATATCCACCGCTGGCACCACGCCCCATATCAGACTATCAGGGCATATCCACCGCTGGCACCACGCCCCATATCAGACTATCATGGCATATCCACCGCTGGCACCACGCCCCATATCAGACTATCACGGCATATCCACCGCTGGCACCACGCCCCATATCAGACTATCATGGCATATCCACCGCTGGCACCACGCCCCATATCAGACTATCACGGCATATCCACCGCTGGCACCACGCCCCATATCAGACTATCATGGCATATCCACCGCTGGCACCACGCCCCATATCAGACTATCATGGCATATCCATCGCTGGTACCACGCCCCATATCAGACTATCATGGCATATCCACCGCTGGCACCACGCCCCATATCAGACTATCATGGCATATCCACCGCTGGCACCACGCCCCATATCAGACTATCATGGCATATCCACCGCTGGCACCACGCCCCATATCAGACTATCATGGCATATCCACCGCTGGCACCACGCCCCATATCAGACTATCATGGCATATCCACCGCTGGCACCACGCCCCATATCAGACTATCATGGCATATCCAACGTGTCACTGTGCGTGTTACGACTTGGCGCAATGTGCGTCATACAGACATACGTTACAACGCTCCGTGTCTTTGCGACACTCAAACAGGCCATATGACAGTCGATTCCGTTTCTATTAAACACGGAATTGCTTATTATCCAACATTTGTTTCTTGGTTGAACATAGTTTGTGGATTTCTTGTGCTGATGTCCACTGTTTAACACATTTATTTAACCCCGAATAGCATAAGCTACAATCGTGGGACTTCCTAAGCAAATGAAATGATGTGTGACGGCTTGTGTGAAACTCGTATACAAACCTCCAGTAACAATAAGACATAACGTACCCCAAGATCTTCCTGTAGTGAATAGAAATATCTAAAATGGTGGATATATTCATTAACCAATCGGGTTCCATGTCGCAGGGTGTGAACTGTCCCAGTGGTGAGCGGTGTGTGCAGGAGGCTGGACAGTTACGTTGCGCGCCCATACCACCAGACCCATGCGTGGTAAGTAAGGGGGGCCACGTGGTACACCGGCCTTGTAAGAACCCACGAGATGCATTATTTATATTAACGTGTGGACGCGTGAGTTGTGTTTAAACAACGGTTTACTCTAACTAACGTAGACGAACTAGCAGCAACATTACCTGGCAAGATTGGACACCAAATACCAGCAGATATTATCAAAATTTGCTAGCAAGGATCGATACCAGATATGGCACTGCATGTCATGGCATATGTGGTATTGATCAATGTTACTAACTAATGATGCGCGATAGTTGCTACTTTTCGCCATTGGCATGTATTGTTTATAGTGTCTATTGCAAGTTTTGTTACGTTGTGTATTGTAAAGATATCGTTGGGTTCATTCCTGTAATTCGTGCAGACAGCAAGCGACGCATTGTTACTTGGGTGCTACCGTGAACCAGCGTATCCATGTAAACCGACCTACATGGTAATTACAAGTGGTCACGTGATCCACTTTACGTGGGATATTTTAACTCCAACAACTTTGGTCAGATCATTATAACATTTAACAACCATAGTGTTGCAGTGACTCCGCAATGACCAGTACAATAGGCAAAGATTTTTTAAAATTTAGTTTATGCTTTTTAATGTTTAATGTTAATGAACGCTTCCAGGGGTTTGTGTGTGCCATCGATGAGCAGTGTGTCGCTGATAATGGTTTCCCAGGCTGCCTCAGCCTATGCCAGGTAAGCTATAGACGCTACTACCATTGCATATTTTGTTTTACAGTGTAACATTTTGCTTCTTTTTTTTTTTAGGAAGCCCCATGTTCCTAGCGTATGCTATTCGGGGTATCCTCGTTAAATAAATATGTTTAAACCAAGCCATAGAGGCTCTGGCTGTGGAATTTATTGACTTAGTGACATGTTAAAGTTTGATACAATAGTTCTTACCATGATCCTTGCATTGCCTGCCAGTCACCGACGGCCTCACAACGCCAGCAGATTCATGACGTATGCATCGTGAAGTTCGATGGGATCGTTTAACTCTTAAATATGTGTCACATGAATAAGATATTTGGCCAAAGCGACTCTGATGAATCTTCAGTAATTCACTTCTAGGAGAACAGATTTTTTTTTTAAATCTGAAGCCAAATCGATGACCATAGCACAAAATCGGGTTGTACATGTGTGTGAGGCTGTTGGGGTTACATTTCAGGGTGTTGCATGTCCCACGGGTGAGGAGTGTGCTGTGGACAACGGACAGACCACGTGTGTGGTAACCAACACCGACCCCTGCCAGGTACGTCGCGAGGCAACCACAGCCGACAGTTGCGTCGGATAGATCTAAAGCGTGTTGTTTATGTCTCGATATATTTTCACTCTTCCGTGAACATGTGCGTAGTACGACAATAAAAGTAACATTAGAGCTAGGAGAATGTTCTATTTAATAATATGGAAATTAAATTGGCAAGCATTCCACTGAATCAGATACACTATTTTCGTCTTTCCCACATAACGATGATTTTTACTCTGCACATTACGCGCTTACAATCTGTTTGTGAACTACTTGGGTCACATTTCAGGGGTTTGGGTGTCCCACGGGTGAGGAATGTGCTGTGGACAACGGACAGGCCACGTGTGTGGTAACCAACACCGACCCCTGCCAGGTACGTCTCTAAGCAACCACAACCTACAGTTGTGTAGGATAGATCTAAAGCGTTGTTTTTCGTTTCGATATGTTTTCGTAGTACGACAATAAACGTAACATTAGAGCGACGAGAATGTTCTATTTAATAATATGGAAATTAAATTGGTAGGCATTCCACTGATACACTATTTTCGCTTTTCCCACAAAACGATGACTTTGACTCTGCACATTACGTGCTTACAATCTGTTTGTGAACTACTTGGGTCACATTTCAGGGGTTTGGGTGTCCTCCGGGTGAGGAATGTGCTGTGGACAACGGACAGGCCACGTGTGTGGTAACCAACACCGACCCCTGCCAGGTACGTCGCTAGGCAACCACGGCGGACGCTAGGATCAAAATACGCAACTTACTATTAGTTCATTCCGAAAAAGAACATAGAAATGCTTCAAAACACACGTGACATATCTTCAGTCAATAAAGCAGACAATAGGTGTTCAGAAAGCAAATTGGACCTGATTTACCATAAAAATTTGATTTATTAATAGTCCAGACGGCTCCTCATATGCTTCATTTCTGTCAACATCTTATTTGATTTCGTGTTGCCTGCCTGTGTTGAGCGTTAATGTGGTATCCATATGTGTAAGCTTAAAATGATAAAAGTGCATTATACCCACAACTGTCCCGTAGAATACAGCGTGTCCCGCCAACTTTCGCTGTGAGACACGTGCAACAGGACCTCGCTGCAGTCGCTACCTTGACAACGCGGACCCCCTCAACACGTGCACGGTGAGTTGTGTAATCCTCGTTGCTATAGTCGTTACCTTGACAACGCGGACCCCCTCAACACGTGCACGGTGAGTTGTGTAATCCTCGTCGCTATAGTCGTTGTCTTGACAACGCGGACCCCCTCAACGCGTGCATGGTCAGTGGTGTAATTCTCGTCGCTGTTGTGGTGAGAATGGTAGAGATTTCATGTGTTTATATTGTTTCCGCTCGTTGCGAATAATTAATTAATGACTTTGTGCTAAAAACCGAAACAAATATAAATAACTTCAGCTTAAACACATTGCGCGTCACTATGTCATTAGTTTCCTTTACTTAAGCCCTTAATATAATACTGACAAACAACATGTGTGGCATACTATATTATTACAGCATGGCCTGCCACCGTCATATTAAATCGTTATTGTCGGCCAATAGCACTTAGATGAATATTTTAATTAACCTTTCTTAATTTTATCTTAAACACGACCACCTTGTCTGCATTGTAAAGCACGTGGCGACTGGGCGATAATGGATCATGATGGGCATTATGCAGCCAATACTTAAGCATACGATGGTGTATTCGTTCAGAGCCAGACGTGCGCCGGAGACCAGAGCTGTCTGGCCTTCCGGATTGTGGATCCAGCCACTGGGAACGAAGAGACCGCCACGGACTGCCGCCCGGATCCTTGCAATGTATGTGGTTTCATAGATGACACAATTGTACATGGTCTCATAGCTGACACGCTTATTACCTCTGCAATGTATGTGATCGCATAGCTGACACGGTGGTATGTGGTCCCATAGCTGACACGAATATGGTTACGTCTACAATATTTGTGGTCTCATAGATGACATTATTCTATGTGGTCCCATAGCTGACACGACTATGGTTACCTCTACATTGTATGTGCTCTCATATCTGACACGAATATGGTTACCTCTACATTGTGTGTGATTTCATTGGGGACATGATTATGGTTACATTTGCGATATATGGGATCGGTCTCATAGATGACAAAAGCTGCAAATTCATCGTCTTTCGCAGGCCAACGGATGTCAACCATAGATGACAAATTCATAGTTGATATTGCATAATATTTGTTCTTGAACTCATTATTGAGAATAGAGGAATCAGCCACTATTAATTGACATTCACCTTCAGACCGTCGACTGCGGCGCGGACGCCCATTGTGAGTCCACGTGGGGGCTGAGCGCCGCGGGAGATCCAGAGGGAGCCACCGTCTGTGTCCAGGACCCGCCACCTAGTGACTGCGCAGTGAGTTGGGACGCAATCTTTATTACTAGGGCGCTCAAATAAAAGTATTATCGAACCCGAATACCATTGCTATCATGGCACGGTAAGCCGTATACGCTCAAGGTGTCTTTATTCAGACCAGATTTGTAATCGGGTGGAGAGGAGGGCAGATGCTATTGGTGATGAGGGAGAGAAGGAAAGGTTCATCTATCTTCGGAGTTTAACTTTTACCTTTATTTACAAATTCTGTAATGATAGCTTATTCCCGCAAAAGGACATTTTACATTTTCGTTACGAGGCAACACTCATCCGACAACCACGTTTTTCAGCCGAAGTCGTATTATTTGTCATTAAATCGGCCTTGTTTTGCGTCATGATTACCTATAAGTTAGCGGGCCTACGTTGTGCATGTTAATGATGTGGTAGACACAGTTTATTAGACGAAGCTACATGGTAGCTACGGTGAATTAATCCTAAAATTTGTATCATCCTCTTCGTTGCCTGCCACGTTGACGTGTTTGCCTTATTGATCAACAGACCGTCTCGTGTCCGCAAGAGTTCACGTGTGGTGCCGACGAGACCGCGGGTATCGCGTGCTTCCGGCCAATAACGCTCGGCCCCAACGTCGCCACCAACCCGTGCACAGTAAGTACAGCGAGATGGGGATGACGTCATCATTCAGCAAACTATGACGTCATCACTCGCTCACCCAGCAAGAGGGGGATGACGTCATTATTCAACAAACTGTGTTCACGTCATCACTTGCTCGGCCCCAACCCCGCCAGCAAATCCGTGTACGCTAAGTACAACGAGTGGTGACGTCATCATTCAGCAAACTGCGAGATCACCACTCTGATAGATAACAAAATCTGTGAAAATGATTCGTACTAAAATAAATCTATACACATGCACAATACACAATCCATTTTCAGTCAAGAACCATTCTGTGGGTACAGATGTATGCGGATATTACAAAATAACCTCATCACTGTACGATAACATCAGTTTGCATATGGAATGTATCTGATATATAACAGCATGTAATTCCCAATGTAAAATGTAATAATTCCAGAACTTCCAAGGCTGTGGCGAGGCCGAGGTCTGTACCACTATCATCCGCTACGAGCTTGTCCAAGCTTCATACGAGGTGGTTGCCAAGTGTGCGCCCCACCCCTGCACGGTAAGCCACTTACCACGTAAGTAATTTACCTATCCTGTCAGTAAGTTACTTACCGCTTCAGTAAGTGACTTATCCCATCAGTAATTTACCTATCGCATCTGTAACTAATTTTTACATCAGTAAGTTACTTACCACATCAGTAATGGAGGTGTAAGTAGATGCAAAACGGTATTAAAATTATATAAGTAACTTCTAATAGAAGCAGTATTAGTAGCAGTACCTAAGTACCTAGCAGTAGCACTAACAGTAATAAGTAGTATTAATAAAAGTATTAGTATTAAGCAGTAATACTGCAGTAATACTGCAGTAATAGTCTTATCCATTAGACGCCTTAGAATTCGCGGTCCAAGCCGTGACACTGGATGTACTTGACTTTGCTTTCCACGTGTTGTGCTCAGCTGACCCAGTGTTCTGACGGTGAAGGATGTATCCTGGAGGACGGTCTCCCCATCTGCGTCAACCCATGCACGGTTAGCATCTCATTGCATACACACAGACACCCATACTGACACAAGGAAGACCGTAGACCGGGAGTGCAGAGATTTAATTGACCCTAATTAAGTACAGTAACTCTGCAGGCTTATCAGTGATTACACCTGTGAATTCAGTACAGCCTGATGAATTTGTTTGGGGGGAGGGGGGGTGGGATTGGGGGGTGAGGGGTGATGTAGTGTGATTTGTCAATACTTGTGGTTGTGTGGGGGGATGGGGAAGCGCATGTCGTGGTTGTGGCCACCGAATCTAGCAGTGGGATAGGATTCGAACTGTTGCCTCAATACATCAGAACATATAGGAGAATATTGTTGTGCAGGTACAATGCTATTTTTATGACTTAACATTACGGTTTATTAGAACGGAATATTAATATAATGCGTTGGTATAGAAAACATGCCAATATATGTACCATTTACCAAGAGTCAGACATCGATGTCATACATATCAATGGTGGAGTCTTCCTGATGCGGTTCCCACGGTAAATGTGACCACGTGTTTTCCAGAGCCATCTCTGTGATCCAGACAAGGAGTGTGTCTCCAGACTGACGGATGCAACCTCTGCCTCGGCCGGACTCTTGCAGTACGCTCCTGAATGTGTGCCACTGTGCGAGGTAAACGTAAATGTGTACATGTACATGTAAATATAAATATAAATGTAAATATAAACGTAAACGTAAACGTAACTGTAAATGTAACTGAACTATAAATGTAGATTTAAATGTAAAACAACTGTGTGCAATAACAAGTTATGTAAATTATAACTACAAATAATTGGTATGAACAAAGTGGTATTATATATATATTAAGGTGATAGTATGCCTGCAGTATAGATTTGTCCGCAATTGTAACGTAATACACATGCTGCCCTCTGATAGGTCTATAGTGGGTGCCGCTCTCCGATAGGTCAATAGTAAGTCCCGACTTCTGATTGGTCAAGATGAGTGGCGTTCTCTAATTGGTTAATTCATGGGTGTCATTGTCTGATTGGTCTAGCGCTATCAAGCGATGTGTCCCAATGACTTCACGTGCATCACCACGGAGGGAGTCCCGCTGTGTTCTCGGCAGATGAACCCAGAAGGCCCAGATGTACCTTGCATCGTGAGTATCAGAACAATAAATAAGTACCAAGGACGAGACGCAATTTACAGCTTAGCATCTACAGATTTAAATCACATGCAAAAATGAATACATATATATAGTTTTTGTTCATTGTGGCAAGGAATAGTTTTCCCAATTTGTACAAGCATTATTTTATTATTACTATTTTCTATTGTTTATTTATTATTGGTAAAGGGGCGTATGTTGCATCAATCAGTAACGAAAACTGATACTTATACGGAGATCTTATCTTAGCATTGCTTTTATTATTACTATTATTTGTACATCATAAAGAGACATTTTCTACTGAAACTTATCCCCTTTTATTAATAATTAGATTATCAAAACCATCACCTTGTAAGAAACAGATAGAGTACAAGCGCTCTCGGAATGTTTATCTGAAATGTCCCACCTGTCTACAACAGGTACCAATTGTGATCATGAGATAACTTGTCGCCACGGTCTGTGGCCATACCATAACGTTTCCTTCCCTGTGTGACGTATGTCCGTTCCCACAGAACACTCCCTGTGGTCCGGGCAAACTGTGCTCCCTCTTTGTGCAGTTCGACCCCATCGATCGTGTGGAAGATATCATCGGGGAGTGTGTGGATGACCCCTGCGTCGTAAGTCATTGGTCATTACATGATCTGTGGCATAATACGCATCGTTGTTATAACATTAAAGGGGTCAATACATTGCCCATGGCCAATCACAATTCCTCCAGTTGTAGCTTGGGCATTACTGTCACCGGCGTATGAAAAGAAATGTGTTTGCCAGGGTGAATTATTGGTCAATCTATATTTGACCGCTACAGGTATGTCTGATTCTTTACCTTTTATGTTCTAAATGGAAGGGAATGTTGGTGTTTTAGGCCACTTTTGTGCACATACAGGCTAAATTGGGCCTGTTCTAAATGGAGCTGATGCGATCGTTATACTCTCTCAATGTGTGTGTCGCTCAGTCCTTGCAGTGACCTAATTACCATGACGATTATTTAATATTTATCATACAACAATAGCAGGAGATTCTGATTTTTTCTATACTAAATTTACACACAATAATGATTCAATTATTTTCTTTATTTTTTTATATTTTAGAAATATTGCCTCATCTGCAAATGTAAATATGTCTATCAGTCAAATCAATTACGACCAATAGTATTCACCGCTGCTGAAGTCAGTCGTCATGATAAGCCAACGTCAACAACCTTGACCTTGCAGGGCGAGACGTGTGGCCTTGCCATGTCGTGCATGGTTGACACCGAGTGGCAGCCGGACGGTACCCTAGAGCTGTTTGCTCGCTGCGTGGATGACCCCACCGCCCACCCCTGCTACGTCAGTACATCACCCGCCCTCCTAGCGACATCGAAGTCGGGGCGATAAGTGTTCTTCATTTCGTTGCCGAATTCCGTAGCACGTGCAGTCATTGCTGCCCTCTACTGAGAGATCTGTGGATCCAGAATTGAGTCCTTGTTACGCCGGATCATTCTTTCCCCAGATAGAATCCTTGCTTCATGTGGTTACTACGGTATTCGGCGCCGAAATGAAAGAGATACTGACCATCACACGCAACTGAAGCCTTTTTATGTCAAATCACAGCGTCTGCAATTCAAAGCATTATTATATTTTTTATGATTTATGTGCGGCTTTCCGATTTAGATGCATCCTGAAATTTCGCCCATAATATTGTGAAGCTATTTTTTCTATTTACGGCCTCATTATGCTATTGGCATGGCAGCAATGCAATACATGTAGAAACAAAATGTCAAAAATCTCTATTTTACTGCATATTGAATATAATATATATTTCGCGATGTATTGGTCGAAATACACAATGTGCTTAGGTAATCATGCTTATTTAACTCTCCTCCCCCTCCCCTCCTCGGTTAGAATTACCAATGCCCTGAGGGTGAGGAATGTCTCTTGGATACCACCAACGCCGCCCAGTGTGTCAACCCATGCACCGTGAGTATGACGTCACAGCGCTCTCTGCGATGACGTCACAGCTATCTCTGTGATGAAGTCACGCCAATATTCTGTTAGCTATTTATTTGATCATAAGACGTAAGGATCCATAATAATAATGGCGAGTGGAGCAGAGCACATGGGTTTGTGTACCTCTTTGACGTCATTTCCGGTGATGCGATATATGATCCGCACCCAGGCGGGAGACATGAAATCGGATCAATTATATACTTCCTGGGCGTATTTCAACACTACCATCCATCGATAAGATACAAAGATGATCCAGGGATTAGCATGAAATAAAGTTGTTTTGGCGTGGCACCAACTGTTTAATGTTGAATATTAGCAAGATTCACATAATACTCTCATGCCATAGCGACTCCTTGAATTCGACAGCCAATCACGGCAACAGATAAGAGTAGCATGTTAGCATGTTATCGTGACATGGACAAGCGAGGATCTACTACTGACACACCCTGCTCCCCTTTGCAGAGTCACCAGTGCCAGGACCCAGTCAACACTCAGTGCGTATCCCTACCCACCATGGACCCCAGCGGCGTCCCTCAGATGGGCCGTTACCATGCGGACTGCGTCGACAAATGCCGGGTGAGATAATTGAGATACATCTTGCACATTTTAAGTAAATGTTACATGAGTCAAAACCATGATCATTAATTAGAATTAATTTTAATTATAAGTCATATTATGACAACAGTTCAGTCATTGTCCAGTATGCATAAACTGATGCAGATTTAGAGGAACACGGGTTGAAGTCTCTGTATTAGTCGTTCACGGCAGAGGTAGAAGCGCCCAGTGTGTTCTTGTACGCTCAAATCAGTTTTACATTTTCTATGTTAAAATAATGACGTGATTTCAGATGCTGGTGGGTCAGTGTCCTCCTGCCTATTACTGCGAGGTCTGGGAGGGTCGAGCCCTCTGTATACAGCCCATTACCATGGACACACGGGACCCTAAGCACCCTTGTGTGACCCAGGTCTGCTATCCCATCAAGCAGTAATATGCAAAATATATTTAATACATACTTGATTTCCAAAAGTATTCGAGATTCAATCACTTATCCATACGCTAAATCTTCAAAAATGTAATTCGAAACTACTTTAAATAGGCGCATTTTACTTTTGGAAAGTTAACAGGTTTAAACTTTTATCAACTCTCATACTAGTTTTTATGTTACCTTCAGGCTACAACCTGTGATGCGGGCAAGATGTGCGTAGCTGTCAAATTCTTGGAGCCTGTCACACAATACGATGGAGTCTTCACGCCGTGCATTGAGGACCCATGTCATGTGAGTTATCCCGTAGTAGCTAACTCACACAGTAATTATTGACATTGCATGAATTGAGACAATAAGGGTATGAGTGCGGCTTTTGGCAGTGTCTCGGGTGAAATCTTACTATGCATATGTCTATGTGTTGTGTTATTAACTGAGTTTGTCATGTATACTTGTATTATGAATAATATGGCAAAGAATAAACGTTCTGAAAGAAAGTAAAACCAGATGTAACGTAAGTTTCATGTGCCAGTTATTTTCAATAATGTAATAATATATAACCATTACTGTGTAATAATTAAATGATGAATCATATTCGTTTTTTACAATGCCAAGGGCTGCTTGTGTATTATGTATCAAAGCACTGAAAGATCCGCACCTGGCACTGAAGAAGAATTTTACGACATGCATCCGTAAAATTCTTCTAAAATTCTAAGGGATCTGTTTATGTTAAAGTGTTGTTATTTACATGTGTCATTCCAGTCAATGACCTGTGACTTCGGCATGTATTGTGAGGTCAGGCACTCCGTTCTGACCTCGGGGGAGGTGGAGATGTGGCCCGAGTGCGTCATGGATCCTGACGTTCACCCCTGTGCGGTAAGAATTAACCTGTAGACAATGACGTCATGGACCCTGGCGTCCACCCCTGTGCGGTAAGAATTAATCCGCAGATAATGACGCCATGGACCCTGACGTTCACCCCTATGCGGTAAGAATTAACCCGCAGACAATGACGTCATGGACCCTGACGTCCACTCGTGTGCAGCAAGATTAATTAAATTGTTGACAAATTGTTGATTACTTTCTGCATAGAGATAACGGTACTAATTTGGTTGTATTTGCAGAGGATGGTGTGCAGCGGTGATCAGATCTGCACCTTGCATAACGACCAGGCTGCCTGTGTCCACCCCAACCCATGCGAGGTAAACATGTCCCCTCATGTCTACGTATGGCTGTATTCCCGGCGTGTCCTGCACCTTGGTTCTGTATTATTGCGCACGCATAGAATTCCAAACAAGAAGGGATCCCAGATGTAACTATGGTGATAAATGTCCCCAGTGTAATTGTGAGACTCTGTCACCCTGCAGTGGACGGAGCGAGCGGGGGGTGGGGGGGAGTCTGGGAAATGAGCCAAACATCAGTTGATGTTATCATGAGCCTTCATCATGACGCACTTAACCCAAAACGCAACTTTATGAAATATGTTAATTCATAAAATGCCTTACTTTAGGTGTGTAATTTTATGCAAATGAGTACAACTCCATCGGATATACATGACTAATATTTTAACTTATATGAATTTGGTATTGGTATATATGTATTACAGAATCTGGAGAGTACTTTAACGGCAGTGACTTGGCGTATATCATCTTACAAAGGCTTGAAGTGACACCACGTCCGCCGCCTAAACCTGTCCATCTTCCATTTTGATGCGAAGAACTGTTGCCGCATTGCTCACTTACTACTCCCACGGTGCTCTCACTGCAATAAGTAATGTCGTTCTATGACCCAATATTAGATAGAGCCTACCCACATTCGTTCACAGCGATATGAACTCTTGCGCTCTAATATACACAACTAGTAAGATACCTTGTCTGCCTTGTCTCATCTTGCATCCCAGGGCCACGTGTGTCCCGAGAAGACGGTTTGTGAGCTGATGGAGAGTGCCCGGCAGACTGGTTCCCCTGATGTGTGGGCCGAGTGTGTCCCGGACCCAGCCTTGGGAGACTGCGCCGTGAGTAATCTGAATGCGAGGGAAACACAGCTCAATTAATGTCTATACGGCGTGCCATCGCAACATTTAAGTCGTGTGTCCTATTAGGGTTAACCTTCAATTGATTAGTATAAATCTGATTTCACTCATACAAAGATATCGCTCTCTAGGCCTCAGCAGTTATAGATACACTTGTAGACATAATGTAGCAGATTGCAAGTGGCCATACCATTCAACACTTTAAAGATATTGCATAGATATATATTTGCTCGAGTCCGCAGTACGAAATTTGCATTAGTGCATACGTTCACAATTACATCGCTAAACAACTCAAATCGTTTAAGTAATATAAGTTATCATATTAGATATATATGCTTAGTGCTGCGGATGGATCTTCATTATAAATTGAAGCATAATACTTAAGAATTGACAAAATGCTTGACACGTGAATGATTGACAACAAATCCATCATTTGAAATCAGGCACTGTGGTCAAGTTCTGATAAATTGTTACACCTACTCGTACCCACCCGGTTGCCTGGTACCCTTGCCTCCTTACAGACCCTGAACTGTGGCTTTTATGAGCGATGTCACGTGACCAGCGGTCGAGCTTACTGCGCCCCCTATGATCCATGCCAGGTATCTCACCAGTCAACGTTGCTATGTATCGCACGCGGAAAATAGGAGTCGCACTAGAAATATTTCCCCTAATTGTATCGCTAGATGTTAGACGCTAAAAGTGTGATATATAGACAATGTTTAATCGAAATAAATAGATTCGATTTGAGTTTCGATTTGAGTGCCACATTTGAAACACTTGAAATCAATATGTACACTCTCAGTTAAACATACATATGCGATATGCGATAACACTTAAATATGCGCTAATCATCATTAAAACCGATATAAGCCAATTTACATTACGCAGCTTACATTAAGTGAAATTGTAATTTAATGTTATTATGTAAAGATTTATGTTCATATTAAGTTAAAACATAAGTACAGTCGACCTGTTTGTTTTTCACCGTGTTGTATTGCGGCATCATTTACCCCAGAGACGAACAATCAGCGATTCATGTAATGAAGCTCAGTAGCGCGTTGTCTATCCACCACTGTTGGTTGCCTGGTTACAGAGTCACGTGTGTCCGGACGGTCACGTGTGCGAGGTCATTGAGGGCACGACGGCCGCCGGGCAGACCAGTGTCTGGGCACAGTGTGCGGCCCTCCCAGTCTCAGGCCAAGGCGCATGCGCGGTAAGATTCCACATAATTAGTTTTCGGAATTTTATGGCTTAATTATTGCTGAAAGGAATCGGTTCATCATATCATCTACAAAACTCTGACATAAGCTAGGAGCAATGATACCAAAGCAGTAATGAACCCGGTAATTAAGGCTTTAAAATCCCAGTGTTTGTGTTATGATGACATTCGGGAGGATGCGTTCTTGAGTGAAAGGCCCCCATGCATGGCTCCATCCATACCCCTACCGTCACTTTTCGCACTGCTTGCTTGCCGATGTAACGGAGAAGGATGTCTGTCAGTATCTCTAACTCGTTTAATGGTGGACTGAATTATAGGTGCACCCCTGCAACCTCCATACCGATCCAACAAAACGTCATAACGGTAATATATACGATGTTGTACGTAACGCGAATGTGGTGTCATCTTGGTTTTTGGCATTGTCATTAACTTTTTCGGTTTGCAGAATGTGCGGTGTAAGGCTGGCTTTACGTGTCATCCGTATCTGAACAACCCTCTGTGCACCCGTCACTACGAGGAGATGGACCCGAGGCACCCGGCCAACCCTTGCCTATCTGTAAGCTATACCCCCAGGCACCCCGCCAACCCATGCCTTTCTGTAAGCTATACCCCCAGGCACCCCGCCAACCCATGCCTCTCTGTAAGCTATACCCTCAGGCACCCCGCCAACCCATGCCTCTCTGTAAGCTATACCCCCGGGCACCCCGCCAACCCATGCCTCTCTGTAAGCTATATCCCCGGCCAACCCATGCCTCTCTGTAAGCTATACCCCCAGGCACCCCCCAACCCATGTCTCTCTGTAAGCTATACCCCCGGGCACCCGGCCAACCCATGCCTCTCTGTAAGCTATACCCCCTGGCACCCGGCCAACCCATGCCTCTCTGTAAGCTATACCCCTAGGCACCCTGCCAACCCATGCCTCTTTGTAAGCTATACCCCCAGGCACCCCCCAACCCATGCCTCTCTGTAAGCTATACCCCCAGGCACCCGGCCAACCCATGCCTCTCTGTAAGCTATACCTACAGGCACCCGGCCAACCCATGCCTCTCTGTAAGCTATACCCCCAGGCACCCCCAACCCATGCCTCTCTGTAAGCTATACCCCAGGCACCCGGCCAACCCATGCCTCTCTGTAAGCTATACCCCCCGGCACCCCGCCAACCCATGCCTCTCTGTAAGCTATACCCCCAGGCACCCGGCCAACCTATGCCTCTCTGTAAGCTATACCCCCAGGCACCCGGCCAACCCATGCCTCTCTGCAAGCTATACCCCCACGCACCCGGCCAACCCATGCCTCTCTGTCAGCTATACCCCCAGGCACCCGCCCAACCCATGCCTCTCTGTCAGCTATACCCCCAGGCATCCGGCCAACCCATGCCTCTCTGCCAGCTATACCCCCAGGCACCCGGCCAACCCATGCCTCTCTGTAAGCTATACCCCCGGGCACCCCGCCAACCCATGCCTCTCTGTAAGCTATACCCCCAGGCATCCGGCCAACCCATGCCTCTCTGTAAGCTATACCCCCAGGCACCCCGCCAACCCATGCCTCTCTGTAAGCTATACCCCCGGGCACCCGGCCAACCCATGCCTCTCTGTAAGCTATACCCCCAGACACCCGGCCAACCCATTCCTCTCTGTAAGCTATACCCCCAGGCACCCGGCCAGCCCATGCCTCTCTGTAAGCTATACCCCCAGGCACCCGGCCAACTCATGCCTCTATGTAAGCTATACCCCTAGGCATCCCCCAACCCATGCCTTTCTGTAAGCTATGCCCCGGGGCACCCCGCCAACCCATGCCTCTCTGTAAGCTATACCCCCAGGCACCCGGCCAACCCATGCCTCTGTGTAAGCTATATCCCCGGCCAACCCATGCCTCTCTGTAAGGTATACCCCCAGGCACCCGGCCAACCCATGCCTCTCTGTAAGCTATACCCCCAGGCACCCGGCCAGCCCATGCTTCTCTGTAAGCTATACCCCCAGGCACCCGGCCAACCCATGCCTCTCTGTAAGCTATACCCCCAGGCACCCGGCCAACCCATGCCTCTCTGTAAGCTATACCCCCAGGCACCCGGCCAACTCATGCCTCTATGTAAGCTATACCCCTAGGCATCCCCCAACCCATGCCTTTCTGTAAGCTATGCCCCGGGGCACCCCGCCAACCCATGCCTCTCTGTAAGCTATACCCCCAGGCACCCGGCCAACCCATGCCTCTGTGTAAGCTATATCCCCGGCCAACCCATGCCTCTCTGTAAGGTATACCCCCAGGCACCCGGCCAACCCATGCCTCTCTGTAAGCTATACCCCCAGGCACCCGGCCAGCCCATGCTTCTCTGTAAGCTATACCCCCAGGCACCCGGCCAACCCATGCCTCTCTGTAAGCTATACCCCCAGGCACCCGGCCAACCCATGCCTCTCTGTAAGCTATACCCCCAGGCACCCGGCCAACTCATGCCTCTCTGTAAGCTATACCCCCAGGCACCCGGCCAGCCCATGCCTCTCTGTAAGCTATACCCCCAGGCACCCGGCCAACTCATGCCTCTATGTAAGCTATACCCCCAGGCACCCCCCAACCCATGCCTTTCTGTAAGCTATGCCCCGGGGCACCCCGCCAACCCATGCCTCTCTGTAAGCTATACCCCCAGGCACCCGGCCAACCCATGTCTCTCTGTAAGCTATATCCCCGGCCAACCCATGCCTCTCTGTAAGGTATACCCCCATGCACCCGGCCAACCCATGCCTCTCTGTAAGCTATACCCCCAGGCACCCGGCCAACCCATGCCTCTCTGTAAGCTATACCCCCAGGCACCCCGCCAACCCATGTCTCTCTGTAAGCTATACCCCCAGGCACCCGGCCAACTCATGCCTCTATGTAAGCTATACCCCCAGGCACCCCCCAACCCATGCCTTTCTGTAAGCTATGCCCCGGGGCACCCCGCCAACCCATGCCTCTCTGTAAGCTATACCCCCAGGCACCCGGCCAACCCATGCCTCTCTGTAAGCTATATCCCCGGCCAACCCATGCCTCTCTGTAAGGTATACCCCCATGCACCCGGCCAACCCATGCCTCTCTGTAAGCTATACCCCCGGGCACCCGGCCAACCCATGCCTCTCTGTAAGCTATACCCCCAGGCACCCGGCCAACCCATGCCTCTCTGTAAGCTATACCCTCAGGCACCCGGCCAACCCATGCCTCTCTGTAAGCTATACCCCCAGGCACCCGGCCAACCCATGCCTCTCTGTAAGCTATACCCCCAGGCACCCGGCCAACCCATGCCTCTCTGTAAGCTATACCCCCAGGCACCCGGCCAACCCATGCCTCTCTGTAAGCTATACCCCCAGGCACCCGGCCAACTCATGCCTCTCTGTAAGCTATACCCCCAGGCACCCGGCCAGCCCATGCCTCTCTGTAAGCTATACCCCCAGGCACCCGGCCAACTCATGCCTCTATGTAAGCTATACCCCCAGGCACCCCCCAACCCATGCCTTTCTGTAAGCTATGCCCCGGGGCACCCCGCCAACCCATGCCTCTCTGTAAGCTATACCCCCAGGCACCCGGCCAACCCATGTCTCTCTGTAAGCTATATCCCCGGCCAACCCATGCCTCTCTGTAAGGTATACCCCCATGCACCCGGCCAACCCATGCCTCTCTGTAAGCTATACCCCCAGGCACCCCGCCAACCCATGCCTCTCTGTAAGCTATACCCCCAAGCACCCGGCCAACCCATGCCTCTCTGTAAGCTATACCCCCAGGCACCCGGCCAACTCATGCCTCTATGTAAGCTATACCCCCAGGCACCCGGCCAACCCATGCCTCTCTGTAAGCTATACCCCCAGGCACCCGGCCAACCCATGCCTCTCTGTAAGCTATACCCCCAGGCACCCGGCCAACCCATGCCTCTCTGTAGGCTATCCCCAGGCACCCCGCCAACCCATGCCTCTCTATAAGCTATACCCCCAGGCACCCGGCCAACCCATGCCTCTCTGTAAGCTATACCCTCAGGCACCCGGCCAACCCATGCCTCTCTGTAAGCTATACCCCCAGGCACCCGGCCAACCCATGCCTCTCTGTAAGCTATACCCCCAGGCACCCCGCCAACCCATGCCTCTCTGTAAGCTATACCCCCAGGCACCCGGCCAACCCATGCCTCTCTGTAAGCTATCCCCAGGCACCCGGCCAACCCATGCCTCTCTATAAGCTATACCCCCAGGCACCCGGCCAACCCATGCCTCTCTGTAAGCTATACCCCCAGGCACCCGGCCAACCCATGCCTCTCTGTAAGCTATACCCCCAGGCACCCGGCCAACCCATGCCTCTCTGTAAGCTATACCCCCAGGCACCCCGCCAACCCATGCCTCTCTGTAAGCTATACCCCAAGGCACCCTCTCCATAAGTTATACCCATAAGTCACCTTTCCAACTCAATTCTCTCTTGCCTCTACACGACCCAAGTCACGTTTCCATACATGTGCCCTCCAAAACCAGTGCACAATTTTAGTGCCGCCCACTAGTGAGCCATGTTGTAGTCCATTGACGAATTGTACTTCTATCAAGCGAGGTAACAATATCGCAGAGGTGAGATGACAAATTACCCCCTGGTACAGGCAGGTGTCTCTCTGTATTGTCAACATTCAAGCCTAGGCTAAGCCTGCCTTCGCCAGTAATTTCTTGACTCGTGATTTTAATAACGGCCCCCGATCTCGCTAGTTGCTGTAAACATTGAGGCTATCGGCCTTGACCTTTGTGTCGCTAGTTCCTGTGAATATGGAGGCTATCGGCCTTGACATTTGTGTCCTGCTGTTCCAGAGCGTGCACTGCCTGTCCGGGCGTTGCATCCCGCTGCTGGTGATGAACATGATGAGCGGACGTAACACCCTGGAGCGGGACTGTGTGGGTGGGGACGCCACGGCCAGCGACCGCTTCTGTAACGTGAGTCTACCGCAGCTACTGCAGTGACCTCAAGCAACAGTGACCTCAAGCAACAGTGACCTCGAGCAACAGAGACCTCAAGCAACAGTGACCTCAAGCAACACTAACCCCAAGCAACACTGACCTCAAGCAACAGTGACGTCAAGCAACAGTGACCTCAAGCAACAGTGACGTCAAGCAACAGTGACCTCAAGCAACAGTGACGTCAAGCAACAGTGACTTCAAGCAACACTAACCCCAAGCAACACTGACCTCAAGCAACAGTGACGTCAAGCAACAGTGACCTCAAGCAACAGTGACGTCAAGCAACAGTGACCTCAAGCAACAGTGACGTCAAGCAACAGTGACCTCAAGCAACAGTGACCTCAATAGTGACCGCATGAGTGATTGAACCAGTGACCTCAACAGTGACCGCAAGATTGACCTCAATAGTGACCGCTACAGTGACCTCAACAGTGACCTTAACAGTGATCGTAACAGTGACCGTAGCAGTGACCTCAACAGTGACCTTGCCATTCACCTCATCAATAAACTTGGCAGAGACTTTGAGAGTGACGGCGTCGGTGACCGCATCAGGGACCTCCACAATGACATCATCAATGACCTCATCTTACGTCACTCGACCTTGGACCGACTGTACACACAGTCACAGAAACTACAGTTAAAGTCACTCCCTTATTAGCAATCACCACCAACAGCATGTCAGTACCGCGGTATGGAGCGACGGATCACAACTGACAAATATAGAAAATTATGATACTCATAGAGAGCCTATGTGTTAAGTAGGGCAGTATATATATATAGAGAGAGAGAGAAAAACTAAATAATTGTAGTCGTCCAAGTGTGGCAGTTTCACCACAAAGTACTACCAATTAAAGGCTTGCCTGTCATCCGCCCAGGGTCAAATACGTAGCTGCACCGCCCATTGCTTGGTGCAGTCACGTATGGCCACCCTCAGCGGAAAAATTAAAATTAGATTTTTTTTTAAAAATAAACAGTACAGCGTGAAGACCAACTTTTTGCAAGCGTCGACACTGCTCACTGTCATGAATAATTTGACCTGTAAATCTCCACCGCCAGGCGGCGCCGTGTGCCGAGGGCGCCGAGTGTGTCCCCGTGGAGACGTGTGGTGGCGCCACCGGCTGCATCCAGTCCGAGCAATGTGTCGACGTTCACCCGTGTCTGGTAACTATGCCAACTGGAATAGCTAACCCATGCTGGCTTACGTTTACTCATGTATTTACGTAGACGAAAATATGAAGACAACATGTAATAGGTCCACCATTGGCTTGTCCTTGTGCTGGAGGCAACGCTGGATTTCATTAATAGATCTAATTTTCATGATCCTCAAAAGTATATATGTTCTGTCTATCGATGTTGTATAACCAGCTGGCAATGAATGTATGCAGTCAGGTATACTCGGTGCCAGATATGTTACCAGATAGTTATCTGGCAATGATTCAAATGCGTAAACGCATTACTTGGTATCGGAAGTATTGCTGGACAGGTATATGGTAATGAGTGCCCGAGTAGCTTCAGACAGATAGATGGAACACCGGTAGCACAGCGGTGTGACTACTTAAAAGTTGCTGCAAACCTACGTCCTTCCCGTTTGAGAGTTCCTTAGCTGTCAATGCGGTCCTGTCACCGTCATATGCAACTCAATACGTGACCGGTAACGTGACCAGAGAGGTGCAGAAATCACAAAGGGTTGTGAGTTCGCACCCTAGCATCTGGCGCATTTTTCATCCGACCCCTCTTAATTCTCCCGGGAGGTTTCATGGCTTTATTTAGTCTTCGAGTGCTCAACATTAACGGCCTACAAGACCGACATGTCGTCTCCTCATGTCGTCGGTCGGTGTCTGTTACAGCGGGTGGCCGGCCAGGTAGCTTCGTGGGCTAGAGCGCTCGCATTGAGCGCTCTGGCCACCTCAGAGCCCAACGGCACGTGGATCGATGGTTCGAGCCCCGCTGTGGCCATGTCCGTGTGGTCGCAGGATAAATATCCCATGTTCTTCTTCGCAAAGAGTAGGGGGTTGCCCCCGGGGACATGGCTCCACACTCCCTTCCTTCTCCCATCGACGCGATATGACCAAGGTTAAAGCGTCCTGAAGATACCACCAACCATCTGTTACAGCGGGCTGACTGTGGTGACGGGTACCAGTGTCAGGAGCTGGCCGTCCCCTGCCTCGTGGCACCCTGCCCCAAGGTCGTCAGCTGTGTCCAGGAACCAGACCCCAACATGTGTGACGTCAGTACTACGCCATGATCCGCCTTACCAGTCGTATTATGGCCTCACTGATTGATATACCTTACCTTATATAAGACATTTAATGATACTATTAATCATGTTCATATATAGCATAAAATAATGGCAGTGAATTATTAATCATGATATAACTGTAATGAGGGACGCTCGCTTTTGCGCTACGCGTTACCAAATTCCGTAAGCAAGTTTGCATAGTGCGAGTTTTACTTACAGCGCGTTATGCTTTTGCCTACCTTGTCCATGTAATTATTTAGAAATAAAGGGTTAGTGACATTGTCATACTAACTTTGGTTGACAGGGCGTGATGTGTTCTGAGGGCGCTCTGTGCATGCCGCGCTACAAATGTGACAACACCGGTAACTGTGTCAACTGGCGAGAGTGTGTTCAGCTCCACCCCTGCCAGGTAACTGTCTGTAGCTCTTTATAGAGGATCACAGCCCATTGACCCTTCCCTCCTTCCCCACCCGCCATGGGGCCAGCCCGGACGGCAATGCTTGAATGTGTATAGACGTACACATTATTTACATAGTTATATTATTAACTGATAAAGAAACATTTGTGCACCATATGTACATTTATTGTGTGGGAGCGTGTGGCTTTCTTGTGTATTACGTCATCAAACTTCGATCCCTTCTTTGCCTATCTGCATGCGGATTGACATATTTTTAAAGGGTTATCATTAATACGATCAAACAATGGCATCATTATCACGACTATGATTGGTGGTCGAAAGAAATTGTATTTACGTCTTTGAGTATTGCGTCCGCAATATATAAGGTATCCCCTACCCTTCTACACTGTAACCATGGCAATCTGCTTCAGAGCGACGCCTGTGATCTTGGCTTCCGGTGTGAGGAGGTGGACACCCCATGTCAGTACCCAGAATGCCCCAGGAAGGCCCACTGTGTCCGGGACTGTCCCGAAGTCATGTGCCTTGTCGCCTGTGACCATGGTTACGGCATGAATGCCAACAGCTGCCAGACATGTGATTGTTTACCCGATCCCAACGCCAACATCTGCCAGGTCAGTCGACATAGTGAAGAGCTGGACGGCATAAATGTTAATATGTTATCGCCATTGTGGCCGTCTCATTAAATATAAATGTTTTAATGTCAAAGTCAATGACGAAATATGAATTGCGATTATGGTAATAGTTGCGATATATTGACTGGTTCCTTGGGTCCTTGCATGTAGCCTGGTGCCTGCCCCACGGGAACCATGTGTCACGTGATGAAGGATTGTGATGCGGCCGGAATCTGTCGGGAGTGGCCCGAGTGTATGACGTCAGACCCCTGTCAGGTGAGTGTACATGGGGGGGGAGTGGGGGCGACCCCGATCAGGTCAGTGTACCCGGGGGGGCGCGGGAGGGAACCCTATCAAGTCAATGTCACCGGGAGAAGGGTGGGTGTCAGATATATATCAATGGGTGGGGGGGGGGGGTTGACCCTTATCAGCTGAATTACATGACATGGGGGTCACCAAGTATGTTTTTACCCCGTAACACATATATCAAGCAACAATATATTTCAAATATGATTTGAATTTAGACTTGATAATTTAGTGACTGCTCCGAAACATAGCGTCAAGGCTTGAACTGAGAGGGTGCGCGGGGGGGGGTCCCGACCCCGCCCCCTCCCCCCCCCTTTTACGGCCTACATTTATACCATTGAACATTTGAAAACCAAAACCGCCCCCCCCTATCTAGCATATCTGGATCCGACCTTGAAACCGCCCCCCCCCTATCCAGATTTTTCTGGATCTGCCCCTGAATGGTAATCGTGCTTGCTTCCCTCACCCAGTAACAAGTCTATATGTACCATAAGGTGGCCTAGAACACCACTCCATCCTTGGTTACCGTGGTTGACTACAGAATACCCTGTGCGGTCCGGGCGAGTACTGTCTGGTGGAGCGAGAGGCGCCATTGTGTACCACGTGTCCGCCCGAGCTCAGGGCGCGCTGCATGCCGGACACCACGGGTCAGTGCCCAGCGTAATAGATGGGTAATATACATGGTAATATACATGGTAATATGTAAAATATGCATGACAATATACATGGTACTATGTAAAATATGCATGGCAATATACATGGTAATATGTAAAATATGCATGGCAATATACATGGTAATATGTAAAATATGTATGGTAATATGTAAAATATGTATGGTAATATGTAAAACATGTATGATAATATACATGGTAATATGTAAAAAATGCATGGTAATATACATGGAAATATACATAGTAATATACAACGGGATATACATGATAATAAACAGGCCACTTGATATAAATAGTGTTATATAGGGTGATATACTGACAATATACATTGATATACTGACAATATACATAATATACATAGTGATAAGATAATCACTATGTATATACATATACATAGTGATAATATAATAGTGATAAGATAATCACTATGTATATACATCACTATTCATATTATAATGTACATCATTATGTACATTATGATATGCATAGTGATGTACATTATAATATACATAGTGATGTACATTATAATATACAGTGATGTACATTATAATATACATAGTAATGTACATTATAATATACATAGTGATGTACATTATAATATACATAGTAATGTACATTATAATACACACAGTGATGTACATATAATATAATATTATTATACATGGTGATATAATTTGTAATTAACATGGTAATATACATAATGATATCAGTGGCAATGTACATAACATAATTATATAGATTACATAGTAATATACATATTAATATGTATAGTGATATATATATAAATATAAATACTGTGGCAATATACATAATGATACGCATAGTAATACAATGCGAAGATACATGGTAATGGTAGTGTACTGTGTACACAGCAATAGACAGTGACATAAATGATACTACATGTACAACTTGTAATGTACATAGTAATATAATACCAATATAAGAATACATCCTTGGGGAATATACCGAGCAATACACATGACTGCATAACTTATGTTTAACAACCCCCCCCCCCCTTCTCCTCCCCCTGCCCCCCCCCCTCCCCCCCCCCTCCCCTCCCCCACCCTCTCTCCGCCACAGGTCCCACCCCCGGCCACTGCCCGGACCCCGACCCCATGATGATGCGGCCCTGTGTGAGCCCCGTGGACCAGTGTCTGAGCGACACCCAGTGCGGAGCGGGCTACAAGTGTTGTCCCAACATGTGCGGCATGGAGTGCCTGGAGGCCGGTAAGTAGTCCAGGCCGGGAGTCAGCGGATGTATGAATACATCGCCCGGTGATGAGGCCGCCAACGCTCATTTGTGGGTCATTATCTCATCCACTCCAATATCATATCTCACCCCCGGGGCCATGGCTCCACTTTCCCTTGCTTCTCCTATTGACGCGATATGACCAAAAGTGGTTAAAGCGTCCTGAACATACAACCAACCAACCAATATCCCTCGTTTATATTCTTGTGACTAAATGCCCCCCCCTCCCCCCCCCCCCCCCCCGCACACACACACACCATCTTTCCATGATCACCATAACCCGCAAGTCCAAGACACAAGTTCAAGATGCCCGGGGCTGAATATGTGCCCCAGGTGCTCCATGCTAATATTCATATATTCAAAAGCGAAATATTGGGCCCCGGTCGTTGCTTACTTACTGGATCTGCCAAGGGAGCGGGAGGGGACATGGGATTACTGTAATGTAATACCTGCCAACCAGAGCGAACTTATCCAAGCTTGATGAAGGGACCTCACGTCTCTCCCCTGCAGTCCCTGACGTGGTGTGCCCGGCGTTGACCTGCACAGCCGTCTTCTGTGCCTTCGGCCGACAGAAGGACGCCGCCGGCTGCGACACCTGTGACTGCCGCAACCCCTGCCAGGTCAGGCCCCAACGCTGACCTTGAAAATATCGTCTGCTTGCAAGGATAATATGTTAACGCCACCTTACGGCTGTTAATTTGTCTTTCTAAGAAAGCTTTTTGTCATATAATGCTTGCAACGAGTTGCCAAATTTGTTGAATATGGTGATACGTCGAAAGCTGCTAACATCGAATATCCTTTCGGTTGAAATTTCCTTACACAGAAGAATCCCAGAAGTGAATCCTCAGCCTAGGCATGTTTGGAGGGCTACCTCGATCGCTCCTTTCATTGAAAATGACAGTGTTCATTGAACTTGATCTCACGCCAGAGGACGTTCCGCTTACGCCCTCTGCTGGCAGAGTGCTTTAAACTGTGTAAACACGTGAGAAACGACGATTTCATGACGACGATGGAACTGGTGCACGTCATAACCTTGTTTTTGCTTTAGATTCAAGACATTTCGTCTGAAATGTCAAATTCAATTCGAACTGATTTTAAAGTATTAATGATAGTTTTCAAGGCATTACATGATATGGCACCTGAATACATCAGTGAAATGATAATTAGAACGAAATGTGCCCGCTATAACTTGAGGTCCAACGAAGAAATTAAATTGAAGGTTCCCAAGGCCAATTGTAAGACACTTGGCAGACGTGCCTTTGCTGTCAATGCTCCAATGTTGTGGAACGCCCTACCAAGCGACCATCGTTCGCTCGATACATTGAGTCAGTTTAAACGGGGCTTGAAAACTTACTTGTTCACTAAATATATTGATGAAGGTTATTAGTGGTGTGTATGCATTTCTTATTTCAGTGAGCTACCTATAACAGGTTTATGGATAAGCGGGTATATTATGTAACTTACCCGGTTTACTTCGATGTACAGCATCTTTGAACGGATTTACGGATTTGGCGCTATATAAACCCAATAATAATAATACTAATTTCACCTCAATAGCATTTCGATATATACTAGTTTTGTTCCGACGCCAGGGTCACCTCTGTCCGACGGGGGAGGTCTGTGAGGTCAACGTCATCCCGGCCATGTGCGCCAACTGTGAGACTTATTACGAACCACGCTGTGCTCCCAGGACGCCAGGTGAGGGCGCCACTAACGGCATCGCAAATCATAGTTCAGATTTTTCCACTGTCTCTTTACTCCAGTCACGTTTTCCCAAAAAATAGCGGATATTTGCGAAGGCATATATGTTGTTTAATATACATGTAATACTAAAAAAACTACATTTGACTAGACTATAGACTATACATTTGCCTATAGTTTAAACAAATGCCCAAGATCTGCATCAATAACTGTTCAATATATAACCACCACCCACAATGCAGATCTTCCACAGCCTCCAGTTTCCTCTTACATCACGTATCTTCCCTTGGCCTGCTGCTGCAGCCCCCAGGGCCGGTCTGTGTCCCCAGCCCGACTACAGCCTGCCCACCGCCTGTCCCGCCGTCCCCCAGGCCGACTGTTACCATGACGCCGACTGTCCCGACTACCGCAAGTGTTGTCCGGGAACCTGTCTATACTCCAAGGTCTGCGGTAAGTCATCAGCACCCCCCCCCCCCTCCCTCCCTCTCGCCCCATCGACATTGGCGGTAGAGAGATGTAGAATTATTACTCATATTACTATTATTATTATTATTAACTGTTATATTGGCGGTAGAGAGGCGTAGACTTTGCAGTGAAGCAGGTAAGAACGTACTACCCAGTGTAAAACATGTACATAACGAGCCGATCGGTGGGGTGTATGGATGCATCATTCTGTTTCTCTCCTGCGGGAGGGGGTATTATATATCCACCACATGCCCCCCGGACAGGGCAAAAATATATTTTAGACGCTATCCATCATAGCTGTATTACTTCCCTGCCATAGGGGAGCAACAGGTGAAATATATGGAGGAGCAGGTCGATATAACGGCGGATAAATGTAATTAATATAAACGAGTTTTACAAAGGAGTTGCGCAAGACCCTTGGTGCGTTTGTATGATAGCGCCCCCATATCGGTAATGTGTGTTTGTATCATAACGCCCCCCATATCGGTAATGTGTGTTTGTATCATAACGCCCCCCATATCGGTAATGTGTGTTTGTATCATAACGCCCCCCACATCGGTAATGTGTGTTTTTATCATAGCGCCCCCCATTTCGGTGAAATGTGTTTGCATTATGACGTCTCTCCCCTCTCCCCAGAGGTGCCGTGTCCCGAGGTGGCGTGTCGCCTGACCTGTCCACACGGCTTCAAGGACGGTCTAGGCGGGTGTCCCGTGTGTGAGTGCGCCGACCCCTGCCAGGTGAGGCTCTATAGCGGGTCACCAGCGAACACCTTAATAGGGGAGTGAAGTGTCAAAGCGGTGAAATTGTCAAAGTATCGAAATTAATTATTGCCTCGTAATTTGATCGTCATTTGCGCCAAACAAAATGGACTCACGTCTCACAAAACACCAGTATTAATACTACATCGTCTTTTCTAACCTATATTAATTTTTAGGCAACCGTTTTGCCTTGACTATCATAAGATGTATAGTGTATATTGCTGGTGCATGGTACTGATATGTACCGTGGTGTATCATGATATATTATGATATATCATGGTAGATCATCATATATCATGGTATATCATGATATATTATGATATATCACGGGATATCATGGTATAGCATGTTGTATCATGATGTCACCATGATATATTATGATATATCGATGATATACCTCGATATAGTTTTTAGTAGACATGTGTACAAGCCCATTGCTAATTAATGAATTAACTAGCTGCGGGCTGCCCGCGGTAGCATTAGGCAAGGTTCCGTTCTCAAGGTAAGCCTACATAACACGCAACATATACACTAGTCACCACTGGTTACCTCTCCTCCCCTTCCTCCCCCCCAGGCCCTGCAGTGTCGTCAAGGCTTCCGATGCAACGTCCTCCCCTCGGGCCAACCCACGTGTGAACCCTACGACCTGTGTGCCGTAAGTAAGACATGGATTGCTGGGGGAAACCGCAGCCACCGCCTCCCATTCCTTCTCCTCCACTGAACCAAAGGGCCGCCCCGATAGCCCAGTGAGTCGCTAACGGCACGTGGATCGGTGGTTCGAGCCCCGCTGTGGCCATGTCTGTGGGGTCGCAGGATAAAGATCCCATGACCTTCTTCGCAAAGAGTAACCCCAGGAACATGGCTCGGTTATACCCTTCCTTCTTCTATCGACGCGATATGCCCAGAATTGGCCCTACAGCCAACCAATGAACCACTGGGCCATCGGAATAACGAGTGGAAGATATTGCCGCAGCGTGCCAGTTCTGTATGTCAGTAGATTGTCTTCGGACAAATGATGGTTGTTGGGAGGTCATGGCTGCGCTCTGTCTGCCAGTGGACGCGACATAATGATACAAACTAAGGCTGGTTTCTTAAACGTGGCAACATGTCTGTATCAAGCGTGAAACAACAACAACTATGGGTGTGTGTGTTGCGATCAGATGTCAGTTGTAATCATGGTTCTTGTCCCCCAGGGTATGGCCTGCGCCCCGGGTACGGAGTGTCGCCTTGACAACGGCGCGGCAGTCTGTGTCCGCATCAATCCCTGTAACGTGAGTATATAAGCTATATAATTCTTCTTAGGGTTGATGTCTCACAATAATGCTCGTTATATTATCATCATCTCTCCATGTAACACTAAACATCGTAATATTACTATTACATATCATGGTTAAAATAATTTTCGCTGCGACTGATGCTAATTATATTAATTGTTTCAGCATTTTCACTCTCCGTTATTATCATTATTAGTAATGACATATTGTTGGGGTTGCCCGATATATAGAGTGAAGATATCTTCACTGCAAGAGGGGTAAATAGCAGAAGATTTACAAGTACATGTTTATATACTATCTTTTAGCAGATAATCCTATCTATGATTGAAATTGAGTACTGAGAGACGTTTTCACCTCGCCAGGGGCAACGCAATAAAACAAATCATAATTCCCCACAAACTACGCCATCGTGCCCCACAAAGAGCCTCATAATGCCCCACAAACCACGTCATAATGCCCCACAAAAGACATTTCATATTACTGACCATACTGGTTACATACATACATTTCTGGTCATAACGTTCCTCACATGACGTCATAACGCCCGCGTGTCTCGGCCTTGCAGAGTTATCCATGCCCGCCCGGCACAGAATGTAAAGTGGTGACGGTGCCCACTCAGGGCTGCACCACCGCCTCCTGCCCCATTCAGTACAGCGCCACCTGTCAACTCATCACCGTACCAGGTACACTAACCCCACCCCACTCCCCATGTGCTAGGGGTGTGATACCCGGGTTGTCTGCTTCTGGCCATAGTCCATTGTTACCTTCATTTTAACTAGTGCCATTACAAGTTGTGGCTTGTGATAAGGTCATATTTGATTCAAATTAAAGTTTTAATATTATTATTATTCTTTATATTACTATTTATTATTATTATTTACATTACTATTTATTATTCTTTACATTACTACTTATTATTATTATTTACATTACTATTTATTATTATTATTTACATTAGTATTTATTATTATTGTTTACATTACTATTTTTATAATTATTTAAATTACTAATGTTATTATTATCATCGTCATAATTATTAATTCATTATTAATATTATCATAATTATCAATTCATTATTAATATTATTATATGAGTAGTAGTAACATATTAGTACTAATGCCAATATGATAATTAGCACTTCATATCTAAAAATTAAATAGTAAACATTGGCGATTGACCGCCTCACTGTAACTGACATTGTTTTCGTTGTAACAGAGGTGAAGCCGGGCACGTGTCGGCCTGACGCCTTCCTCTCCCAGGCCACGTGTCTGCGGGCGGCTTGCACAGAGGACGGCCAGTGTCCTGGCACCGAGAAGTGCTGCGCCAGTCTGTGCGGCCTGCGCTGCACCACTATCGGTGAGGCACAACGCCCGAGGATTGAGAACTCAGTCTGGGGATTGGGAACTCAGTCTGGGGATTGAGAACTCAGTCTGGGGATTGGGAACTCAGTCTGGGGATTGGAACTCAGTCTGGGGATTAAGAACTCAGTCTGGGGATTGGGAACTCAGTCTGGGGATTGGGAACTCAGTCTGGGGATTAGGAACTCAGTTTGGGGTTTGGGAACTCAGTCTGGGGTTTAGGAACTTAGTCTGGGGATTAGGAACTCTGTATGTGGATTGGAAACTCAGTCTGGGGATTGAGAACTCGGTCTGGGGATTGTGACGTCAGTCGGGGGATCGGGAACTCTGTCTGGGGTTTGGGAACTCAGTCTGGGGTTTGGGAACTCAGTCTGGCTATTGGGACATCAGTTTGGGGATTGGGAACTCAGTCTGGGGATTGGGAACTCAGTCTGGGGATTGGAACTCAGTCTGGGGATTAAGAACTCAGTCTGGGGATTGGGAACTCAGTCTGGGGATTGGGAACTCAGTCTGGGGATTGGAACTCAGTCTGGGGATTAAGAACTCAGTCTGGGGATTGGGAACTCAGTCTGGGGATTGGGAACTCAGTCTGGGGATTAGGAACTCAGTTTGGGGTTTGGGAACTCAGTCTGGGGTTTAGGAACTTAGTCTGGGGATTAGGAACTCTGTATGTGGATTGGAAACTCAGTCTGGGGATTGAGAACTCGGTCTGGGGATTGTGACGTCAGTCGGGGGATCGGGAACTCTGTCTGGGGTTTGGGAACTCAGTCTGGGGTTTGGGAACTCAGTCTGGCTATTGGGACATCAGTTTGGGGATTGGGAACTCAGTCTGGGGATTGGGAACTCAGTCTGGGGATTGGAACTCAGTCTGGGGATTAAGAACTCAGTCTGGGGATTGGGAACTCAGTCTGGGGATTGGGAACTCAGTCTGGGGATTAGGAACTCAGTTTGGGGTTTGGGAACTCAGTCTGGGGTTTAGGAACTTAGTCTGGGGATTAGGAACTCTGTATGTGGATTGGAAACTCAGTCTGGGGATTGAGAACTCGGTCTGGGGATTGTAACGTCAGTCGGGGGATCGGGAACTCTGTCTGGGGTTTGGGAACTCAGTCTGGGGTTTGGGAACTCAGTCTGGGGGTTGGGAACTCAGTCTGGGGTTTGGGAACTCAGTCTGGGGTTTGGGAACTCAGTCTGGGGTTTGGGAACTCAGTCTGGGGTTTGGGAACTCAGTCTGGGGATTCGGAACTCAGTCTGGGGATTGGGAACTCAGTCTGGGGATTCGGAACTCAGTCTGGGGATTGGGACATTGTCAATGTACACATAATATGTAAAAAATGTTTCAAATGGAATGGTTAACATGACAGAAAAAGTTCGTGTTTCTTGACAGCTGCTAATCCACTGCTTTATTGCACAGTTCTAGGGACGTGTACAGGCTCCGATCTATGCATTGTACTGACAAGGATAGGTAATTAGTGCACTAATTAGGCTATCAAATATTTAAGATCCGAACATGATTTGAGCGGAAAACAGCTGTTCAAACAAATTCTAAGTACGAAGGCAGTCTGAAAATGACGTTCAATCTTTGTGATTCCAGCGGTGCCGGCCACCACCCTGTTCTGTCTCCCCACCCCGGACTTCCCGGCCACACTGTACATGTTGCTTTGTGATTCCAGCGGTGCCGGCCACCACCCTGTTCTGTCCCACCCCGGACTTCCCGGCCACACTGTATATGCTGCTGCCACAACAAGTGACTCACGACTGCGCCGAGAACAGCGACTGCGCAGGGTCACAACTGTGCTGCGACGACTTCCAGGGCAGACGGTGCATGGACGGAACCTCGTCTCAACTGGACTTCCGTTAGTACACTGTCACCGCTATCAACGCGAAACGTCGCTCTAAGCAGTGATGTCACCGATATCAACGCGAAACGTCGCTCTAAGTATTGATGTCACCGCTATCAACGCGAAACGTTGCTATAAGCAGTGATGTCACCGCTATCAACGCGAAACGTCGATCTAAGCAATGCTGTCACCACTATCAACGCCAAACGTCGATCTAAGCAATGCTGTCACCGCTATCAACGCCAAACATCGCTCTAAGCAGTAATGTCACCGCTATCAACGCGAAACGTCGCTCGAAGCAGTGGTCACGGCTATCAACGCGAAACGTCGCTCTAAGCAGTAATGTCACCGCTATCAACGCGAAACGTCGCTCTAAGCAGTAATGTCACCGCTATCCACGCGAATAGTCGCTCCAAGCAACGCTGTCACCGCTATCAACGCGAAACGTCGCTCTAAGCAGAGATGTCACCGCCTTCAACGTGAAACGTCGCTCTAAGCAATGCTGTCACCACTATCAACCGAAACATTGCTCTAACTTTATTTCACCGCAACAAGTGCGTGAAACGTCAGGGGAGCGCTGGGGTAGTCACTCTTAGCTCATCCTGACGCTTCACACGCCGGTCGTTACAACGATCCGTTACAACGGCTGCAGACATTTATGTCGCTATGGGCGGAGACATCCAGTCCGCATAGTTATCCAAAACACTGCAGATATTTACAACTTATCAAAACTATAGCGTATGTCGATGAGCACGCAAGCCGGTGAGTTTGTGTTTCAAGTCAGATAAGGCGAAATAGAAGTGAGTTTTCATCTGCTGATTTACCGGTGTCAAGGTCGTGTTGGGGTTCACCCGATGCGGAAGCCACGAAAGGTGAAGTCAAGGGATTGCTGTAGACACACCACGTGACCTGTCTCTGCGAAACTCCGTCGCTTGCCGTCGATCAAGGCGTAAATCAAAAGACGCTCTAAGGGCCCTCTGATCAGTACCCTTTGATATGTATACCCCGCCTGTCTTACCCACATCGCGTGTCAGTGTATGACGCACAGGGCCTAACTGACGTCACTTCCGTTTCAGGCACGCTGCTGTTCCAGCTCTTGGCGGAGTTCATGGCCGCCTCACGAAACCCGTGACGTCACAGATGTATCCCCGCAACGTCACAGATACATCCTCGCAACCCGTGACGTCACAGATGTATCCCCGCAACCCGTGACGTCACAGATACATCCTCGCAACCCGTGACGTCACAGATGTATCCCCCGAACCCCCATGACGTCACAAATACATGCGTAAAGAATAACCACCAGTCGGTTTGATTTCGTCTTATTCGGAATGTAATTTCCTCCACGAACAGTGTGGCCGGGAATATACACAGGTCGCCATTTGTTTTGCAACCATGAAATATACATCCCCTTATTGGCAGCGATACAAGCAACTTCTTCGATTAATATGGCATTAATTAATACCTTTCCACACACGCGGTTTATGAATACGTTTGCTTACAAATATATATATATAACTGTTTACGTCGATTAATAAAGAGCTTTTCACTTTGTACATCGGTGTTTGATGGTTGTCATGCTGTCTGCGGTCACACATCATCAGGCGTGTATTGTACCCACAATGCATCATAAACACGTCACGTCACGGGCGACCTGGGTTTCGAACGACGCGATCGACAATTTTACCCACCATGCATCATTATTATAATACCAACTTAAATATATATTTGTTGTTAGCGATTATATGGCAGTCCCCAACTCTCTTCACAGGAAGATCACTCCAGGCGTAACAACCTGGTCTTCTACGGACTCACAGAAGAGGATAATGAGACATGGGATATGACTGAAAAGAAAGTGAGAGGGTTCATGAAGGAAAACATGAAAATTGAACAAGCTGATGACAATAGGGAGTGGGAGATCGAGCGTGCCCACCGCCTTGGGCGTAAGAGCGAAGGTCGTCATCGCCCCGTAATTGTGCGATTTCTCAAGTGGAAGAAGAAAACAGAGGCACTGGAGCGGGCCCGCAACATCCCAAAGGGGGTCCGAGTGCGAATTGACGAGGACTACAGTAAGCCGGTGAGGGAGGCGCGCAAACTGCTCTACATAAAGATGAAGGAAGCGCGCTCACAGGGCAAACGAGCAAATATGAAATACGACAAACTGTACATCGAAGGAAGGGTCCATACAGTGGACAGCTGTGGAAGTGTCCCAGCCAGCATGGCAACCATCTGCCAACCGTGAAACAACGTTGTCGGCAATGTTGGCTCAATGTCGGCAAAGAACATTGGGCCAACGAGTGGGTGCTCATTGGGGAATGATTGTTTCAACGTTGTCTGCCAACAATGGCCCAACCATCTGCCAACCTTGGGCCAACATTAGCTGCCAACGATGGCCCAACCATGGGCCAACAGTGGGCCAATGTGCGCCGCCGACGTTCTACCGATATTAATCCACTATTGAACCACTGCAAATGTTGTTCACTAATTTATTGACAAAAACCTTAAAAAGTGCAATACATGAAAAAATCGCTCGTGACCGCTCATATACAGGTGCATGGCCGCTCATAGAGGTGGTCGCTCGTAGATGCGGTCGCTTCCACTCATTCCTGATTCTTGCGTTTGCCAGCTGTCACGCTCTCGTCGCCCGCCATCCCGCTTCCCAGCAAATCGCAGCCACTTCTTCACCACCTCTGAATTTGTGGCGCAACTGGCAGTCTGGTTGCTGCGAGTACCCCCTGAATTAAATCAAAGTAGACTCAATGGCAAAGCTGTTTAAAATATCATGCTGGTCCGATAATATGCATGAATAGCATTTACCTATACTGGTATACTTAACACATGTTTTTTGTTAGCTTAATATTTCTGGAACCCTGTTAAAGGCAATACAGTGGTAGCCACATACAAACTAATGATACTGTTCATAATTTGCAGTTGGCAGGATTTTTTGACAGATCTGTCATATCACGTTGAATAGGTAACGCAAATGAGTTAAGTAGACAGTGGGAAAAGTGGAAATCCTTATCTTATCAGAAGAATACAGCCACACTTACCACACACCACCTGGCGTAAGTTTAGGCGAGGGAATGGCACTTTCCCACTCTTCCATTGCCAATGTATTTGCTTTGCCACACTGTTTGACAGCACTTAGTCCATCAAACGCTGCACTGCCTTGTCGAAAGTGGATACGCCCATCAAGGTGATGCTGCTAACCTAATTGGACATATGCAAAATAAAGAGTCAAACTGAAGATAAAATAGACATAAATTAAATTACACAAAGCAATACAAAAACATGGACAAACCTATGAGAACTGAAAATGCTGGTCTCTTATTCGTGCATACTTGACTAAAATTGGGTCAGTGGAAGCTTTTGGGGCAACGAAATAATGATGAATGAAATATGCCCCATATGGGGACCATCCACTAAACCATGGATGCCTTGATCTCTAGTCCAGTACACTGACCAATAGACTAAGGGGGTTCTCTGAGACTTATATATAGCTGTGTTTTGTGTGGCCAGGCCTTAACAGCAAAAAACAGTAATCGTTAAATATTACAGCACACCGTTTTCCACATGGTCTCGTCATTAGCGAGGACCTCGTCCAATCTATGTAGGGCGGCTACGGTCAGGATGGGGAAGGGCATTCCATCTGGCGGAGGGGTAGGCGTGCAAGTCATGTTGAGATGCTGGCAAATTTTGCCAAGCATCACACCATTGTGCTCCTGCTGCTGTTGCACGAGCTCCAAAGCGTGCAGGAGGGCAATATCATACTCTGTCACTGTCAATGACATTTAAACAGACTGTAAAACAAACTGTGAACAGCATATTGTTATAGGTAACACTATAACCACTTGGCCTAACTAAATAAAATGATCTCTTAGTTCTACGAGAAAATGATTCATATCAACATAGAAGTTCAGAATGCATCGGCAGATATATGGTTCTGACCACCCACCCAGATACATATTCTCTATATTTGTCTACACCCTTCTTCTTTTGGACCAATAGGAATAATCCATTTATATTTTCCATAATTATGTGCCTTGTTACATAAGAGGCGGATACATGATATAAATTGGCCATTTCCCAATTCAGAGTTATTTAATATTAAAATTCCCAGTTCACGATTAATGAAAATACTCGATCACTGCGGTCGGCTAATATCCCATTCCCAGTTCACAAAGAATTATTTTCCTCATTCCCAGTTCACAGTGAAATGAAAAGCCCATTCCCGAGGAACGGAAATATCCCTTGCCCCATCCCCTAGCTAGTCAAACACTGTGGTAAGATTAAATTAAATCGTTTGAAGTGCTATTCAAGCCTTCACCTGCCCATGGCTAAAGGTTTTGCACTGGTTTGACAGTGTTTGATTTTAAGAAAAAGAGCTCCAAAAGAGCTAGGCACTCGTGTGAGCGATAATGCAGGATAGGCCAGAAACTGCATACTCAGTGACCGTTTTCTTCCGCTGTACCATTATATTACAGTTCTAATTAAGTCAGTGCATAAATTACATAATCCGATACTATAAAACAGACCGACGAGACAATAATAATGCGCCAAATGAATCAAAATCTCAAAATTCACGATAACTTACAGTCACTTGGAAGATTGCCGCATGAAAGTGTCGCTTCAAAAACTCGCTAGATGGCGCTGTGTTTTGCGCTAACGGCACTACGCTGGTACGTAGGCGCAATGTTGGGCCAACATTCCATTGCCAACGGTTGGGTGCAGAGCGCAGATGACGGTCGGTATAGGGCTGTACAGTTCTCGCGGGTTCTATTTCCGGTTTAGGTCTTTTGGGGACCAACAAAAAAACACGTGCTCTTAGAACGAGTGCGCATCACGCTGGTGCCTTGCTGCAACTGCGTGACTCGCACTCATTGTAGTCAACGTTTTAGTGTTGGGAACCGGCCGGCTGCGCGGTTTGTGCGTGAAGAATCGAGTGGGTGTCAAACTATTTTTTGTTTGCTTTGGTCCAGGCATGGCTAACTATAAAATCATTATATAATTAAAGATAAGACATTTATCTCTCCATAATGCATGTGGTCCGTTCGATGAGACTGTTGGAAGCGTTGTATTTTGAGCCAAATCATCGATGTTGACAGTTCTACGACAAACAGAGCACCAGTGTCCTCACCTGCTCAGTCCATATAAGGAGCGTTGTTACGTAACCATAGATACCGCGCGCAGACACGCGCGTCATGATGATTATTACGTCATGCGACATAGAAAACCCCGCGCAGCACATTAGATCGCCTGACACTGACAGTCACCCATGAGACAACCGCATTCTGGTTTATCAACTGCCTAACCGCTCATATATTACATAGATAATATACTCGGATGGTTATAATTCGGATATGCACATAACTTCAGTGGTTACTTGTGCTTCCAAGGACAGCTTTAGCCGATCTTGTGTGTGAGGCGAGTGAAGGCAAACAACCGGAAGGTAGGCAGCACGTACAGGCTGTTGATGCTAGGCATTGACGTAGAGCATAGGTATCCCTGTCTCATGGGCTCTCGATAAGATCCCGAAGTGACTGTACAGCCCTATAGGGTCTGTAAGTGACGTCACAGACAGCGCGCGTTCACCTCCACGAATCCGGTTTTGGGTACATGACACTTCACCGCCCCATATACATAACACGGGGAGCTCTTTGTAATTGCGTGAAACGCACAAAAAAACCAGCGTCGTTCGATTTAAAACTAGTATGGTATGGAGGTACAGCCCCAAACATTTACTCCACATGGTTTTCAACTCTAACAGTGCATTCATATCCAAAACATCACCGAGTCTAGTTTGACGCCCATAGTAAAGTATAGGGACCCGCTGACTCGTTGTACCCAGAATGGTTGTTTCTAGAGGTGAGCGCGCGCTGTCTGTGACGTCACTTACATACCTTAATACGTTGCGCCTATGTATACTAGCAAACGGTTGCGTTGCCTACCTAAAAACAACGTTGGGCCGATAATGCCATGCTGGCTGGGGTAGTGCCCTCCTCATCCGTGCCATAGGCTAGCGGCCGGGCCCTTGAGACGAACCAGACTGGACAATATAGCGACAAACTTCGGATATTATGCTGGAATGTCAACGGTCTCAAAAACGTGTTAGAGGTATATGATGTGAAGACCTATTTGAAAGACACTCATATCGTATCGTTGTGTGAGACGTGGACAAACTCCGATAAAGATATCGCGGATGTTTTTGAAGAACACTCCCTGTACGCGGTTCACGGGAAGCGTCGATCAAGATATGGCAGGACTTCAGGCGGCATCGCAGTCCTAGTGCATCCAAGTATTACCAGAGGTGTGACGCATCTCCGATCCAGTGACTATGCTCTCTTTTTACGTATGCATAAAGATTTTTTCAATCTCCCACGCGACATAATTATATCTTCCGTGTATATCCCAAATGAAGGCTCAACGTTTTATGATTCTCGTGATGAAACGGATGGTATTATAGAATTTGATATGCAACTAACGGAAATTATTACTCGATTTAATGACAGTGATGTGATATTGATGGGGGATTTCAACGCCCGCACAGGTGAAGAGCCAGATTTTGTAATAGATGATGACATTAGCTTTATCCCTTGTACAGACTGGTATATGGAAGATAATTTTAATGTTCCTCGCAAATCTAGAGACAAAGGGCGGTTGAACCGTTTTGGTTTATCACTGCTAGAGGTCTGTAAGAAGTTCGGAGTTCACATTCTTAATGGCAGAACGACAGGGGATGAATTTGGTGAATATACATATTGTTCTATCTCGGGAAAGAGTCTTATTGACTATGTATTGATGTCAACAGGATTGATAGATCGAGTTGAAAATCTCATGGTAGATCTAGATAAAGGATCTGATCATTACCCAGTATCATGCAAAATGGCTGTTTTAATGTCGAATGAAGCTGAACGTAGCGAGCCTATGCATACTATACCACTTCAACGCTATAGGTGGGATGCTGCCAAGGAAGCAAGTTTTAGAGATAAATTAAAGAAGGAGGTTTCCCCGTCAGCCTTGGAACATTTTAGTGACCATGTTGCAAACGGTCGTATCAATGCGGCTGTAGAGACTCTCACTAAACTGGTACAAGATGCAGCCTGTGACATGAAGGTAGCGAATGGCAAAGGTGGACAACGTGTCAAAGCAACTCAACCAGCATGGTGGGATGGAGAATGTACTGATGCAAAGAGACATAAACTAGCGGCTCAACGTACCTTTAGACAAACAAGAAAAGACGAGAACCTTACAATCTATCTAAATGAGAAACGTCGTTTTAGAGAAATATGTAGAACTAAAAAAAGGTGTCATAAGCAGAATTTATGTGCGGACTTGATTCAATCGAGGGAAGTACCTGGTTCATTTTGGTCCTTTGTCGGACGATTCAAAACTAATGCACAAGCATCGAATGCAATATCTGACGATGATTGGTATCAACACTTTAAGTCTCTCCTACAGGGTATAGGAATACCGTCAACAGCGTTTGACGAGGGAGTTAACGAAAATCTCAGCAATCATGACGACTGGTGTGATTCATGTTTTGATGATCAGCCGGAAAGCCTTAACGCGAACATAACAGTTGATGAAGTTAACGATGTTGTTAATGCGTTACCAAAAGGTAAATCTGCAGGCGCTGATGGATTGCTTTATGAAATGATTAAGAGTGGTCTCGACGTTTTGAGAGGACCAATAATATCCTTATTTAATGCTATATTAGATTCAGGAGAAATTCCGGATACATGGGCTCAGGCGTTAATAACCCCTTTACACAAGTCGGGCCCCAAAACAGATGTACATAATTATAGAGGTATCTCATTACTCTGTGTTATTGGTAAGATATTCACCAAAATTTTAAACAACAGGTTGACTGAGTGGGCGGAAATTAATAATAAAATAAGCGAAGGGCAGTCCGCTTATCGTAAAGGACGATCGACCACTTTTATATCTTCGCTTTATATGGTCTAGCTCAAAAGTATCTATGTAGGGAGCGTGGTCGTTTTTATTGCGCCTTTGTCGATTTTTCCAAGGCTTTCGACTCCGTACCTCACTATAAATTATGGCATCGACTGATAAATGAGGGAATTCATGGTAAGATTCTAGCTATATTAAGATCAATGTACTCAAAACTTAAATCCTGCATCAAAACACAGAACAGACTCAGTGATTTCTTTGACTGTGAAATAGGAACGCGACAAGGCTGCATGCTTAGTCCATTTCTCTTTACCCTTTATATAAACGAACTTGAGAATATGCTTCGGGAACAAAATTCAAATGGCCTTTTTATTGATGAGATATATCCTGGTATCTTTGTATTAATGTATGCTGATGATATCGCTCTTGTAAATGACACGGTTGGGAGGCTGCAAAGTGAGTTAAATGTATTAGGCGATTTTTGTAAAAACTATGATTTAAAATTGAATTTGAGAAAGACTAAAGTCATTGTATTCCGTAGAGGTGGTATTCTAAGGCGAAATGAAAAGTGGTTTTTTGATGGTCAACCAGTCGAGGTCACAACTTATTATAAATATCTCGGCATTGTGTTTTCTTCGTCCTTGAGTTGGTCTCCCGCGTTAAAGAACCTCTCCAGTCAAGCTGAGCGTGGACTGATGCTTGTAAAGAAAGTAATGAAACAGTGTGGAGATATTCCAATTAATATATGTTTTGATCTCTTTGATAAAATGATCCTGCCTATACTCCTGTACGCGTCAGAAATTTGGGGATGTGAATACAGAGAACCCATAGAAAAATGCCACATCCGATTCTGTAAATATGTTCTGCAGCTGCCGCGGCAAACTCCCGACTGGGCTGCTCTTGGGGAGTGTGGGCGGAAGCCTCTGTATGTTTGGTACATCAGCAGGAGTGTGAGATTTTGGTTGAAATTGGTGACTGCTGAAAGACACGGTTATACCCAAGCTGTTTATAAAACTTTGTTTAATTTGTGTGAAGCCGGAAAGCAAACTTGGGCATCAAAAATTAAAACACTACTATTTAGATTTGGATTTGGCCATGTTTGGCTCTCACAGGGAGTAGCTGATGTTGGCTTATTTTTGAATTTATTTAACCAACGGATGCAAGATGTCTCCTGTCAGGAATGGCGAGCAGATATCAATAGCCCGTCTAAGCTTGATACTTATTGTTGTTTTAAATCAGAGTTAAAATGTGAGCTATATCTAACTTGTGTTGTAAATCGGAAGCATAGGATCGCATTAAGTAAATTCCGATGTTCTTCTCATAAACTGGCAATCGAACGTTTAAGGGGAAAGGAACCAAGAGAACGACGACTCTGTAAACACTGTTTGACTTTAGGTGTCAGTGAAATCGAAGATGAAAATCATTTGTTAACTACGTGCCCTCTATATGCGAATATAAGATCCCACTATCTCAGTTCTTGCAACCTGTCTAAATTGGAGGGTCAGCAACTTATTAAAAATAGAGATACTACGATTGTCAGAAATGTCGCGGCATTCATTTATCAGGCGTTCAAGTTGCACTGGGATCTGTAATTGTAAGTCGGTTCTTATATCGTTCATTTATTGTTGTACACATATCTGTACTCTTTGGCCCAAGGCCTAAACGGTGCAATAAAAGATTCTTCTACATGGGACCATGACCTTCCAATATGGACGTCTTATCTGAATAATAAGCTGGGGTTCGTCAGTTCTTGATCCGAGCTCGATACCGGACTGCCTTTCTCAAATCGACAAGTCTGCCCGGTTCGTTTCAGTTTTACTGTTGTCGTTGTTTTAACGAGAAGGCTCTCCAAGCCAACTGAACAGATGCCTGAGTTTTATTTTTGTTCGGCTACTTTGATCTTTTAATTGCATCAATGCGGGAGCCATGGGTGAAAACAAGGCAACGTCTCTTTCGCTCCGCTCAACAAGACACTTCATGTCTCGAGACGAAGGCGACAACAACACCCGTTTAATGTTCCACAAACTCATTACTAACCGTTCTGTCAAACGATACATCTAAAAAAAAGACAAGAAAAGCAACAACACTGCTTGAAAGAGTGTTTTGTTTATTGGGCATAGAGGACATACAAATACACACATAATAGTGTCCATGACAACAGCGAGAGTAGCCACTGCACACTACGTAAAGAACCTGCGCAAAAATAAAATCGATTCTTCGAAAGGTTAAAGAGTTTATGTACTCATCTGTGGGCCGCCAGGGGGGGGGGGGGGGGCACAGTGCGCGGACCAAACACGGCGCCACCCGAGACAGTAAATGTATTAATTAATTAATTTAATTTGGATTCTCCAGACATCTACCTGCCACAACATGGCGGGGCTCGCCAGGTGTCACGTGACACAAACAGATCAATGTATGACGTCATCAGCTGGAAGCAGCAGGAAGGCAGCGTTCATAGCTAATCACACCATGGTATTTCTCCCATTATCACCTCGATCGAACTCCTAATCGATTGGGGGTATTGATATCATTGGCGAGTCGTATCTTTAACGTCTGATAGCTGCTTGAGACCATACAATGCAATCACCTTACGCAGCTATTCCCATCGTAGACCAGCGGACGGCGCCCTCTACAGTGAGATTTGTCCCTTACTCGTCTACTCCAGTTGGTGGAGATCCACTTCCAGGCATCGACACTGCCGGTCAGTATAACCATATGTATAACCAACCGGCACTATAACCATATGTATAACCAACCGGCACTATAACCATATGTATAACCAAACGGCAGAAAACCACATGGCAGTGCAACCAAACGCCAGCAAACCTCAATCGTTTTAAAGTTCCGGTTAGATATAGGTCAACGGTTAGATATAGGTCAACTGTCGTTCCGTCGCCAGGTTTTGCTTTCCTGTGGCCTTATTTTAAACAACTGTTGGTTAATTTTTTTTAATAGCTCTCTCTTACAGTGACACGTCGCCAATCCCTTCGCATGTTCCCCTGTGCTGTGTGGTGGGTGTCTGGGTGGACACATACGTGCTTATTAACTGTGAGACATACATACAAGGGCAGTGCTGTCACCGCTATCAACGCGAAACGTCGTTCTGACAGTGCTGTCACCGCTATCAATGCGAAACGTCGCTCTAGGCAGTGCTGTCACGGCTATCATTGCGAAACGTCGCTCTAAGCAGTGCTGTCACCGATATCAATGCGAAACATCGCTCTAGACAGTGCTGTCACCGCAATCAACCGCGCAACGTCGTTCTAAGCAGTGATGTCACCGCTATCAATGCGAAACATCGCTCTAAGCAGTGCTGTCACCGCAATCAACCGCGAAACGTCGTTCTAGGCAGTGCTGTCACCGCTATAAACGCAAAACGTCGCTCTAAGCAGTGCTGTCACCGCTATCAACGCGAAGCGTCGCTCTAAGCAGTGCTATCACCGCTTTCAACGCGAAACGTCGCTTTAAGCAGTGCTGTCACTGCTTTCAAAGCAAAACGTCGCTCTAAGCACTGCTGTCACCGCTATCAACACGAAACGTCGCTCTATCAACGCGAACGTCGCTCTAGGCAGTGCTGTCACCGCTATCAACGCGAAATGCCGCTTTAAGCAGTGCTGTCACTGCTATCGAAGCGAAACGTCGCTCTAAGCAGTGCTCTCACCGCTATCAATGCGAAACGTCGCTCTAAGCAGTGCTGTCACCGCTATCACCGAGAAACGTCGCTCTGAGCAGTGCTACCACCGCTATCAACCCGAAACGTCGCTCTAAGCCGTGTTGTCACATCTATCAACGCGAAATGTCGCTCTGAGCAGTGCTATCGCCGCTTTCAACGCGAAACGTCGCCCTAAGCAGTGCTGTGACTGCCATCAAAGCGAAACGTCGCTCTTAGTAATGCTGTCACCGCTATCAACGCGAAAAGTCGCTCTGAGCAGTGCTGTCACCGCTATCAACGCGAAACGTCGCTCTTGTTATACGCTGTTATACAATGTTATACGATGTTACAAAATGCTATGCACTGTTATACAGTGTGTTATACGATGGCGAACTGTCCGTACAGCAAGGTCCGGATCTTGTAGTAGTCGTCACAGAGACAACCCTCAAGCTGCAGGCGACCAGACTCGTTCTGAAACACAGAGCGTACGCGGTGAACCCTGGGGCGCCACAAGGTCAGATTCACGATACAAGGTCACTTTTCTGGTACAAGGTGAGGTACATTGCAAAATCAAACTACCGCTACAAGGTCACACTACCCTGTACACATATTTCCTGCCCACCACGCGGTCATAATGTACTCACCCTCCTGACAGTCACCACGTGGTCAAAATGTACTCACCCCCCTGACAGCCACCACGCGGTCATAATGTACTCACCCCCCCCCTGACAGCCACCACGTGGTCACAATGTACTTAACGTCCTGACAGCAACCACGCGGTCACAATGTACTTACCGTCCTGACAGCAACCACGCGGTCACAACGTACTCACCTTCCTGACAGCCACCACGTGGTCACAATGTAGTCACCCTGCTGACAGTCACCACGTGGTCACAATGTACTCACCCCCCTGACAGCCACCATGCGGTCAAAATGTACTCAACCCCCTGACAGCGACAAAGTGTTCACAATGTACTCACCCTCCTGACAGTCACAATGTTCTCACCCTCCTGACAGCCACCACGAGGTCACAATGTACTCACCCCACTGACAGTGACAAAGTGGTCACACTGTTCTCACCCTCCTGACAGTCACCCCGCAGTCACACTGTTCTCACCATCCTGACAGCCGCCACGTGGTCACAGTGTACTCACCCTCCTGACAGCCACCACGTTGTTACAGATGAGCACGCCGCCAGAGAACTCGGCCTGGAATCCCTCCTTCATCAGCAGCTGTTTGAAGTCCGACAGTTTGGGTTCGTTGATGAACACTGAGCTATGGTTCTCGACCTGGAAACACAAGACAACGATAACAACACAACAGTCACTGAGAGTCTTGTAATATGCGTCATTCTGGCATATTCGGAAAAAAAGAAAAGAGCGACGTTTTTTTTTGGGGGGGGGGGCGGTGTGGGCGAGGGTGTGGGGGAGGGGGACGGTGTGGGCGAGGGTGTGGGGAGGGTGTGGGGGAGGGTGTGGAGTTGGGTGTGGGGGAGGGTGTGAACGAGGGTGTGGGGGAGGGTGTGGCCTAGGGAGTGGGGGAGGGGGACGGTGTGAACGAGGGTGTGGGGGAGGGTGTGGAGTAGGGTGTGGGGAAGGGTGTGGGTGTGAGGGTGTGGAGTAGGGTGTGGGGGAGGGTGTGGAGTAGGGTGTGGGGGAGGGTGTGGGTGAGGGTGTGGAGTAGGGTGTGGGGGAGGGTGTGGGTGAGGGCATGGGGTAGGGTGTGGGGTAGGTGTGGGTGAGGGCATGGGGTAGGGTGTGGGGTAGGTGTGGGAGAGGGTGTGGGGGAGGGTGTGGGAGAGGGTTTGGGGGACGGTGTGGGTGAAGGTGTGGGCGAGAGTACTTTGAGTGAAGGGGTGGGCGAGGGTACGATGGGTGGAGGTATGGGCACGGTGTGG
>OZ025252.1:23293686-23314641 GCA_964019135.1 Arenicola marina
CATCCAACCCCTGCCCCCCCCCCCCTCTCCCGTCCGGCGAGCCGGTCACCGACTCTCGGGAGTCGTGGAGGTGGGCCAGCGCCATTGTTAGCTGGCTGTGAGTTATGTCCGTGAGAGTGGGGGCACGGTCCGTCTGTGTCGACCTCGCGAGACCGCCCCTACCTAATTCCTTTCCCGCCTCCCTGTCTGCCTGGCTCCGTGCCTTCCCCCGCCTCCCTCCCTCACCCTCCCAGCCGGGCTCCTCACGCCTGCCCATGCTCGCTCCTCCTGACTGACTGACAGACCCTTGGCCCCACAGTCACCATGAGCACGCCAAGACGAAAGCCATGTCGTTTTTTCTGTTAATACTCAATAATATAGTGTTCCGGTGCGCGCTCTCAGGCGTTCCGATACTAACGCCCTTCCTCGTCGCCGGGTTTTGTGTCGCCACTTCCGGTTCCGGGACAGGTAAACTGGGGAGTTTGTTTTTGTCGGGTCTTTTTGTTTTGGTTTGTCTTTTTTGGCGTATGACGCGCGCAATGCACGCCGGGAGTGTGGGCGTGTGGCTAGACTGCGTGCGCACTGTAGGAGGACGCCGTGTCCTGGAGGATGGGCGTCACCGACAGGTGGTCGCTAGGGGCGCTGCGGGACGTCGGCGACAGCGTCCCGTTCGGCGCGACCGAGGTGCGCTCCGTCGCCATGGTGACGTAGGGCTCCATGGTGGTGATCAGGCCATTCTCCTCCGGCGCCTCGATGTGGTAGTTGGCCCCCAGGCGGCGCCGCAACGACGGCTGCTTGTAGATATGCAGCTTGATGGCGATGCAGTCCAGCTCCTTGCGGAAGTTGTCGTTCAGCCAGCAGTAGAGGAAAGGGTTGATGCAGGCCGAGCCCATGGCGAAGACCTTCAGCAACAGGTCAATGAACTTAAAGTGCGGCCCGCGCACGGCGTCCCGCTTCACCTCGGTGATGAGGGAGAACAGGTTCCAGGGCAGCCAGCAGAAGATGAAGAGCGTCACTATGGCGACGAGGATCTTGTTGGTTTTCTGCTTGCGCTCGTGGATGGTGACGCGCTGGGCCGGGCGGCGCCGCAGCCGGCAGTAGATACGGTAGTACAGCAGCGCCGTCATGCACAGCGGCAGGCAGAACTGGAAGATGAACATGAGGAGGCTGTAGACGAGCCGGCCGTGGCTGGTCGGCCAGCGCTCCGTGCAGTACTTCCGGTACAGGTTAATCTCGGGCTCCTGGATCACGGCCAACGAGGTGAAGGTCATGACCGGGATGGACAGCAGGATGGACATGACGATGGCGAGGACGATGAGGATGAAGGCCAGGCGCACGGACATCCGGGCGCTGAGCGGGTAGACGATCAGCCAGTAGCGGTCGAAGGCGATGAGCAGGATGGTGACGGCCGACACGTGCATGGGGACGGCGAAGGCGGCGAAGACGAGCCGGCAGAGGGTCTCGCCGAAGATCCACTGGTCGGTCAGCTGGTAGTAGAGCTGGATGGGCAGGCTGAAGACGCACAGGCCGATGTCGGAGAGGGCCAGGTTGGCGATGAAGATGTTGGTGACGGTCTGCATGTTGCGGTTGCGCGCCACCACGTAGACGACGATGCTGTTGCCCACGATGCCGATGAGGATGACGCTGATGTAGAGCGCCATGATGACGCCGCGCCAGGCCGGGTGGCGCAGCACGTCCAGCTGGGACTCGCTGTGCAGCTCCGTCCAGTTCTGCATCACTTGCTCCTGCAGCAGCGCCAACTGAGCCAGGCCCGCCGGCAACAAGCCGTCGTCCGCCGCCGCCGCCGCCGCGGCGCTCAACCCCGCCACCACGATACCGACCCCGCCGCCGCCGCCGCCGCCGCCTCCGCCGTGGCCCCCACCGCCACCGCCGCTGATGATGTCACTGGCCCCGCCGGTACCGCCACCACTGCCACCACCGCCGCTGTCCACCCCCCCGCCTCCTAGCCCCACCCGCCCCAGGCCCAGGGCGGAACCCACCCCGGCGCCGTCGGCGGTGGCATTAATTGCCTCGAGTCTTAGCATCATCGCGGCCTCCATAAGTGCCGTGTACCTCTCCTTCCGCCTCACCTGTCGCCGTCGTCTGGTCAAGACACGAGGGAGGAGGAGGGGGAAGGGGGAGGACGAGGGATATGTACACGTGCCGGCCAACAGGGTTCAACGCCCTTACTTGATATTGTTCTAATAAGGCTGCGATGTCTTTGAGGTGATCATGGCCGTCGCGGCGTTGTCCGCGTGTCGGCGCGGGTATTCCTTACTGACGGCCGGCGACAGGAGACGCATCACCGGCCCGCTGTCACCCCCCACGGACCCCTTTTACTGGGACAGGGGTAGGCCCTTTGAATCAGACGTAGCGCCGTCGGAGTCGTCATCAGGCCGGTTCGCCTCTTCTCCCTACTGGCCCCCCGTACCCCCTAGCCCCCCCCCCCCCACTGCCCCCTCAGGGCAACCCTTGCCACGCGGCTAATTCGTCAGGCATCGGGGCCGACGCCGGAAGTTGTCGCGTTTCCACGTCCGGTTCACGTTTGTTTGTTTACTGGCGACGCGTGTAGCTGGGCGCTGACTGGTGGGTGAGGGGGAGAGGGTGGTGGGTGGACGGGGTGAGGGGTAAAGGTCGTTGCCACAAGATGGCAGACTGGAGCTGACGATGGCACAGTAGTGTTGACGATGGCAGACTAGCGCTGACGATGGCAGACTAATGTTGACGATGGCAGACTAGTGTTGACAGTGGCAGACTAGCGCTGACGATGGCATACCGGTGCTGACGATGGCTGACTAGTGTTGATGATGGCAGTCCAATGCTGACGATGGCTGACTAGTGTTGATGATGGCAGTCCAGTGCTGACGATGGCTGACTAGTGTTGACGATGGCTGACTAGTGTTGACGATGACAGACTAGTGCTGACGGTGGCACATTGACTGGTGGCGGTAGCCGATCATGGTATCGTATTGTCGTAAGTGTTGGCATGAAACCCTGCCATCTGCAACAGAGATCAAAACACATATTAGGTTACCCGATAAAGATTGCAAAAAGAAACTCCAACAGCAATATGGATAAGTCGGGCGGCAGGTAGATGGGCAGATGACAAAACTATAAGACACGCACTCGGGATGTCGCCATGTCCACCATAGAGATGGGGGGTGGGGGGTGGAGGTGATTATGACAGGACGCCCGTCCTTAGCCGGCAGGGAGCGCCCTCCGTTGCCTGTTACGTCATCGAACTGCTTAATATCGCAAGGCATTTCGGGAGATCTTGCCCCCGGTGGTCCAAAGTCTGGCGCTCTTAACGCCCGAGAGTCATGTCCGGGAGGGGGTGGGGTGCGGGTTTGGGTGGTGGGGCACAAGGCGAAAAGTCTGGAAGGGGCGGGGCGGGGCGTGGGGCGGTACGTGTAGGGCATGTCAGGGCGTCTATAGCGGCATTACGGGGCGGCGGACCGCGTCAGTGCGCACCGCCGCCTCAGGGGGAGGGGGCAGGGGTAAGGGAAGGAGGGCAGGGTACGGTGGTGGGCATGGGGCCGGCTAAAAAAACCCGGGGCCAGGAGCGTCATCTGTCGGCCGTTTAACTGGCCCGGGTATCCGCTTCGGTCTGGTTTATACCGCTTATGTCGTGGGATTATGTCCCGGCTTAGTGTCGCCCCCTGTTGTGGGACTTTTATTTCTCGTTATTTATGGATGAACGCCAGACTGGGGTTTGACCTGTTGGATTCCTGGTTATGCCAGGATTCAACAGGTGAGTGATCACGTGGTCTGCGGACCCCCTCCCCCCCCCACCCACCAACACCCACCACCAAATCCCTAGACCTCGTCCCCCCCCCCTTTCCTCCGTCTCCCGGTGAGAGTCCTACTATGGCGACAATATCTGATACCATGGCGGCAATATCTGATACCATGGCGACTCTATCTGATATCATAGTGACAATGTCTGATACCATGGCGACAATATCTGCTACTATGGCGACTCTATCTGATATCATAGTGACAATGTCTGATACCATGGCGACAATATCTGCTACTATGGCGACAATATCTGATATCATAGTGACAATGTCTGATACCATGGCGACAATATCTGCTACTATGGCGACTCTATCTGATATCATAGTGACAATGTCTGATACCATAGCGACAATATCTGATACCATGGCGACTCTATCTGATATCATAGTGACAATGTCTGATACCATGGCGACAATATCTGCTACTATGGCGACTCTCTCTGATATCATAGTGACAATGTCTGATACCATGGCGACAATATCTGCTACCATGGTGGCATTGTCTGATACCATGGCGACAATGTCTGCTACCATGGTGACAATGTCTGATACCATGGCGACAATATCAGCTACTATGGCGACTCTCTCTGATATCATAGTGACAATGTCTGATACCATAGCGACAATATCTGATACCATGGCGACTCTATCTGATATCATAGTGACAATGTCTGATACCATGGCGACAATATCTGCTACTATGGCGACTCTCTCTGATATCATAGTGACAATGTCTGATACCATGGCGACAATATCTGCTACTATGGCGACTCTATCTGATATCATAGTGACAATGTCTGATACCATGGCGACAATATCTGCTACTATGGCGACTCTATCTGATATCATAGTGACAATGTCTGATACCATGGCGACAATATCTGATACCATGGCGACTCTATCTGATATCATAGTGACAATGTCTGATACCATGGCGACAATATCTGCTACTATGGCGACTCTATCTGATATCATAGTGACAATGTCTGATACCATGGCGACAATATCTGCTACCATGGTGGCATTGTCTGATACCATGGCGACAATGTCTGCTACCATGGTGACAATGTCTGATACCATGGCGACAATATCTGCTACTATGGCGACTATATCTGATATCATAGTGACAATGTCTGATACCATGGCGACAATATCTGCTACTATGGCGACTCTATCTGATATCATAGTGACAATATCTGATACCATGGCGACAATATCTGCTACTATGGCGACTCTATCTGATATCATAGTGACAATGTCTGATACCATGGCGACAATATCTGCTACTATGGCGACTCTATCTGATATCATAGTGACAATGTCTGATACCATGGCGACAATATCTGCTACTATGGCGACTCTATCTGATATCATAGTGACAATGTCTGATACCATGGCGACAATATCTGCTACCATGGTGGCATTGTCTGATACCATGGCGACAATGTCTGCTACCATGGTGACAATGTCTGATACCATGGCGACAATATCTGCTACTATGGCGACTCTATCTGATATCATAGTGACAATGTCTGATACCATGGCGGCAATATCTGCTACTATGGCGACAATATCTGCTACTATGGCGACAATATTTGATACCATGGCGACAATATCTGATACCATGGCGACAATATCTGATACCACGGCGACTCTATCTGATATCATAGTGACAATGTCTGATACCATGGCGACAATATCTGCTACTATGGCGACTCTATCTGATATCATAGTGACAATGTCTGATACCATGGCGACAATATCTGCTACTATGGCGACAATATCTGATATCATAGTGACAATGTCTGATAACATGGCGACAATATCTGATACCATGGCGACTCTATCTGATATCATAGTGACAATGTCTGATACCATGGCGACAATATCTGCTACTATGTCGACAATATCTGATATCATAGTGACAATGTCTGATACCATGGCGGCAATATCTGCTACTATGGCGACAATATCTGATATCATAGTGACAATGTCTGATACCATGGCGACAATATCTGATACCATGGCGACTCTATCTGATATCATAGTGACAATGTCTGATACCATGGCGACTAATCTGATATCATAACGACAATACCCGATATGGTAGCGGCGGTGTTTTAGCATCGCGACTGGTTGTTATATTATACCGACGACATCTAAAATATTAGCGACATTATCTAGAAGAATAACGACGATATCTGATGTAGTGGCGATATATTGCTCATGACTCAACAGATGATATGATACCGACATTATTACATATGATAGCGACATTATGTGATATCATGGCGACAGTATTTGATATCATAGCGACACTATTAGATATCGCAGCGACGCTATTAAATATCGCAGCGACATTATGTGATATAATAGCGACACTATCTGGTCTGGCGACAGTATTAGAAAGCATAGCGACCTTATGTGATATCATAGCGACAATATGATATATCATCCCGGCTATATTATATATCATAGTGACTGTATTAGATATCATGGCGACAATACTAGATATCATAGCATGTTTTTCGAGGTCCGTGTCGAGACAGCCATGTATTACTTTGAACTTTCGGTTGACTTTGCGACGAGCACCCTTCATGTATCAAGGCTTTACCGACGCCAGCAAAGGCGGATGGATGTCTGGGGGGTACTGTCGACGAGTAAAACTCGCACCCCCCCCCCCCCCCCCCACCCCACTAAACCGAGCTGTTTCATTGCGTCGTCATGGAGATTCCGCGGAATGTATCCACCTGGATACCGCTGGGGCGCCCGCCTGGCTTTTCTGAGTGACACCCCCTCCCCCCCCCCCCTCCCCCCTCCCCGCCCACATCCCGCTCCCAGCCATGTCCCTGCAGATCGCGCCCTTGGCTCTGTTACGGCCATACCCGCTGATGGAATCAGGCGTGCAACCAATCTGGCGTCATGTCGCCTGGTACGTCCCGGTTTGAGGACGAGTTCTTGTGTCAACAACATTAGGCCATGCGCCCTGTCCACGCCTGTTGCCAAGGCCGCTACCGCCGCGGCGGGCATGGTGTGGGACCCAAGTGTATATGGGCTGATCATAGAGCAGCCTGTTGACTCCTCTTCCCTCTCAGATACCTCCTTTACCCCACCCCCAACCCCCTCCCCTGTCACATACCTGGGGCAACCTTCCTGGCTCCTCCCTTTCACACACCCTCCACCACCCCACCCCCTCACGCTTCCTCCCTCACAAACACCCACCCATCACCCCACGCCCTGCCACTTCCATGCCTACCCCCCCCCCCCCCCCACCCCCCTCACGCCTCTCCAATACACCCCGTGCCCAATGACCGTCCGCTTCCCTCGGGCACACATCCCGCCTCCTCCCTTTGTAACCGCCCCTCTATCCGTCCTTCTGCCCCTTCCACAGGCCAGCGGGCGTACCAGTTCCCCCACCCCCCGGGACGCCAAGGGTCCGACCGACTTTCCACCCTTACCCCCACTGCTGGGAGGGTTCCACCCGCCCCCCACCCCCCTACCCTCACCCACGAGGCGGCCGGGATCGGCCCGTTGTTGACACTGTTATTAGTACTCCGGCCTGCCCTGTCAGTGCACCGAGGAGAGCCCCCCCTCCCCCCACGAGCAACAGGTGTCGATTTCATCCCATTCGCGGGCGTCCCATTGTGCCTCGTTTTCGATTACTCGCACTCGCACAAAACGCCCTGGGATTGTGTTGCGCCGATCCCGTGTGATTGCGGCGCTACCAGGTACGCACCGTGGCGGCGGGATGAGTAGGGGTGGCCGGGGGTGGGGGGGGGGGGGGGGAGGGGGCGTGACCGAGCCAGACGCCGGGCTGGACCGGCGCAGGGCCGGGCTAGTCCGGCGGCAGGGCCGAGCTGGACCGGCGCAGGGCCGAGCTGGACCGGCGCAGGGCCGAGCTGGACCGGCGCAGGGCAGGGCTGGACCGAAGCTTTGAGAACATGACCATGATGACGATTTATCATATGATGGCGTTGGCACCGCCAGTACCATTAGTAGGCACCGGTATACTCTTCGCAAAAGAGTTAATGGCATGCATATGACGAGGCGTCATTATATAGGAAGTCCACTTACCGAAGTGCTATGGACATTATAATAATTACAGTAGTAATTCCCGTGTTGCCTCGTGTCGCTCGACCCCCCACCGGTAATTGACCGGCCGCCGTACCGCCCGCCTGGCTCGCACTGTCGCTCTCGCCTCCCAGACCTCATTGTATTCGCAGTTTCATTCCAAACCAAAATGGAGATTTTGTTGGGTTTTTTTTCATATAGTGAGAGGATAATGATTTAGACCGCCACTTTTCCGCCACTTTACCGAGAGTTAGAGTGAGAGAGGGATCGGAGGAAGGGGGTCGGGGGTCGGGGGGGTGGGGGAGGGGGGTCGGTGTCGTAGATTCTTAATTAGAACTGTACGAGTGCGAGCATCAGGTGGCAGCTATTTCGTATCGTCCGTGGCAAGCTGACGTATACTGGCAGGCAAACTATGTATGCCCCCCCCACCACCCCTCCCGCCCACTCACCACACCCCCCCTCCCAGCCCCGCCCCCAGCCCCCGCTCCCGCCAACACTTCTTCTGACGCTACATGACGTCATCAAATGGTAGTTGTTAGAATCATCTTCGTCCATTCGGTATGGTTAGAAAAGGAGAAACGGAACAGGAGCAAGAGCCAAACGCCGGAAACAGGGGCTGTTGTGGTGTGTGCCGTGTTCAGCGTCTGCGACCGAGCAGTGGTTCAACACATGCACTGTCGTTTCTGTTTTTTGGTGGGGAACTTTTTGGCAATTTCCGGCGGGGAACTTCTCTGGTTTGTTAACCCCGTCGCCCAACTGCCTGAGGTGGTCGCGTTGTTAGCGTTCAAAACCCAGGACTCCCGACCGCGGAACGATATCAGCCAAACAGAAGGGATGAAGGTGGTGGCACTTCCGTCTCGTGCGCCAATCTCTGCTCCGATAGGGGGCGCGCAGAAAGATCCGCCCGTGAGGATCATGCAGTAGGGTGTGGTGGAGGACTGGGGGACCGGGAGGATCATACAGTAGGGTGTGATGGAGGACTGGGGGACCGTGAGGATCATACAGTAGGGTGTGGTGGAGGACTGGGGGACCGGGAGGATCATACAGTAGGGTGTGGTGGAGGACTGGGGGACCGGGAGGATCATACAGTAGGGTGTGGTGGAGGACTGGGGGACCGGGAGGATCATACAGTAGGGTGTGGTGGAGGACTGGGAGACCGGGAGGATCATACAGTAGGGTGTGGTGGAGGACTGGGGGACCGGGGGGATCATACAGTAGCGTGTGGTGGAGGACTGGGAGACCAGGAGGATCATACAGTAGGGTGAGGTGGAGGACTGGGGGACCGGGAGGATCATACAGTAGGGTGTGGTGGAGGACTGGGGGACCGGGGGGATCATACAGTAGGGTGTGATGGAGGACTGGGGGACCGGGAGGATCATACAGTAGGGTGTGGTGGAGGACTGGGGGACCGGGAGGATCGTACAGTAGGGTGAGGTGGAGGACTGGGGGACCGGGAGGATCATACAGTAGGGTGAGGTGGAGGACTGGGGGACCGGGAGGATCATACAGTAGGGTGTGATGGAGGACTGGGGGACCGGGAGGATCATACAGTAGGGTGTGGTGGAGGACTGGGGGACCGGGAGGATCATACAGTAGGGTGTGGTGGAGGACTGGGGGACCGGGAGGATCATACAGTAGGGTGTGGTGGAGGACTGGGGGACCGGGAGGATCATACAGTAGGGTGTGGTGGAGGACTGGGGGACCGGGGGGATCATACAGTAGGGTGTGGTGGAGGACTGGGGGACCGGGGGGATCATACAGTAGGGTGTGGTGGAGGACTGGGGGACCGGGAGGATCATACAGTAGGGTGTGGTGGAGGACTGGGGGACCGGGAGGATCATACAGTAGGGTGTGGTGGAGGACTGGGGGACCGGGAGAATCATACAGTAGGGTGTGGTGGAGGACTGGGGGACCGGGAGGATCATACAGTAGGGTGTGGTGGAGGACTGGGGGACCGGGGGGATCATACAGTAGGGTGTGGTGGAGGACTGGGGGACCGGGAGGATCATACAGTAGGGTGTGGTGGAGGACTGGGGGACCGGGAGGATCATACAGTAGGGTGTGGTGGAGGACTGGGGGACCGGGGGGATCATACAGTAGGGTGTGGTGGAGGACTGGGGGACCGGGAGGATCATACAGTAGGGTGTGGTGGAGGACTGGGGGACCGGGAGGATCATACAGTAGGGTGTGATGGAGGACTGGGGGACCGGGAGGATCATACAGTAGGGTGTGGTGGAGGACTGGGGGACCGGGAGGATCATACAGTAGGGTGTGGTGGAGGACTGGGGGACCGGGAGGATCATACAGTAGGGTGTGGTGGAGGACTGGGGGACCGGGAGGATCATACAGTAGGGTGTGGTGGAGGACTGGGGGACCGGGGGGATCATACAGTAGGGTGTGATGGAGGACTGGGGGACCGGGAGGATCATACAGTAGGGTGTGGTGGAGGACTGGGGGACCGGGAGGATCATACAGTAGGGTGTGGTGGAGGACTGGGGGACCGGGAGGATCATACAGTAGGGTGAGGTGGAGGACTGGGGGACCGGGAGGATCATACAGTAGGGTGAGGTGGAGGACTGGGGGACCTGGAGGATCATACAGTAGGGTGTGGTGGAGGACTGCAGGACCCACGGCACCTAGGAGCCTGGGACGGGGACTGACTCGGTGAGGGTGTGTGTAATGGATGTGTTTAATTAGATACCCCGGTGATCACGTGACCATCGTTCCAAAACACAGCCGACGGTGGCGCCGTCTGTGAGCGAGCTTTGGGCTGATAGAGTGGGATTCGCACAACCAAAGGGCTTCTTCCTGCCACTACATTCGACCAGCGGCTTGTGGCTGTATTTGTACAGGAATTGAACTGCCCCCTCCCCCCCCCCCCCGCCCTCTACTTGTGTGTGTTCATAGGGCGGACGACTCACGGTGGTCCAATTAACAGCGTATTGCTTTCAGACTGTGTGGGCCTCAGTTAAAAATGCCAGTTTCATTGGCTTCTTTCATAAAGTGAGATTGATGTCAGAGGCAAACAGACGATGAAAAAGCCAAATACAAATAGTCCTTTGTTTTTTGCTTGTTGGCTCATTTGACCGCTTCAGCTCAGCTGGACCAGCGTTCCAACTTCGTTCGTGCACGATTTCTGAATCTGAGGAGTTATTGCATTGATCTCGGTGTCTCTTCAAGGTGGGGTCGGCTTCATCCAGCATATTCGCTGTATGAGTGCAATGTTTCAGAATTTTACTGGATTAAAAGTGGTATAATTTATGTCAAAGATTTATTCGATGAAGATGGTACGTGGATATCCGAATAAGATATTTTTACAGAATATGTGTACGTGGAATAATTGGTTATCTGAATTGATGAGGATCAAGGAAGCAATTGGATAGTCGAATATGAAGTTGGATACCTCTGTTGTAAACTATGTCAATCTGAAAAGTGATTTCATTTATTTATCATGGATATCGTGAAAAAAATATCACTGATCAATGAGATGAAAGTTCTTCTATAATCGTTTAAGGAATAGGTTGAAAGTTATTTTAAGTGATTTTAAGTTATTTTATTTATTTATCATGGAAATCGTGAAAAAATGATCACTGATCAATGAGATGAAAGTTCTTCTATAATCGTTTAAGGAATAGGTTGAAAGTTATTTTAAGTGATTTTAAGTTATTTTATTTATTTATCATGGAAATCGTGAAAAAATGATCACTGATCAATGAGATGAAAGTTCTATAATCGTTTAAGGAATAGGTTGAAAGTTATTTTAAGTGATTTTAAGTTATTTTATTTATTTATCATGGAAATCGTGAAAAAATGATCACTGATCAATGAGATGAAAGTTCTATAATCGTTTAAGGAATAGGTTGAAAGTTATTTTAAGTGATTTTAAGTTATTTTATTTATTTATCATGGAAATCGTGAAAAAATGATCACTGATCAATGAGATGAAAGTTCTATAATCGTTTAAGGAATAGGTTGAAAGTTATTTTAAGTGATTTTAAGTTATTTTATTTATTTATCATGGAAATCGTGAAAAAATGATCACTGATCAATGAGATGAAAGTTCTATAATCTTTTAAGGAATAGGTTGAAAGTTATTTTAAGTGATTTTAAGTTATTTTATTTATTTATCATGGAAATCGTGAAAAAAATGATCACTGATCAATGAGATGAAAGTTCTATAATCTTTTAAGGAATAGGTTGAAAGTTATTTTAAGTGATTTTAAGTTATTTTATTTATTTATCATGGAAATCGTGAAAAAAATGATCACTGATCAATGAGATGAAAGTTCTATAATCGTTTAAGGAATAAGTGGTATGCCAAACCTCATGTTGAAAACGGATGGGATGGTTCGATATAATTTATATGTCAGAAGTATTTGGTCGATTTACATCAATGAATGACGAAGGAAAAGACTGAGGAGTAATAAATCACGCCCGCTTGGGCAACCAGAGTTGAGGCTGTTGACGATGCTGGCCAAATGTTTGACTTGTCAATCAGTGTTTCTTTTAATTCTTAACTAGAATGATTAAATTTTTGAAGGTTGCTAGTGAAGGATTCTAAGAGGTTTTTTTTCTCTGTGCTTATTGACATGGAAACACGTAACTGAATGCACAAGAATGATTCCTTGATTGCAAAAATATTGTTAACTTAAACAGTTTATGTTTTAAATGCTTATACTACTAGGTTTGAGTGACGCAGTGGATAGATCAAACCGGTGCGTACCTCATGCAGGCTGGCTCATTACACAAGTGAAGGACAATATATTAAACAATATTAGAGTGAAAAACAAGTGAAGAACACAAGTGAAAAACAATGTTGCGCACATTTGTTGCAATGACGGTAAGCGAAAGAAAGGGGACAGACTTTTCATCCAGTCGGCAGACCGTAATTATAGTGGCATTACGCAAGTTGTGATATGATTACTGATGCTGGCACAATTACCAGGTTTAGTGTCAATGTTGAAGGTAAACCCGAATGTTACAAGACCAGATACTGCTACACTATTAGATAAACTGTTTTAATTGTATTACAAATGTTGATTAGGCGGGTAATATATGCTAATTTACGACCTTAGCCCGCTTGACATTTCAGTTGTGCTGGTATGTAAGCTGGCGTTAATTTTCGAGTCGAAAAGTCCGGCTTTTTTGTTCTCTTTTAATTAGTTTTGGGAAATTGTTGATGACTAGATAAAACCGCGACGACAGGTGATTTAGAAGTATCTGCCGTCGGCAGAGGGCAGCCCTACAACAACGCATGTCTTCCAGGTGAATCCATTATATTTTCAAGACCGAAACTCCATTGCGTCCATGAATATTTAATATCAAACCTGTTTCGCGTCGTCTTTTATCCTGGTTTGTTTTTGGCGATCACCTGCTGATGACTCTCGCAGGGACTGTGAGACAAACTGCAGGACTACTCCCACTATGGGGCGGGGCAACCGGCTGCAGGACTCTACTCCCGCTATGGGGCGGGGCAACCGACTGCAGGACTCTACTCCCGCTATGGGGCGGGGCAACCGACTGCAGGACTCTACTCCCGCTATGGGGCGGGGCAACCGACTGCAGGACTCTACTCCCACTATGGGGCGGGGCAACCGACTGCAGGACTCTACTCCCGCTATGGGGCGGGGCAACCGACTGCAGGACTCTACTCCCGCTATGGGGCGGGGCAACCGACTGCAGGACTCTACTCCCGTTATGGGATGGGGAAACAGACTGCCGGACTCTACTTCCGCTATAGGGGGGGGGGGGGGGGAAGAGACTGCCGGACTTTTCCGGCTATAGTACGGATAGACACTCCTTCACCGGCGTTTTTTCAATATTCATTTGTCATCTACGGACACTTTAACATGGCAGGGTTACTCTCACCATAAAATATCCATTTGTCGCATAAAAACGTAGCGGCCCCTCCGTAACTCACTGGTGACTGTCTGTGTTGAATGCCGCGTCCAACTGTCGCAGACACCGACGATGTGGTATTGATGAGCTATGCAATTTACATGACCGTCTGTCTGTGCGTCCGTGGAGCGTCTCGTTGGAGGCTTCCGGTCTAGTTGCGCGACAGACTGGCGCCGTGAGTGAAAAGGCCAAACTACGTCATCCCGAGCTTCTTACTGTCCAGAAAGCGCTTTAGAAATGTCTGGTCTCCATCTCCGGATGATGACATATGTCGTTATTGTTCGGTTTATGCCGATGTGACAGGACCCCGTGGATGATATGCGGCATGGCCGGTCACTGCGTTGTTACTCCACCGGTTACTTGGCTGGCTGGTTGGCTAGCTGGCTGGTTGGCTGCTGGCGGATGGATGGACTTTGCCGCGCCGTAGTAACTTTCCGCCTGCGATGGGGTGGCGTGCTGTCCCCATACTGGCTGGCAGAGCGGGCAACTCTCACCACCGGTGGCCAGCCGGAGGGGCCGGTGGGCTGGCTGGGCGGTGGGCTGGTGGGCCGGTGGGCTGGTGGGCCGGTCGGGAGCTCTCCAGGCCGGGTGGTTGGTTGGTTGGCTGGTCGCCTGGCTGGCCCATCGCCATCCCACCTCACTCACTAGCCCCTGCGCCTCCGCCTCCACTCCCAGACCCTCTCTCACTCACTCCGCCCTCCTGGTCGCCCTGGTCGCCCTGGTCGGCCCGTCGGCCGCAGTCTGCTGCCGCTCCCAAGCCGGCCTGCGGGGTGTCGGCGTGGTACGGGCGGGGATCGGGCGGGATACTGGCGTGGTACGGGCGGCGATCGGGCGGGATACTGGCGGGATACGGGCGGGGTACGGGCGGGATACGGGCGGGGATCGGGCGGGATACCGACGGGGTACGGGTGGGGATCGGGCGGGATACTGGCGGGGTACGGGCGGGGTGTCGGCGGGATACGGGCGGGTTGTCGGCGGAATACGGGCGGGGTACGGGCGGGGTACAGCAGGGGTCCGAGCGGGATACGGGTGGGGTTCGGGTTGGAGTACGGGCGGGGTATGGGCGGGTTACGGGCGGGGTAACGGGCAGGGTCCGGGCGGTGGATTGGGTGGTTCGGATATAGAATGGGGCGGGGCGGGGGGAGAGGGGATGGGGGGAGGGGGTGAATTGGGTGGTTCATATGTGTTGGGGCGGGGCGGGGGGAGAGTCGGTGGGGGGGGGGGTGATTAGTGTGCTTGGCTACGGGAAAAAACGGGGAAGGGGTGGGGGAGGTGGCGGCGGTCAGAACAGAACAAGTCAGTCGGGGTGTCCTAAGCGACGCGGGGATAGAGATGGTGTCCTGGGTGGACCATATTAGGTGGAGGTGGTGCCGACCTGTGTCTGACAATCGGCGTCTCTCTGATTCCGTACCAACCTCTTGCCTCTAGTAACGCCCGCTGGTGGAGAATCCGTGAACCGAAAAGTGTCTTTTCCCCGCAAAAGAAACCGCTGCTCCCTGTGAGTCTGTTTTTCCGCCCCCCCCCCCCCCACCCCGCCCCCCTTCCAATGTACAATGGGGCAAAAACCAATCTCATCTAGTGTTACATGTCACCTCGATGTATCTTAGATTCCAAATGGAAATGGCACCCTTTTTGCATTGAAATGTATATATGTTTGGCGTATTGGGGACACTCGATTAGACTGGTGGTCAGCGCGTTCGGGTGGAGTCGAGACACCCGGGACCGCCCCCCCCCCCCCCTCCCTTCCCCTCCCCGCCGCGGCACCGTGGCTCTGGTTACACTGACACTGACAGATGACTGATTGGCATGAGGGACGGATGACTGTTTGGTCTCAGAGACAGATGAATGATTGGCTTGAGACAGATGATTGACTGGCTCTAGGGACAGATGATAGGCTGGCCCTAGTGACAGATGATTGACAAGTGACGGTGGATTAGTTTGAATGTCCATAACAAGCACAACTTAGCACTTGGTGAATATATAAAAGGCGAGGTGGGCATGCAACTCCGTCCACACCAGACAATCCATGGCGCCCTCGTGCGGCGAGGATTATTCCTCCGCATTGACCACTACCGACCCCTCGTGGTGAAGATTATCCTGTCTTGCTTTAAAGGGCACTTGTTTATTTAACCACATGAAGTGGCGAGAACCCCAATTGACCCTGCCAAGTGTGTTGTTCCAGGCTAACTACCGCGGATCCTGTCTTCCTGAATTCTGTAATGGAATCAAATTGGATATTAGCGCATTTGGCGGCTCGCAAGTCTTATGTCGTCACAATATCGTGAAAACACAGTGAAATAAACAAGGTATTGACGTCACTACTCGTGGGAACGAAGCGCGTTGTTCGCGTGTTCGTGGTCAGGTGAAATACACACGTTTTTTGCATATCCGAGGTCAAGTGAAATAAACACGTTTTTCGCATGTTCGTGACGATGTGAAATAAACACGTTTTTGTCGTGATCCGAATGGGGTATGTACATGGGGTATGTAAATAACTATCTAGTCTTTGTCGTGTTGGATGGACGCCAGGTAAACGAAACGCGGCTCGGCGTGAGCGAAAATTGATCGATTTACTTGGCGACATCAAGCTTAGTGTCTGTATCACGGTTTTTCTTGAATTCCGTTATTCGCACTCCTACTGACAGTCGGCTTCAATATATACTATATATAATAATGGAAAGTGACTACTGACAGAGAACAGCGCTTATGCAGCCTTCATTCCCCGTCGCCTTCAGATTGCAGTTTGCGGCGATCTGCCAGTCACCGTAATCTCTAGTATCGACAAAATGCTTTATGTTGGCCATAGCTATTGAAAAGCAACGAGGCATGCCCGATCCATCGGAGCCTGATGGTTTAGTCACGTAAACCGTGACGTCACAATGGCTGTCGGCATCTGGGTCTGGTTGAGTGGATGCAACTAACAGTAAGATTGGTTGTCTGTATAGGACATTTTTTTCAACACGTATTTGTCATATAGCGGCCATGAGTTGGTTGGTTGTATATACAGGACGCTGTAACCACTTTTAGTCATATCGCGTCAATGGAAGAAGGAAGGGAGAGTGGAGCCATGGCCCAGGGGTGTAAACCCCTACTCTTTGCGAAGAAGGATATGTGATCTTCATCCTGCGACCACAGAGACATGACCACAGCGGGGCGCGAACCACTGATCATGGGAGGGCAGAGAATAGCCTTGCCTGGGGAAGTAACACCCCACAGCCATTTGCATCGGAGGGCTTCGAACCACACCCCGCCATGTGAGACGACGATTGTTAGCCACACGGCGGCGCCACTGTCGGCCCAGTTTAACCTTAGTGCTGACCCAAGGGGCCTTATTTCTACTCCTTTGTAAACGGTCAGTCCTTGGTCACGACACGCGAAGCTGGTCCACTTTGCTTTCACCACCTTGATCGTCATGACTGCCTCCTGTCGGGCCACTACCCGCCTGCCTCCTGTCGGGCCACTACCCCCCTGCCTCCTGTCGGGCCACTACCCCCCTGCCTCCTGTCGGGCCACTACCCACCGCCCCCTGTCGGGCCGCTACCCCCCGCCGCCTGCCGAGTGACTACCCCCCGCCCCCTGCCGAATCATTACCCCTCTGCCTCCTGTCGGGCCACTACCCTCCTGCCTCCTGTCGGGCCACTACCCCCCTGCCTCCTGTCGGGCCGCTACCCCCCCGCCGCCTGCCGAGTGACTACCCCCCGCCCCCTGCCGAATCACTACCCCCCTGCCTCCTGTCGGGCCACTACCCCCCTGCCTCCTGTCGGGCCACTACCCCCCGCCCCCTGCCGAATCACTACCCCCTGCCTCCTGTCGGGCCACTACCCTCCTGCCTCCTGTCGGGCCACTACCCCCCTGCCTCCTGTCGGGCCACTACCCCCCTGCCTCCTGTCGGGCCACTACCTCCGCCCCCTGTCGAATAACTACCCCCCTGCCTCCTGTCGGGCCACTACCCCCCGCCCCCTGCCGAATCACTACCCCCCCCCCCCCCTGCCTCCTGTCGAATCACTACCTACCCCGCCTCCTGCCGTTGGCACGCCCCTATCCCGGGGTAATTGATTACTAGACCGGGGGGTGAGGCGGCACCAGCTTGGCCGTCCCACCGGGTAGTCCAGGCGACTCGCGAGGGGTGAAGGGGTAAAGGGTTCTACAGGCGGCGTGGCGGAGCGGAGTGGATGGTGGGAGAGGGGTGTAGGAGCGGGGTGCATGGTGGGAGAGGGGTGTAGGAGCGGGGATAAGAGCGAGTAGGGGTGGGGGTGGGTGGGGGTGCGCACCCTCCCCCTTCCCCGAACCCCCGATCTTGTCCATTTTCGGGATTACACTTGGCGCGTCAGGGCTTCTGCGGATTGGTTAAAGACAACTTGAAGGGGAGCGCAAGGCGGCTTAACCCCCTCCCCCCCCCCTCTCCCTCCCATCCCGATTCACGCCCACCCCCCGTTCCGCCTGTTCCTCGACCCACACCCGCACCCGCACCCACGCAGGTTGACGCCCCACTCATTCTGAGAGTGGGTTTATATGTGGGATGAGAGTCGTTGTGTGTAGAGGCAGGGCGTAGGGGGGGGGGCGCCTTGGTTGGGTAGCGACAGGTTTAGGGAGAGGAGGTGGGTGTGGGGGTGTCTGTTGTCTGAATGTTGGCGGTATAACTTTATCATGGCGTTTGATGGGCCTCGGGGGTTTTGGCTTGGGTGGGGTTGATGTGGGTAAGGGTGGGGTGTGGGTGAGGGTAGGCCTGTGGCTGAGGGTGATGGTGTGGGTGAGGGTAGGCCTGTGGGTGAGGGTGATGGTGTGGGTGAAAGCAGTATGTGTGGGTTGGATCTCTGCAAGGTAGCCATGGTGTTCAGAGCAGGGATCAGGATAGAGAAGGTTGGGGTTTAATAGCGAGGGTAGGGGTCGGTCGGGGTGGTACCTCTGCAGTTGGCATTTGGCGGGGTCGCTGTGGCTAATAGACAGCCAAGGGGGGGGGGGGCCCAACCCCGCGGGGCAAGCTGAAACTCATCCCCGTCCCCCACGCCCCCCCCCCCTCCCCCCCCCCCCCCACACGTCGGACTTCTGCGTAACTGGATCCCTTCCCGTTCCGATGCTTCTAAGGCTTGACTAAAGTGGTTCCCCCAGGCGCCAAACCTACCCCACCCACCCCCCTCCCGCAGCCCAAAGGCAGGGTGCCCACCTCAATAGCCATAGCTATTTCTGGTCATCACAGATTGTCACGGCTTTACGTAAAGAGAGAGCGGACTGAAGAACCCGTACATTGAGAACATAACGCCGGGACGACATCTTACTTTCTTCCAATTTTTGTCTTTTTGAAAGAGCGGTCGTTAAACTTTGCTCTAATACCATATCCCAGAGGACACCAAACATTAAACCACTGGGCTGTGGTTGGCAGTTCGAACACCCGTATACGTCCGTTCATACAATTTCAAGACACTTGACTGACGTACTTCGACATATCACTACGCCCGATTCCTTATAATGAACATGCTTTTATTTATTTATCACATGTGATAAAATATTAAAGCACGTCATATATTGATGACGTAATACACACGTACACCACCCTTGTAGGACATGATATAAGTGTACCACCGCTAACCTGTAGCGGCATCAGGGTTAATGCTGTGGCAGTTTAGACAGGTTTATTGTTGCATTTGTCAAGCAAGGGATGGTTACCGAGCAATCTGAAACATACGAATCCTGCTTGTGTTTGTGGTGCATAAACGTTGCTGTAATTATGGACATAAAGGGAAGGAGAGGGTTGAGCAGCGAGAGGTAGGCAGGCAGGCGGGGAGGGCAGAGAGGGAGGGAGAGGAGGGAGGGAGGGGTGACGTGAGCTGGCACCCCCAGGACTGCCGGCCCCTGCAAAGCCCCAGGTGAGGATGAAAGCGAGCCGGCCTGTGAAGATGGCGTGCCGCTCACGTCGGACGAGGTGAAGGTCAGGGTCAAGGTCATTGCTGGGGACGCCCGCGAGGGTGTCCGGCGCACACCCCCAACACGCCGCCCGCGGTCACGTACGCGTGGGGCTCCCTGGGTGGCCCACCACCCGTGTGTCAGTTCTCACGCTCAGTGGCCACCCAACGCCTGCCACCCGGGAGCGACACCTTACGGGAGATTTTCTGTCGGCAGCGCGCTGGCGCTTTGTACCTGTGGCCTGGTTCCCTCGCCTCCTCGACGCCTGGTTCCCTCGCCTCCTCGACGCCAGGCCGTTCTGTTGTTTTTGCATTTGCGTGAAGGGAAATCGTCGCATGGCGTTGTCCTGCCAAGTCACGTCACTTCCGGGATGCGTCGGGTCGGGGGGTCTATTTCAGGTCTTTGTTTTAACCATACAGATTTCCGATGTCCTGTAACATACATGTTAGCGTCGCAGACGAGCCTCATTAACTCCCACGTTTACCTCCATCACAAACCTCCAATCTCCATCCAATATCCCGGCCCCATCGCAATCCTTGCCCAAATCCACTTCCATCCCTCCCAAACCCACTTCCATCCCTCCCAAACCCACTTCCATCCCTCCCAAACCCACTTCCACCCCTCCAAACCCACTTCCACCCCTCCCAAACCCACTTCCATCCCTCCCAAACCCACTTCCATCCCTATCAAACCCACTTCCATCCCTCCCAAACCCACTTCCATCCCTCCCAAACCCACTTCCATCCCTCCAAAACCCACTTCCATCCATCCCAAAACCACTTCCATCCCTCCCAAACCCACTTCCATCCCTCCCAAACCCACTTCCATCCATCCCAAAACCACTTCCATCCCTCCCAAACCCACTTCCATCCCTTCCAAACCCACTTCCATCCCTCCCAAAACCCACTTCCATCCATCCCAAACCCACTTCCATCCCTCCCAAACCCACTTCCATCAATCCCAAACCCACTTCCATCCCTCCCAAATCCACTTCCATCCCTCCCAAACCCATTTTATCCCTCCCAAACCCACTTCCATCCCTCCCAAACCCATTTTATCCCTCCCAAACCCACTTCCATCCCTCCCAAACCCACTTCCATCCCTCCCAAATCCACCTCCATCCCTCCCAAACCCATTTTATCCCTCCCAAACCCACTTCCATCCCTCCCAAACCCATTTTATCCCTCCCAAACCCACTTCCATCCCTCCAAAACCCACTTCTATCCTTCCCAAACCGACTTCCATTCCTATCAAACCCACTTCCATCCCTGCCAAACCCACCTCCCTCCCAGTCGTACCTCCTTCCCTC
>OZ025252.1:23314841-23408486 GCA_964019135.1 Arenicola marina
AGACCGGGACTAGAGAGACGGAGAGTTGAGACTGAGACTAGAGGGACCGAGAGTGCAGAAACCGAGACTAGAGAGACCGAGAGTTGAGACTGAGACTAGAGGGACCGAGAGTGCAGAAACAGAGACTAGAGATACCGAAAGTTGAGACCGAGACTAGAGAGACCGAGACTAGAGAGACCGAGAGTTGAGACTGAGACTAGAGAGACCGATGATTGAGGCCGTGACTAGAGAGACCGAGAGTGCAGAAACCGGAATAGAGATACCGAAAGTTGAGACCGAGACTAGAGAGACCGAGAGTTGAAACCGGGACTAGAGAGACGGAGAGTTGAGACCGGGACTAGAGAGACCGAGGATTGAGACCGGGACTAGAGAGACTGAGAGTTGAGACTGAGACTAAGAGAGATGGAGAGTTCAGACCGAGACTAGAGAGACCGAGAGTGCAGAAACCGAGACTAGAGAGACCGAGAGTTGACACTGAGACTAGAGGGACCGAGAGTGCAGAAACCGGGAACAGAGAGACCGAGAGTTGAGACTGAGACCAGGGGGACCGAGACTAGAGAGACCGAGAGTTGAGACTGAGACTAGAGAGACCGAGGATTGAGACCGAGACTAGAGAGACCGAGAGTGCAGAAACCGGGACTAGCGAGACCGAGAGTTGAGACTAGAGAGACCGAGAGTTGAGACCGGGACTAGAGAGACCGAAAGTTGAGACTGAGACTAGCGAGACCGAGATGTGAGACCGAGACTAGAGAGACCGAGAGTGCAGAAACCGGGACTAGCGAGACCGAGAGTTGAGACTAGAGAGACCGAGAGTTGAGACCGGGACTAGAGAGACCGAAAGTTGAGACTGAGACTAGCGAGACCGAGATGTGAGACCGAGACTAGAGAGAGATAGTTGAGACCGGGACTAGAGAAAGAGAGTTGAGACCGAGACTAGAGAGACAGAGATGTGAGACCGAGACTAGAGAGACCGAGAGTTGAGACCGAGAGTTGAGACCGAGACTAGAGAGAGAGATAGTTGAGACCGGGACTAGAGAAAGAAAGTTGAGACCGAGACTAGAGAGACCGAGATGTGAGACCGAGACTAGAGGCGGAGATTCCAGAGACCGATAATAGAGACCGAGAGTGCAGAGACCGAGAATAGAGAGACCGGGACTAGAGAGACGGAGAGTGTAGAAACCGAGAATAGAGAGACCGAGAGTGCAGAGAACGAGAAAAGAGAGACCGAAAGTGCAGAGACCGAGATTCCAGAGAACGAGGCTGGAGAGACCTGGAGTTGAGAGACTGACTAAGATTGCTTGCCAGTCTGGCCGGTAGTCGGGCGGTACCTTGGTAATACAGTGTAGTCCTAGATCGCGGACACCGGCGTGACGACCCCATAACCCTGCCCATTGTCGTCACTGTAGCCCGGACTTCCAACAATTCAACAGCCCCCAGACACATATCAACACAGATCAACGGCCGAGTTTGCATCTCATCACAAACCCCAGTCATAGACAATCCATCATTTTTGCTCCAACCGCCTCCCGCCACTTGGCTACAGGTCGGCAAATGGAAGCTATCCCTACTCCCCCCAAGTCAATCAAACTCCCCTCAACCCTTCCCCTATTTACACCCCTCGGCCCCGTCTCCCTACCCCCTCACCCCTCCTCTAGCCCACTCCTCTCGCCGTCATACACTCTAGATCCGCCCCCTCTCCCTGCCCCCTCACCTCCCCCTCTCGCCGTCGTACATTCCAGAGCCGGGCACTCCACCTTCCCCAATTTGCCTCTCCACAAATCACATATTTTGCCCCCACGGCACGTCTGCGCAAATCTTGCGCCGCAACTTAAACCCTGAAACATCCCTTCTCTGAATGAGAACAATGTGAAACAGGGGAGGGTCAGGGGGTGGCGGGGCGGGGCGGGGCGGGGTAGCGATGTGGAATGACGCGACGGGACACACCCTCGAGTTGGCCAGGCGAAAAGGAGGGGGTGGGGTGTGACGGATCACTGTGAGTTAATAACCCGCGCTAAGCGTGTGGTGCAGCATAAGTGGCGGCCAGTGGCTCCACACGGTGGCCACTATGTACGGAGTTTGCCCCTTTATTGCGGGGCCGACGCCCGAAAGCTAAACACCGAAATACCCCATACGCCGGTTCAAAAATATTCCGCGTGATAAATCAGCCGTTTTTCATAAGGCCGGGGACGGGTGATGCGGGTTTGGGGCAGCTCCCAGCGCGTAGGCTGTAAATGGTATGTGGCTCATATAACAAAGACCCCTGCGGATTCGATTGTGGTTTCCTTTGCTTACCCACAGATGATTGGACGCGAAGTCTTGAACCGGATATGAAGTACAAGTAGAACGTTAAACAGAGGTTTGGTTGGTTGTATATTCAGAACCATTTAACAATTGTCATATCGCGTCAATGGGAGAAGGAAGGGAGAGTGGAGCCATGTCCTCAGGGGTAAACCCCCTCTCTTTGCGAAGAAGGAGATGGGATATTTATCCTGCGACCACACAGACATGGCCACAGCGGGGCTCTAACCATCGATCCACGTGTCGTTAGGCTCTCGGGTGGCCAGGGCACTCAATGCGAGCGATCGAGCCCACTGAGCTATAGGGCCGGCCCAAACATTAAACAGAGGTTTGGCTAATCTCAAGCTTTCTGTTGGATGTTTTATGGGTAACACCATTGGTTGGTTGGTTCTAAACGGTCGCATCTTTGGCTGGCTGGTGCGAGAGGGAAAACTGAGCAGTGCTTTCTTGATTGGTGGGTGTAAAAGGGCACCTTAACAAATAAGATCCTATTTTCAATTGGTTCGTGCGTGAAGGGCACCTTGAAATATAAGGGCATATCCTCCATTGGTTGGTGCGTGAAGGGCACCTTGGCCTATTAGGTCATATCCTCCATTGGTTGGTGCGTGAAGGGCATCTTGACCTATCCATTGGTTGGTGCGTGAAGGGCACCTTGACCTATAAGGTCATATCCTCCAGTGGTTGGTGCGTGAAGGGCACCCTGACCTATAACTGCTAAACTGTGGGTCGACAACAACAGTTTATGTAAAAAATATATGACTACATCTGTATATATAATATATCGCTTTGTTTCATTTCATGCCGTTTGTCAATTCATGAGAGACATACTCAAGCTCCTCGCGATCTGCCTCCGATTCCGGAATGCTGCCCCTAATCGTGTCGTTTGCACGTACCTTTGATTATAATTTTAATACTTTCATTTTAATATTCGACACGACAGTACTAAAATACACCACTAAGGAATCTGAATACCAGGCCTACATATAACAGCAATGACGCCCACGTCTTTTAACTCGAGCGATGGAACAACAAGAAAAAATCAGCACCGATATTCGAGTGTATAAGACCGAAGTTCAGTCAGTAAGGGTGGGTGGGGGGGGGCGCTGTTCTACGTAATCGGTCGCCACTTGGGGCGCTGAATAGGGAGACTACGGTAAGGCGATACGCTCTATCAACACACTATAATGACTGGCTTCCGGTGCCATGGTCAGGCCGAAGGACGTCCTCCGGCTTGTGCACGGAGTAGAGAGACGGACAAAGTGCGCCATGTCGGGCAGGGCGACGAGCAGGTTGGCGCCAATGGTACTAAATAGGTGCACTTAGGGATCGGAACAAAGGTTGGAGTGATAAGGCCCTGGGAAGGCCGGCTACTACGTGGCTCCATTAATCCAATGGAAAAACACCTGTTCGGAATCTCATCGAGCTGAATAACTGATTATTCCGGTTCTGTGTGGGCGTCACATGAAGACCTCTCCTACCTACCTCCTATCAAGTTTTTCTAATTACCTGTAAGATATAACGTGCGATCCCCCTTATGGATGGCCAGGAAGCGCCGGCCTAGAACCGGAAGCCCATATATAGAGTCTTATGGTATTAATGCCGCGATGGCCTTGTGAGACTATCAGAGATGGCCGATGTAAAACGAATAGGACCAGCAGCTCACCCCACACAGTTCTGCTTCAATATCCTGAAGGCAATGTAGCACACGTAAAGATCCATCAGCAAATATAATAACCAGAGCTCCCAACTTTGTGAACTGCCAAAGCGGAATGATTTAGGATGGACGCGGTAGCTGCAGTAATGCATCTAGTTTTCAGACCAATCTTTTAGGAATTATATTCTTCAAATTTCAAGTGTCTGAAGTAATTTTTTCAGGATTTTTTTTTTTTTTTGCGATCAGCGCTTCAAATCTGTCAGTGGCTATCCACATAGGGATCACGGCGGTGAAACTAGATAACCGTCACTGCGGCGATACCGATTTTGCATTGGATTGCACTATAACGGCTCAGTTCCGTAATGGCGGCTTCAAAGACCATTGGAAAATGGAATGATTTGCAAACAGCGCGGAACAGCGGAATTGGCTGGCCAAAAACGGAGAAATTCCGCCCCAAACGGAATCACTGGGAGCTCTGAACAACAGTCCAACGGGAAACGAACGCCTGAGAGACACAGAGCAGATAAAAACAAGACATACGCATATGTCATCATGTACCCGTCATGGACTGACCAGACACACGTGGTGATGAAGCGGGGAAGCACGGTTGGTGACGTTATGACAACGTCACCGGCCGAAGTCTGCGTGTGACGTTATGACGAGCGCCGGATTTCACCGACTTGACAGGTACATGCATACATCGTGAATACAACAAAAATCAGTGGACAAAAAGCCAACCGCCACATGGATGTGGTTCCTTACATGTAAATATAACCTACCTTGGGTTCTGGGATCTTGGCGAGTTCGGCCAGACTGTGGCAGAGCTGGAGATGTTTGAACTGGAATGGGTTGTTCCGCTGGTCCTCAAACGCTTTCATTATTTTATCGCTCATCCATTCCACCTGAGGTCAGCGGAAAAAAACATCAAAGTTTTAACTGTTTGGCAAATTGTTTATCTCCGTTCAGATACTCTTACTGTGATAACATATCGTACGACATGGTAATAATCTCCCAGGAAACGAAGATTTTTTTACCCGGACCCAAAGCAGTCAAACGTATTTAACAGTAATAAAACCATCGATCGGAATGAACCAATATCTATATATTAAGTTATTAATTGTATAGACAATTGCATTTTCGGCCTGTTTTGTTGTTTGTTTAGACGCTTTTTTTGGGTGCATTTCTTCTTTGTTCACTTACTTTCTCTTTGATTTATATTGTGCGTTCTACCTACCGGTTTATGAAGTGAAAATATTATTGTTAATCTTATTATTATCAATATTATTATCGGCAACCCATTACAAAGATTTGCACATGTACTGCAATGTAACTCATCCTCCTAAGTCAATAGACACCTTACACGGTGGAGCTCTAGGTCACAGAAATGAAATAAAGAGGGTGGCCCTCAGAACTAGTTTACCCAACCGCAAGTTGCACCCCAACCGACACATTGACCCCCGCTCGCTGCGGGAGGGACTGACCTGTGACTTGGCGAACTCCACCACGTTGTAGCTGACGTTGTTGAGCAGGGCGAGGGAGTAAGCCATCAGACCGGACTCCTGCGTCCGCCACATCTGGTCCTACAAGGTCAATGGTCAAGGTCATCCGCCTGGTTTAAGTGGTAGGCTTTCTAATGGCAAGGTCATATCGCAGTAATGGGAAGGATCAATGTAAATCAAGAAGGCATAACAGCGGCAGCGGAAATCATGCCCTACTGTGTGCTGAGAGAGACATTGGGTCTTTGCCTTGTCGATCAATTTCCTTAGATGGTGTTAACAGGAGGCGCTGGTCGCTGGGCTGACAAAGCCTAGCGCGGTAGACTGCAGTCGGTAGGTTATCGTTATTACATCAGTTGTGTCTCCAACTTAGTTTCATTTAAACGCGAATTAAGTCTCGGTGACAACCAATTGACCCCATTTTGTGCCATACATTTATAATACCCAAAGTCTAGCATATAGAGACACAAACGAATCAGCAGGTGGGCCAGGAAACTGGGTGATGGCGGTTGGCGGGACCTACCAGGGGGTGGGCTAGGAGACTGGGTGGGGTTGGGGGGGGGGGGAGACCTACCAGGAGGTAGGCCAGGAGACTGGGTGGGGGTGGGGGTGGGGTGACTTACAAGGAGGTGGGCCAGCTCCAGCACACGACCGGCTGTGTCGGCGGCTATTAGTAAGTTTCCGTCACCACGCATCGTCCGCAAAATGTTGGCTGCAAGAGAGGACCGAACCGTGAGTGGTCATACTGCCACAACATTTCCCCACCGGGTATATTGTACATGTAATTCATTAACATTGAATTTACCATTCGTATCAAGTCTTCAACTTCAACTTCTCCGCTGAATGAGAGACAGAAATATATCCTGGCCTCCAACCTACCCATTTATCTTCGCGTATAATATAAATATGCAAAATATTTTTCTTATTAATGCAGGAAAATCAAGTCAATTAACATGTCATACTGAGCACCGGAATATGTACATGATGATCAAATTTTGCTTCAGGAAAGCGTATAAGTTAATAACGATATTAACTCAATGACCAGGGGGCATTGTAGATGGGCGGTGGAGAGTGATATTGCAGCGTTACAGTTCATAACAGCATTAATTCAATGAACAGGGGGCGCTGTAGATATCCGATGGAGAGTGATTTGGCAGCGTTAAAGTTCATAACGGTATTAACTCAATGAACAGGGAGCGCTGTAGATATCCGATGGAGAGTGATTTGGCAGCGTTAAAGTTCATAACGGTATTAACTCAATGACCAGGGGGCGCTGTAGATGGGCGGAAGAGTGATGATGCAGCATTAAAGTTAAAGACCAACGAGATTAACTCAATGACCAGGGGGCGCTGCAAATGGGCTGTGGAGATTAACTCAATGACCAGGGGGCGCTGTAGCGGGGCGGTGGAGAATGATATGGTGGACTCACTCATGAGCTGTTCGTCTCGCAGTCGCCGCCGGGCCTGTGTGTAGTCGGCGTTGAAAGCGTCAGTGATCAGTAGGTGAGGGCGTCCGATCCCCTCAAACACACAGCCGTTCAAATGTCTGCAAACACACCGAGGGTGTCGTATTAATAAATCACCACTGTAAGCACTCACATGGGTGTCCAATCGCCATCTAAGACGCTAAGACAACACGGAACATGTTTTTAATCATTCAACTCCATCTATGTATATTGTGTAAATGTTGACCTCTCGGAATTAATTTTCCTAAATTTATTTATTTACCCTGTGATACGACTGAACACGACGTCAGCACACAGTAACACTCTCCGGATTTTGAACCAGACATATGGCCGCCAGGGGTCACACTATGTCAGACCCATTAACATACAGACTCATCCTATTTATATACGTATATACAGGTCAATGGGCTGCCCAATAATAAGATGGCGGGGCAACACACCAAAGTATCTCATGCGCGGGGTCTGATTCTCTCCCCAGAGGATTTACCAGTTACAAATGATATCCCATTACACGATATTACAACATTACATAATAACATTTAACTTAACAATAAGTATATCCTTCTCGCTTGATTCTTCTGTCGCTTTACCGCAATACCTTTCGACTATTTTTAACAACTGTACTATTGTGGAACACACATACGCCTATATACCCTGTAATGTAAACTAAAACATGTCACCTTCTTTACTGGCTAAAAACAATATTAAGAAAACCTTACAAAAACTTATTCAATGTCCAGAAGGTCAATAATGATTGTGACAGGTTGAGCGGCCAAGACTGTCGCGTACGCACTATCCGGCATAACCACGGCGGCCGGTGCCCGTTACGGCATATGAACCAGACTAAACAAACCAATCAAGGTCATTGGCGTGCACTGTTACAAGACCCGTCTAGCCCCCATGACTGACTGACTGACCTCTCCTTCTTGTGGTTGTAGTCCACGGCATACACGATCTCCTCCTCCCCGTCCTTCACCACCTTCCACACCGTGCCGCCTATCATGTGACCTCCAGGCAGCGGGGTGATCTGCAGCCCGTGACCCTTGCCTGCAGAGGTCAAGGTCAACAATAATGAGACGCAGAGAAATAGCCGCATATTTTCCGACTGAATGACGGATATGCAAAACAAAAATTGGTATATTTTATATGATTCTTAATTATGGTCATATGGGATAACGGCCAATATTTCAAATGGTACTCCCGAATAAAATTGGAAGTCGCTTTGTACCTAGGAGTTGGAGTATGAGTAATAAAGTAGGAGTTACCTTTCAGGTTGACAGTCTGTGAGTACTTCAGCTGTAGTATCTTGTCGAGGTTAGGTATGAGTTACCTTTCTGGTTGAGTCTGTGAGTACTTCAGCTGTAGTATCTTGTCGAGGTTAAGTATGAGTTACTTTTCAGGTTGACAGTCTGTGAGTACTTCAGCTGTAGTATCTTGTCGAGGTTAGGTATGAGTTACCTTTCTGGTTGAGTCTGTGAGTACTTCAGCTGTAGTATCTTGTCGAGGTTAAGTATGAGTTACTTTTCAGGTTGACAGTCTGTGAGTACTTCAGCTGTAGTATCTTGTCGAGGTTAAGTATGAGTTACCTTTCAGGTTGACAGTCTGTGAGTACTTCGGCTGTAGTATCTTGTCGAGGTTAAGTAGGAGTTACCTTTCAGGTTGACAGTCTGCGAGTACTTCAGCTGTAGTATCTTGTCGAGGTTAAGTATGAGTTACCTTTCAGGTTGACAGTCTGCGAGTACTTCAGCTGTAGTATCTTGTCGAAGGCGGCGTCGACGTCATCCAGCGTGAAAATGTTGAAGTCCTCCGTGTTGTGACGGGACTACAACGTATGGGTACAGAGCGGTCATTCATGGGCCACGTACCAGACAATACATTCATCATCCAATACTTGTAGGTTAAAAGAGAAAAATTCGAGCACATACACATATATCTATATTTATGGGTGGGAGGATTACTTATATGATTTATATAGTATGCATACATCAACAAGACGCAGAACACAGATCATAACAAAGTTATGAGAGATGTTTGTCAGTTCGTTGTCATGTTCTTAGTATACATGGTCAGTATTAAACCATTAAATGGAATTGAATTACGACAGTCTTCTCTCATAATTACGAAAAGACTCTCATAATAAATAAATGGTGTTCGCAGAAGGGGAACTACAGTACAGTACCGCATAAACACTAATTTACAGACAAGTATTTTTAGTATTGATAGTATTGCCTACCTGATATAAGTCATACATGAACATTTGGCCCATCTTGTAGACCGGTATTGTGGCGTAGATGGGACAGGTGAGACCCCCCCTGCCCACCATGTAGGGGAGGGCCCCCAGGTGAATGCCATCAGGGTAGGACAGCAAGACAGCATCAATCTGAGGTGCATGTCTGCAGACAAGGGTGATATATATACAAAATCAATATAGTGATTTTTATGTTATATGCAGAAATGCATTATAACTCAGATTTGTTCCCTGTAAAAAATCGTTCAAAAAATGTCACTGCTAATATGACTATTGATTGTGGCATAATTCTAAACAAATATGTGAATACAATGTTGTGAACATGTTATTAGAAGAAGAAATAACTTCTCTAAATTGCTAAATCATTTTGTTTACATGTACAGTATAAACAAACATAACAAAGGTCATCTATCAGTTGAAATACAAGCATATGATTTAAGAGTTGTAGGGTAATCTCATAACTAGATCTCTAGGTTCAGGAATATTACACTAACTTTTTAAGTGTCTCTATGTAGTCCATATCAAAGCTCTCATCCCATCCACAGTCCAGAAGGAAGCGGAACTCGTCGACTTGAAGTATATAGCAGTGCTGCGACTCTCCCTCCACCCCAGAGAGGGCTTGAAGCTTGATGATAGAAGTCATCCTAAGATCTGAAAGGCAGAAATAGTTCACTGATAAATCAATATTGAATATTAAAATATAAAATATGAAATCAACAAATGCAATATTGAATATGAATACATAAAATATAAAATCAACAAATGCAATATTGAATATGAATACATAAAATATGGAATCAACAAATGCAATATTGAATATGAATAAATTTATACTTATTCTAAAGTAGGATCTTCATATTACAGCTTCAAATGCCACAATTATACAGCCCCAGCAATTGAAGACGTCCTATATGCCCCAATAGCAATTAATTGATTCTTCAGATATGATAATTAATTAATATATGATAGAACATTTTACCCAACATGACAAATATTAATTGCTTGTGTTACTGAATATTACAGCTGCCTCTTATATGTGATTTGAAAGCATTTGCTTCAATAACAGTTTTTCGACTTAAACGTTTCATAAAATTGGCTATCAATGTATTTCTTTATTGAGCTAAAGTCAATATAAAATTTGCCATTGGTATTATTTCTATATACAGTAGAACTCCACTATTAAGACCCTCTACGGGACTGAGCAATGGTCTCAATAGCGGGGTGGTCCTATTAGTGAAAATTCCTCAATGACAAAAGTTAGTGTTATTTTCGTTCGGATTATAGGATTATCACTGGCGCCATCACTGGGGCAATGAGAAGCATTGAGGGGAGCGGGGAGGGTGGTGTATGTTGGTGATGTAGTAAGAAAACAAGTGTAATCTCTGGCATTTATGTTTATTGCAAATGAAAATACATCAGCTCAGCCAACTAATCAAAACTTTGAAATGGTCCAGCGATTCTGAAGCGTCCTGCGTCATTTGTCGTATACCAATTTCAAATTATGGATTTCATTGAGATGTGAAGGGACATGATGACGCATCATAAATATATAGTGAGCAGACTATGCAATATTTCATTTAAATTAATATCCCATTATGTGTCAGATGTCTCATAATTTTAAGGAGTTTTGCGACACTGGAACCACCCTCTGGCCTACCTATCACAATCACTGAATAGTCTTCGCCAAGTTTGATGGAAAAGTCTTGTGATTACCACCCATGGTAGGGATATAAACACTTTAAGGAACACACTGCATATATTAGAACCCTTCAAAGTTTCACATCCTTCTACATATATTTTCAGGTATTGAACTGTGAATACTTTCAGCATCAATCAGAATTAAGCCTTGGCGCAAGTGCCCCCAGGCAAGCCCGCTTTATTAGGGGCACAACAGTGTCTATGCTAAGTTTTTTAGACACCAGTCAGGAATCGACAGTCAGTCGGTTCTGATATCAAGAAAGGGTGTCAACACTAGTTGTTTCAGTTATATTTTCGCGAAGAAATGTTAGAGCATATGTCTTTTCCCAACCAACTGCCATGCATATGCAGCGCCACCTAGTGAGTCCCGCCACCATTTGAACCATTTGTAGCCTGGGTCCCAAACTTTGTAACCGTGAATTACCTGTGACAGAAGGCGCTGCCCTTGTCCTTAAGTTCAAACTGAGCATCTGATAAAAGCTCTCTAGTGGAAAGTCATATGCTAATGGGGCAGAGGAACCAAGCTGCATTCACAGGTACCGGCATTCACCCAAAACAAATATGGTGGATGGTTGGTCAGGAAAAGTCATGTGCTCCAACATTTCTTCGCGAAAATGTAACCAAAACAAACAGTGTTGACACACATTCTTGATGCCAGAAGATAAAACAAGGTATATAGACTACGTAAACATTCTGATTTTACACACACACATTATGATAAAAGCTACAGTCGATTCCCGACTAGCGTCTAAAGAACTTTACATGGACACTGTTATACCCCTAGAAAAGCAGACTTGCCTGAGGGTACTTGAGCCAAAATTAAGCCTGGGCTCGCGTTAGCATTCGCCAATAGCCATTTGGCGATAAGAACTTCCTGGACACCCGCCAAAATGGCGAATATAAAATTTCAACTAGAAACACATTTTTATTCATGTTTTTTTCAACAAATGGAACCAGAAAATCCTCAAAGAAATATTTGGCTAGTTTTGGCTAATGTTTTTCCACGGAATTAGCCAAATTGGCTAATGAAAAAAATATCCTAGCGCGAGCCCAGTTAGCCATGTATAAATCAATGAAGGAGAATGGCTTGGGCAGTTCACAAGCAGTTGATTACTATTACCAGCAGTTAAAGGCCGGGGAGATCGCACTGCCCTTACTTCGCATGGCCTTCATGGATATACACTGGCCATGTTACAGGGCTAGGCTCTAACAGTAACCAGTGATCTTAGACCGGTCTAGCAAGGGCATAGTCCAGCCACAATAGCCTCTATATCAGTATATAGCCATACAGGAATAGGTGTGCGACATATCTAATTTGTTTAACAATAAAACAGTTTAATTTGTTGAACTAGTAGGTCAAAGCTAAAATTACCCTTTAACGTTGAGGTTATCTAAAATATCAACAGAATCAGGTGACAGAAAATTATGAACTTTCATTTTTAGAAGACCAGATACTGTCCCAAGTGATCTGACCACATTTAACTGCTTGAATTATTGCCGCAAAGTCGCAAGATAACATAAACTGATACAGAAATATTTTACTATTGAAAGTAATAGGTCTTGCCTCTGTTATCGCCCACTCAAGCAACCGGTAAATGTTGACGAACTGTCATGCACATTAATAGACCTATCTCTTTGGCTTCGCAACACATCAACAGAATAACTACCTTTGTCTGTTACTCCTCAATTAACAACGTAAGTCAAACGAGACGTACATTCGAATTTTATTCAGTAAAACCCACGCCGACCGCCGTTCACGTTAACTGAACTTGCTGGGGTTTGTTGTTCGAGCACAGCGCACGCGCACAATAGTGCCAGCCCACGTGACTGACCAAAACATCTGGCGCCACGTGATAATGTTGATAGCTGTCATCCACGTCGCCACTGAGCCCAAGGGCCCTTCGATTAATATTTGCTGGGCTCAGTAAACACAAACACCAGTCGCAGTTGGGAAATATTCACAAAAGTTTCATGCCCTCATGAACTAGACGTGATGGTTTGTTCAAGCTGACAACGGACATAAACTATGTTTATATTCGTTGCAAATAGGACAGCTCGGCGAACGGAACCCCAGCAGAGACCGTGGACGCGTGCAGACGTTTTGCAGATTAATGATGGGCATAGGATACAGCGTGTATAGATCGACCTAGATAGGTCTGTACTATTTGCGTATAAAATTATGTGCAGGAATAGTTGATGTCCTGGTTAGGTAAAACATGCATAGATAGACGGCAGGTTGGCTTATTCATATCGAGTTGCATTATAACTGCGTCCAGCCGTCGTGAGTAGCCTAGTATTATCAAGTGCGGCAACGATGGAGAGTTCACCAGAGGGCGACCAGCAGCAGAGACCAGGGACGGACCAACCACCACAGACACCAGCGGTTTACCTGGCGTGTGTCATTGTCGCCTGCACCATTGTGGCAATACTCTGTCTGAAAGCATTGTCACACCTTGTACAGCGTAAAAAGGTAGGAATTATATGTATATCATAGCAGTTAGTACATGTGCATGTATGTTGTACTATTTATAGCCATGTATCATATGCTGGTTGCTTTTCAAAGATTACATTTAAAATGCTAGAAGTACACATATGCGAGGGAGCAATATCGGTGGTTATGCAATGAAATTCATCATCTGTCCATGAATAAAACGAAGAAATATTCATCCAACTAAGCTCTCCATTGTGGTATGAACACTCAGTCGTAATTTAGACATTTATCATGTTTATCAAGGCAACATTTTCTACATGTCTAACCTCGGAGAATGCTTCATGTTTTGTCGATCTTTATATCTTACCCACATGAGGTAAGAACTTGTTTAGGTTCAACCCATGTGTGCACGAACATGACTTAAAACACCCATGACTAAATAGCAATCGTCTGGTGCCCGTAGGACCATAGGGCATACCGCTAGCTCTTCAATTTCAGGATAGTATATCCGCCATGTCTTCCGTTCATAGGTGTTTTGTTTTTTTCAAGACTATAAGGGGTACCCTTTATATCGCCCTTCCTGCATGTTGACCAACACCTTCACCCCCGTCAACATCCGCAACACACTTCATGAATAAGGCGCCAAGTTTATTTGTGCCTGAATCAACCATATTTTAAATGGTATGTCGTTTGAAAGAATTATGTGAAAGCCGGACCATTTAATGGATGGGCTATTTATTGGTAATTCAGTAGAGCCGAAGTTAAGTGGCACCCATTACGATTTATGTCCGTGACTCTATGTTTTAGGTACTAGTTAAAGAACTAGCCGGAGTGCTTTATTTTGGGAATGCACGATAGCGAGTTCTTTAACGTACCTATACAATTGTTATAACAAGGCATTAGTTCTGCTCATGATTTACGTGGTTCGTGTTCCATGTTTGCAAGCAGGAAAATCGACTATATTGCAGTCAATGTGAAGCCCAAGGGGGAAGGTGGGGGAGGGGGAAGTAGACATTTTGGAAGCAATATTAGGGATTTAACGCTTTTACTTGAACATAGCTTATCCATATATGTCATTTCTTTGGCATACTACGGTGCCACGTTCATAGGCAACACGAGAAATATATGCATATATTTTGAGCTTTCTGATCTAATCCCCCCTGGAGCTTAACATTGACTTATGCATTTAATTGTGTTGGAATTTGCAGGCTGTCCAATGTTGACCTATTTGTCGTGCATAGTTTAGCCGGCTACGAGGCTTAGTCGGCTAAAATTGCCCATCATTTACATGATAACTTTAGTCAACAAAGCCCCTTAGTCGGCTAAACTACGTTCGTGAACTTCACCACAGTTAGCTCGCCTCAGCTCGCACGTCTCCTGCTCGACTTATGACACCGTGACACTTAGCGGAATGCAGCGAATCAATATTAACACTAATTGTTCATTATCAACATAATGCACTGTTTTGTCGTTCATTATTTAAATAACGCACACTTACGTTAATAAAACACGGATAGGTCTGCTTTCCGGTGCATTCTTCCAGATAATGAACACTTAAGTCAAAGGCGTGCAGTCACACAATTTTTTTATACTGTAAAGACGGTGGTGGCAAATCCGACGCAATTTCGCAGCCTGAGCTTCCCTTTTCACCACAGCGGCAGCAGAGGGAGGGGTGTGTGTGTAAAGGGGGAGGGGACATGGGTCGTAAATATAGTTTTCGAGGAAGGGGATATGCGTGTGTGTGACGGCGTAAAGGACTTTCGAAAACTTCTTACCAATATTTCTAGCCTAAACCAGTAAGCATGGTAAGGACGACGATGTTGGTGACATACCAACATGTGTAATAACAGAGCGGCGTCATAGCTCCCATCGTCACTATATGAAAAGCAGTGAAAAGGAGAGCCTGTTTTCTTCCAGATACCTCGTGTTCATTATGTAACTTGCATGCTTACTATGCTTCATATTGTTAGCACCGACAACTGGCAATAGGCCTGGCTATAGACCGACATGATAATTCACTGCTGGTGCAGCCTACCAAAGCGGCGCGCACACAAAGTGGTACATGTGTATAAAGGGGAGCAGCGCAGAGCCATTGCAGCCGCTACCTTCATGACCGCGCGTCGCGTGTGTATTCATCCCGCCCAGACTCGGCGTTACGCATAACACATCCACCTCACAATCACCATAGCCAATATAATACACAATCCGATACAAAGTCTCTCTCGGATGGGAGAGGTAGGTGGTGGGTCAATCGATCGCCCACATTCATCAGATGGTTGAATATGCAGCGGTTCTAGCTACCACCAGAGTCATGATGTGGACAGGGCCATAGGCGGGCCCGATAAACGTACAGTGGCGTGCATGGTCAGCGCAATCAACGGTCCCGTTATTGTATACATATATATATACATAGAATAGCGGGGATATGTATATATATATGTATAGAATCCTCTTAATTGAAGGATTTTCTGCCACGTGCTCGATGTCCAGTCAATTCTAGAGGGGGGGAGGGGGGGGGGGGCAAGGGGGGGTCGTGTTCCCAGCCAGATCACGAAAAATATGTTTCTTTATTCCCAGGTCACGTTGAATGAAAAGCAGAACTATATCCGCATACAATGAAAGGGCGGATACGCGATACTAAATTTGACGATTTCCCGATTTACGGTTATTTAATATTAAAATTCCCAGTTCACGATCAATGAAAATCCTTGATCACGGCGGTCGGCTAATACCTCATTCCCAGTTCACGAAGAATTATTTTCCCATCCCGACCCCTCCCCGCCCCCCCCCCCCCCCCCCACCACCCCGCCCCCCAACCACCAGAAGGCTATGGCTGTGTCGAGCCATGCTATCAAGATGCGTGTCCTCGCCGAAGTCACAACGTGCGCAGATCTCGGTTTTGATTGCAATTGGCCGCGCCATAAAATCCATCATTAACGGCAGTAATATATGCAGAAACACGGTCGCTATGTGTTCAGCTGTTAGTGTAACTAGGCTATAGCATAATTAGGGGGCAAATCGCCCACCTGCAATATTTTCCATTCATATTTATTATATATTATAGCGCAAGTATCTTATAGTAAGTGATAGATCTGACTGGTATTACCTTTTTTACCGTATTATTTATGTATGTCTGTGCCACAGACAAATACATTAGTATTTGTAATACTACAAATACTTTAGCTCTCCAGCGAGTGGAGGAAATAAATTAAATACTATATGGATGCGCGACCATGACAAGTGACCGCGATTGAAAGTCGTATATTCCACGTCCCACTCTGACTCACTTGGAATGTCACACAATAGAGGGGACACTGTACATGATACAATGGGCTCGCATCGATCCCCTACAGCTGTGACTGACAGGGTCAATTCCAAATAGTTGGAATATCTAAGGAGTTGTACACATGGTATAGGGCAGTGTGCAATCTTTTTGCACACATTATAACATGGAAGGGTATCGGAATGTACGACGGAAAATGCCGTGCACATATGGCTGCCAGTTGGGAGGGATATGGTAATATATGGACCTTGTCCGATAATAAAGTGGGACTCCTGATCATTGGTTGGATTGGTGTCTTATGGCCACCTTTTTGTACATGCATGAGTCTAAACCGCGCATATGGTAACCCAGGAGATATGGTACCAATAAAGTAGAGGGGAGTGGAGAGGATGTATGTGGGGGGGGGGGGGGGTCAAGGGAATGGGGAGTGGGGGGCGTGGACGTCGAACATATGGCAATGGGAGACTGGGTACATAGTAGCACATGTAGTGAGACATGTGGGCGGTGTTTGCATTAGGCCACCTGGGTGAAAACGTGGGATAAGCTGGCCATCTGTATCACACATTCCGTTGGTAGGGGTCTGTAAGGGGGATTCCAGTATCCAGTGTCGATTTTTCACAATTCGTCTGCGTCGAATGTCGAATTGTCGCTTTTTGGCTTTCAGTGTCGTTTTTTTTTTAAAGTCTCACTATCTGTGTCGATGTCGCTTTTTCAGATCACCAGTGTCAGAATTTGGGGTCAATGTCAAAGGTCGTATTTTCAAATATGCCTGTGTTGCGTGTCGCAGACTCATATTGGTATTCTCATTTCGCTGGCCGTTCTGCATGGTCGCCGTATGAAACGGCTGGCTTCATATAAATAAATTTGAAATGTGCAACAGTTTTGAACTTTAACAGTCCATAAAATCAACTTGCGGGGGCCACGGTTGGGGGGGGGGGGAGGGATGGGGTAAACCACCTGACAATACACACCTTGGTAACATATTACACTATATAATGTAATGTTGTTCTTTTTCATGCTGATATTAATTTCTCCTGGTCTTCCTATTTGTGTTCTTTAGCGCACGAAGCTGTCTGCTCTCGATGTCCTTCATCTGCTTCAGCAAACCAAGGTAGGTGAGCCTTAATGGGACATATACTCCCAACATGGGTCGCCGTGCGCCGGGGGGGGGGGGACGTCGCATGAACACCCCCCCCCCCCCCTCCCCCACTTTCCAAGCTAAAATGAGCCGTGCCCTGTAGGATAGATACGTTAAGATGGAGGCATGAAGCGATATACCGTTACAGTTTAGGTTCAACACAGGTCTTCCTTGCCTGCAATAAGTTGGTTTCATAAAAAAAATATTACTTTTGATATTTCCCATTTTATTTAGCTCATGACATGTATTCATATATATGCATAGGCTATTTATATATGTATATTATGCACATGTACCACAATGCACAATGCGCTCCCCATGCTGCTATCGAGACCGTCTTTGCATGTCTCACAAGGCAACATTCCTAGCAGTAGCGTATTAATTCAAACAAATGTCGTTTCTCTTATGTACACTGGCAGTGTGAATGAGCCACTGAATTAACATATTTACTGATATGAGCGCATTGCTATAAGGCTTGTCATGAACTACGGATTATCGTTTCAGCCGTTCCCCATTGAGCCGGCCCAGCGATGGCGGCTGCTGGGTCTGCACTTCGAACACCGTGTGTGGGGGCTGCGCATCCTGTCCTCCTGTCACGCCATTATCGATGTCTATGGCAGCTTCACCAAGCTGAAAGCCGCTCCGAGTGTAAGAGACAACAGCTTAAGCACCGAGTACCACGCGACATTGAATAATTAGAATATCGTCTAGCACACTTACCGGGGCAGTGGGTTTCTTCATGCGGGGGTGTCCGTTCGGGGATTTTGAAACAAAAGTGCATCTCCACTGGACTATTTCGGGGAACGGGGAACGGGGTACCGCACCTGGAGTCAGTGGAGTTAGTATTAGCTGTGTGTGACTGGTCCAAACATTTTCGTTTTCAGATACTGTTATGTCAAAGTAGTGAAACGTCTGGCAGATTTACAGCTGTCTATATTGCTCTACATATTGTACTTTCTGAAGATGGCTTCCAAGGTTGCGTAGCGTAACATGGGCGTGTGTCATATATATATCATGAGCTTGAAACTGATGGCATGTTGGAATAAAATCCTCAGGCGAATTGTCGAGGGGATCGGATACAAGTTAATGATTGCCTGGTCCGGTTTGCACCCACCTCCCCCTCCCCACCCCACCCTTACTGCGATTTTTGCAGCCACCTCCACCTATATTTGATCTAATGTAACCTTACAGACAGTCTTGACAACGCTGCATGACGTCACAAAATACTGCGACTGGGATTGGTCAATCAATGCGGCGCATAATGTGACCGGAAGCCATGACAACCAGGAAGTCGTCTTCCCCAGGACCAAGGGAGGCGCTAATCTACCGGTCCGCCATGACGTCATCAGTATCCAGGTGGATTACATCCCCAGTCGCATCATTCGGATGATCAACTGGATGTCTCTATGGATACAAGGGGACATTCTGCTGAAGAAATCGAAAATCTACAACAGGTAGATGGGATAAAACACAATTAGCATTATAGTAGATTAAGTTCCAGTGTCATAGTCTATAAAATCTCAAAATTTTAAATGTTAGTCATTGATATAAGGAATCGAAATTAAAAGCAACAAAACAGTATGTGACTAATCAAGCATTTAACAGTTATTATACAACTTTTGCAACTATTATTCAACTCTGATTCGTGGCCAGAGCGTTTGGCACGCGTGTTGCATGTAATCTGCAGCCATTGGTTACTGTGTGTCGTTTGGCAGGTTCTGGTCCAGGGAGAAGAATTACTCTAAGGTCACCATGTGTTACAGTACTGTCTGTCGTGGCCAAGTTCTGGTACCGGGAGGAGAATGACTATAAGGTCACCATGTGTTACTCTCTGTCGTGGCCAGGTTCTGGTACCGGGAGGAGAATGACTATAAGGTCACCATGTGTTACTCTCTGTCGTGGCCAGGTTCTGGTACCGGGAGGAGAATGACTATAAGGTCACCATGTGTTACTGTCTGTCGGGCCAGGTTCTGGTACCGGGAGGAGAATGACTATAAGGTCACCATGTGTTACTGTCTGTCGTGGCCAGGTTCTGGTACCGGGAGGAGAATGACTATAAGGTCACCATGTGTTACTGTCTGTCGTGGCCAAGTTCTGGTCCCGGGAGGAGAATGACTATAAACACCGAATTATTTGAAACCGGAATAACGAAATCTCCGGAATCACGCGTTCAGGCTCGTGAGCAATGGGTAGGCCGCAGTTATCCGCGAACAACCCCGGCCCACTCAAACGGAGACTCGCAAGGAATGGCTAGGCCGTAGTTATCCGCGACAACCCCGGCCCACTCGAACCGAGGCTCGTGAGCAATGCCTGCGCCGTGGGCTGTCAACCATTCGCTTAAAGGAACTACAGCTTTATATTTGAATGAATATTAATTACTGACAATAATCAACACTGTTTCCTGGGTAATACATCGTATGGGTTGGATGCATGGACTTGGTCTGATGTCTTATACTTCGTATGTGTTACGACAACTCCAGGTGGCGCTGATGATAGCAACATATATTCTTGGTCTGCTGTGTCAAAGTTGTGTTTTCTTAATGTAACATTAGACTGTTGTGGCAATTAGGCTAGAGAGCATCATGTTTATCTAAAAACTGAATTTTGACGAGTAAAACATAACATGTCCCAGCCCGAGCTTGTCGATCTAATCACCAACATAATGGGGACTGAAGAGGGGGTCCACAGCGCGCCGGCGTAAAATGAAAGATCTTATTCACCCATCAGTGCCGTATGGCGTTGATGTTTGGGAAATGAGGAGACAAAACATATTAGTCGAGCGTGGTTTGAAAAGCACCTGTATATATATAGCTACATCCGGCTATTACTCGCTCGAAATTATTTCCAATCTAGGGCTAGAACACCTACATCGGAAAATCAGTTTAGCGAACAACAACATATTCTTTTAATGTCCGCTCTCAGACATTCAGGGGCCCCCGCCCCCCCCCCCCCCCTCCCCCACCCCCCGCCAGGTGTGTGTAATAACGCCCCCCCCCCCTCTAAGGGGCACCCGGGGACCACCCCCCTCCGCCCCCCACCAGTTGTGTGTAATAATGCCCCCCTCCCCTCCTCACGCTGTCCATCTATATTGCCAGGCCAGTCTCTTAACTTATGACGGGGCGCGCACAGTCTGCTTGGCAGGCTTGGTAACATTGCGCCTAGATTTATATGTTGGGGTCGAGCACCAAAGCTGCTTGTCGGGAGGTTATGGGGCGCCAGATTTGATCTTTCCCAACTCTATCTAGCAGTTCTATGCCCTCCGTTGGTACCGAAATGGCGGGACTCGGTCGTTCGCCGGGCGTACGCTTTCACACCGTACAAGCAGCAGCAGTCAACCCGTTTGTAACTTTCAAGGCCACGCTAGCACGCGGCCCGCCATTCACCCGCCCGCCTGTAGAGCGGCCCGTGTAACAATCCAGATACGCAGGCAGGCAGCCTGACCTAGCTCTGATCGGCTTTATTAACATCAACACATAATCTTGTTCATCACTGATGACGGTTAATTAAAAACGTCACAAATCATCCAAATCAATAGCTAGAACGCTTCTACGGCCAAACCAATCGATTTCGAAGACGTGGATGTTCGATTCCAGGTGACTAACCTAATGTAATGTATTTCCGCAACACGCATAGGGTTATGGTTGCTGTGTTTCCTAGGGGGAGGTGGGGGGGTAACCGAGTTCCTTTGGATAGAGCTTTTCGTTTCACAGTGAACTGAACCAAATATTGTATAATACCCCCTCCGCATGTCCCTCCATCCCCCTTTCACTCCTCTACCCCATAGCCTACTTTTGAGGCTGCCAGATTAGCGCGAGGTGTGAAGTGATCTGAACCAGACGACTTGATGTGACTTTCAGTACATGCAACTTAAATACATAGATCCATTCACGGACGCCGCGCACATTGATGTAGGTTACACTGGTGGACGCACCGACCCCAGCCAACGGTCTGTTGCCGCGCGCCCAAAAACATGGCGGGAAATTCAATTTGTAAAAGCCATTTACAAGCCAGAAAAGGGTGGCATAGTCAGGGTCGGCTAGGCAACGTGAAGCATTTGCCAATATCTTTAAATGTGTGCACATATATGTCCAAATCAATTGTACACAAGCGCAATTCATTTTGACATAGTTCCAAGTAGAATTAGACATTTGTACAAATATTTCCGCTGTACACATACGCCAAAATCATTGGCTAATGACCCGGGACGGCAGACACGTGGAGATCCGGCAGAGCATGGGGGGTCAATCGTGATCCGAGGGGTCAAATAGGTATTTGATGTGCAAATCGAGATCAGTGGAATCGGGATCCGATCAGTCGAATAGGGATAGGTAGGGTTTCATCGGGATTCATAGGGTACAATCGGATCTAAAGCATGCAATCGAGGTCCGGAGGGGCCACTCGGGAGTGGTAAGACAGACAAGTATGGTAAAATCGGGTTCCGGAGTCGAATCGGGATCCGAGGGTTTGAATTGGGATCCGAGGGATCGAATCGGGAAGCAGTCGAGCACATCGGGATCCAGATGCTGCATTCGACAAGGTCGAATCGGGATCCATGGATGTCTAGGGTCGACCCCGATCCTACGGATCTCGATTCGACCGGATCCCGTTCGATCATACGGATCTAGATTAGACCGTTGACATCAAAATTGTACCTTATTAGACCCCTCGGATCATGATTGGATCCCTGGGGTTCTCATTCGACTCCGAGATTCACTATTGGACCCAATGGCTACATTCGATCCCTCGGATGACGATTGAACTCCGGCTTCTATATCGTACAACGGTTAAATCATAACCCACATTACGAAAGGGTCTACAGTAGGGATGAACACCATGACTGTACCCTACGGGTGACGGGTCTCTTAGATTGACGATAATTAATTACCGGCCAGGACGGGCCCCTTTGACGTCACCACGGGTCTGTCAGATGGTTACAACTGGTCAATGGGTAGGACGGGACACTTGCCCACCACGGGTCTGTCAGATGGTTGACAACTGGTCAATGGGTAGGACGGGACACCTGCCCACCACGGGTCTGTCAGATGGTTACAACTGGTCAATGGGTAGGACGGGACACTTGCCCATCACGGGTCTGTCAGATGGTTACAACTGGTCAATGGGTAGGACGGGACACTTGCCCACCACGGGTCTGTCAGATGGTTGACAACTGGTTAATGGGTAGGACGGGACACTTGCCCACCACGGGTCTGTCAGATGGGTTACAACTGGTCAATGGGTAGGACGGGACACTTGCCCACCACGGGTCTGTCAGATGGTTGACAACTGGTCAATGGGTAGGACGGGACACTTGCCCACCACGGGTCTGTCAGATGGGTTACAACTGGTCAATGGGTAGGACGGGACACTTGACCACCACGGGTCTGTCAGATGGGTTACAACTGGTCAATGGGTAGGACGGGACACTTGATCACCCCGGGTCTGTCAGATGGGTTACAACTGGTCAATGGGTAGGACGGGACACTTGACCACCACGGGTCTGTCAGATGGGTTAGAACTGGTCAATGGGTAGGAGGGGACACTTGACCACCACGGGTCTGTCAGATGGTTGACAACTGGTCAATGGGTAAAGACGGGACACTTGCCCACCACGGGTCTGTCAGATGGTTGACAACTGGTCAATGGGTAGGACGGGACACTTGCCCACCACGGGTCTGTCAGATGGGTTACAACTGGTCAATGGGTAGGACGGGACACTTGACCACCACGGGTCTGTGAAATGGGTTACAACTGGTCAATGTGTAGGACGGGACACTTGACCACCACGGGTCTGTCAGATGGGTTACAACTGGTTAATGAGTTAAAACACCTTCTGATTTCAAGTGGGATTTCTTAAGCAATTGGGATTTGTATGAAATGTTTTCATGTTTTCAAATCTGGCCCGTGTCACTTAATTCCATTGGGTTTCTCATATTATTTGAGACCCGGGCCTTGATATCAAGGCTCAAGGTCGCCGTTTTACAGCTTTTCCTGCAGACTCACACCTCCGACCCAGGCCTTGATATCAAGGCCCGGGTCGGTGTGAGTCTTCAGGAAAAGCTGTAAAACCGCGACCCAGGCCTTGATATCAAGGCCCGGGTCGGAGGATCGAGATGCGTTTCGGAGCCACACTGTATCCAGCCCAAGCCACTTCACCTCTCCGCAGGTGGCCTGTTGCTATCAGCCTATTAAGTTAAGTAGCCAGAAAAATAATTACATGCGGCTTGTAGTACATGCGGCTTGTAGTGTCTCAGAAGGCAAACTTCAGCCGGCGAAATCGTATGACGTCGCTAGAGATGGTGTTAAGCGGCTTATCTATCAAGACAAAAAAGAGATGATGTGAAAACTATTTATTAAGCTGACACTAACACTAGTAACAGGATGCACGATTACACAACATATTGCCTTTCAATTACATCATGCTAATGCAGCTAATCCCAAGACCCCCCCCCCCCTTCCCCTTCCCTTCACCGCCACACTCCTCCGCGGCCAACTTAATCGGCGGCCAGGTTGAAGCGCTGCCAAAGCGTACGTGCCCCCCCCCCCTCCCTCTCGCCCTTCACTAACCACCAGACACCTACACACCCCATGTTTGAGTTAATTACTATCTGTCTACCCTACCTCATATCTTAAATCAAGCTCACCAAGAGGGCATCAGGACATCTGGCAGCCGCGCCTCCTTATATACCCCTCCCACACCCCCGCCCCTCCCTCCACAACATATCTGTCTGGACCTAGCAGCCCTAGCAGAGATATTGTTCTCGTTACTGGAGCAAATAGTGCAGTTGGTTCATTTTCACCAACTTAGGCAACAGCTACCATCACTATGATTTCATAAGTAGGTATAATAAAACCCAGGCCGCTAATATAATTTCTCGGCCGCGCCCTAATTGACGCCAAAACGACGCTTCTCTCAAGAAAGTATTGTCTTTCATATTTTGCCTAACTGATTGCAGCAATCACTGTAAATGAAAAACAGTAACATCTGGGATATCATATGCCACATATACTAGAATGTAACGATCGACGTTATGGACAGAGTATAAAGATTAATAATAAGGTCACCATGTGTTACAGTACTGTCTGTCGTGGGCAGGTTCTGGTCCCGGGAGGAGAATGACACTAAGGTCACCATGTGTTACTGTCTGTCGTGGCCAGGTTCTGGTACCGGGAGGAGAATGACTATAAGGTCACCATGTGTTACTGTCTGTCGTCGGCAGGTTCTGGTACCGGGAGGAGAATGACTATAAGGTCACCATGTGTTACTGTCTGTCGTGGCCAGGTTCTGGTACCGGGAGGAGAATGACTATAAGGTCACCATGTGTTACTGTCTGTCGTGGTCAGGTTCTGGTCCCGGGAGGAGAATGACTATAAGGTCACCATGTGTTACTGTCTGTCGTGGCCAGATTCTGGTCCCGGGAGGAGAATGACTATAAGGTTACCATGTGTTACTGTCTGTCGGGGCCAGGTTCTGGTCCCGGGAGGAGAATGACTATAAGGTCACCATGTGTTACTGTCTGTCTACCGGGAGGAGAATGACTATAAGGTCACCATGTGTTACAGTACTGTCTGTCGTGGGCAGGTTCTGGTCCCGGGAGGAGAATGACACTAAGGTCACCATGTGTTACTGTCTGTCGTGGCCAGGTTCTGGTACCGGGAGGAGAATGACTATAAGGTCACCATGTGTTACTGTCTGTCGTCGGCAGGTTCTGGTACCGGGAGGAGAATGACTATAAGGTCACCATGTGTTACTGTCTGTCGTGGCCAGGTTCTGGTCCCGGGAGGAGAATGACTATAAGGTTACCATGTGTTACTGTCTGTCGGGGCCAGGTTCTGGTCCCGGGAGGAGAATGACTATAAGGTCACCATGTGTTACTGTCTGTCTACCGGGAGGAGAATGACTATAAGGTCACCATGTGTTACAGTACTGTCTGTCGTGGGCAGGTTCTGGTCCCGGGAGGAGAATGACACTAAGGTCACCATGTGTTACTGTCTGTCGTGGCCAGGTTCTGGTACCGGGAGGAGAATGACTATAAGGTCACCATGTGTTACTGTCTGTCGTCGGCAGGTTCTGGTACCGGGAGGAGAATGACTATAAGGTCACCATGTGTTACTGTCTGTCGTGGCTAGGTTCTGGTACCGGGAGGAGAATGACTATAAGGTCACCATGTGTTACTGTCTGTCGTGGTCAGGTTCTCGTACCGGGAGGAGAATGACTATAAGGTCACCATGTGTTACTGTCTGTCGTGGCCATGTTCTGGTCCCGGGAGGAGAATGACTGTAAGGTTACCATGTGTTACTGTCTGTCGGGGCCAGGTTCTGGTCCCGGGAGGAGGATGACTATAAGGTCACCATGTGTTACTGTCTGTCGAGGCCAGGTTCTGGTCCCGGGAGGAGAATGACTATATGGTCACCATGTGTTACTGTCTGCCGTGGTCAGGTTCTGGTCCCGGGAGAAGAATTACTATAAGGTCACCATGTGTTACAGTACTGTCTGTCGTGGGCAGGTTCTGGTCCCGGGAGGAGAATGACTATAAGGTCACTATGTGTTACTCTCTGTCGTGGCCAGGTTCTGGTACCGGGAGGAGAATGACTATAAGGTCACCATGTGTTACTCTCTGTCGTGGCCAGGTTCTGGTACCGGGAGGAGAATGACTATAAAGTCACCATGTGTTACTCTCTGTCGTGGCCAGGTTCTGGTACCGGGAAGAGAATGACTATAAGGTCACCATGTGTTACTGTCTGTCGTCGGCAGGTTCTGGTCCCTGGAGGAGAATGACTACAAGGTCACCATGTGTTACTGTCTGTCGTGGCCAGGTTCTGGTCCCGGGAGGAGAATGACTATAAGGTCACCATGTGTTACTGTCTGTCGTGGCCAGGTTCTGGTACCGGGAGGAGAATGACTATAAGGTCACCATGTGTTACTGTCTGTCGTGGCCAGGTTCTGGTCCCTGGAGGAGAATGACTACAAGGTCACCATGTGTTACTGTCTGTCGTGGCTAGGTTCTGGTACCGGGAGGAGAATGACTATAAGGTCACCATGTGTTACTGTCTGTCGTGGCCAGGTTCTGGTCCCGGGAGGAGAATGACTATAAGGTCACCATGTGTTACTGTCTGTCGGGGCCAGGTTCTGGTCCCGGGAGGAGAATGACTATAAGGTCACCATGTGTTACTGTCTGTCGTGGCCAGGTTCTGGTCCCGGGAGGAGAATGACTATAAGGTCACCATGTGTTACTGTCTGTCGTGGCCAGGTTCTGGTACCGGGAGGAGAATGACTATAAGGTCACCATGTGTTACTCTCTGTCGTGGCCAGGTTCTGGTACCGGGAGGAGAATGACTATAAGGTCACCATGTGTTACTGTCTGTCGTGGTCAGGTTCTGGTACCGGGAGGAGAATGACTATAAGGTCACCATGTGTTACTCTCTGTCGTGGCCAGGTTCTGGTACCGGGAGGAGAATGACTATAAGGTCACCATGTGTTACTCTCTGTCGTGGCCAGGGTCTGGTACCGGGAGGAGAATGACTATAAGGTCACCATGTGTTACTCTCTGTCGTGGCCAGGTTCTGGTACCGGGAGGAGAATGACTATAAGGTCACCATGTGTTACTGTCTGTCCTGGCCAGGTTCTGGTACCGGGAGGAGAATGACTATAAGGTTACCATGTGTTACTCTCTCTCGTGCCCAGGTTCTGGTACCGGGAGGAGAATGACTATAAGGTCACCATGTGTTACTCTCTGTCGTGGCCAGGTTCGGGTACCGGGAGGAGAATGACTATAAGGTCACCATGTGTTACTCTCTGTCGTGGCCAGGTTCTGGTACCGGGAGGAGAATGACTATAAGGTCACCATGTGTTACTCTCTGTCGTGGCCCGGTTCTGGTACCGGGAGGAGAATGACTATAAGGTCACCATGTGTTACTCTCTGTCGTGGCCAGGTTCTGGTACCGGGAAGAGAATGACTATAAGGTCACCATGTGTTACTGTCTGTCGTGGCCAGGTTCTGGTCCCGGGAGGAGAATGACTATAAGGTCACCATGTGTTACTGTCTGTCGTGGCCAGGTTCTGGTCCCGGGAGGAGAATGACTATAAGGTCACCATGTGTTACTGTCTGTCGTGGCCAGGTTCTGGTCCCTGGAGGAGAATGACTACAAGGTCACCATGTGTTACTGTCTGTCGTGGCTAGGTTCTGGTACCGGGAGGAGAATGACTATAAGGTCACCATGTGTTACTGTCTGTCTACCGGGGGGAGAATGACTATAAGGTCACCACGTGTTACTGTCTGTCGTGGCCAGGTTCTGGTCCCGGCAGGAGAATGACTATATGGTCACCATGTGTTACTGTCTCTCGTGGCCGGGTTCTGGTCCCGGGAGGAGAATGACTCTAAGGTCACCATGTGTTACTGTCTGTCGTGGCCAGGTTCTGGTCCCGGGAGGGGAATGACTATAAGGTCACCATGTGTTACTGTCTGTCTACCGGGAGGAGAATGACTATAAGGTCACCATGTGTTACAGTACTGTCTGTCGTGGGCAGGTTCTGGTCCCGGGAGGAGAATGACACTAAGGTCACCATGTGTTACTGTCTGTCGTGGCCAGGTTCTGGTACCGGGAGGAGAATGACTATAAGGTCACCATGTGTTACTGTCTGTCGTCGGCAGGTTCTGGTACCGGGAGGAGAATGACTATAAGGTCACCATGTGTTACTGTCTGTCGTGGCCAGGTTCTGGTACCGGGAGGAGAATGACTATAAGGTCACCATGTGTTACTGTCTGTCGTGGTCAGGTTCTGGTCCCGGGAGGAGAATGACTATAAGGTCACCATGTGTTACTGTCTGTCGTGGCCAGATTCTGGTCCCGGGAGGAGAATGACTATAAGGTTACCATGTGTTACTGTCTGTCGGGGCCAGGTTCTGGTCCCGGGAGGAGAATGACTATAAGGTCACCATGTGTTACTGTCTGTCTACCGGGAGGAGAATGACTATAAGGTCACCATGTGTTACAGTACTGTCTGTCGTGGGCAGGTTCTGGTCCCGGGAGGAGAATGACACTAAGGTCACCATGTGTTACTGTCTGTCGTCGGCAGGTTCTGGTACCGGGAGGAGAATGACTATAAGGTCACCATGTGTTACTGTCTGTCGTGGCCAGGTTCTGGTCCCGGGAGGAGAATGACTATAAGGTTACCATGTGTTACTGTCTGTCGGGGCCAGGTTCTGGTCCCGGGAGGAGAATGACTATAAGGTCACCATGTGTTACTGTCTGTCTACCGGGAGGAGAATGACTATAAGGTCACCATGTGTTACAGTACTGTCTGTCGTGGGCAGGTTCTGGTCCCGGGAGGAGAATGACACTAAGGTCACCATGTGTTACTGTCTGTCGTGGCCAGGTTCTGGTACCGGGAGGAGAATGACTATAAGGTCACCATGTGTTACTGTCTGTCGTCGGCAGGTTCTGGTACCGGGAGGAGAATGACTATAAGGTCACCATGTGTTACTGTCTGTCGTGGCTAGGTTCTGGTACCGGGAGGAGAATGACTATAAGGTCACCATGTGTTACTGTCTGTCGTGGTCAGGTTCTCGTACCGGGAGGAGAATGACTATAAGGTCACCATGTGTTACTGTCTGTCGTGGCCAGGTTCTGGTCCCGGGAGGAGAATGACTGTAAGGTTACCATGTGTTACTGTCTGTCGGGGCCAGGTTCTGGTCCCGGGAGGAGGATGACTATAAGGTCACCATGTGTTACTGTCTGTCGAGGCCAGGTTCTGGTCCCGGGAGGAGAATGACTATATGGTCACCATGTGTTACTGTCTGCCGTGGTCAGGTTCTGGTCCCGGGAGAAGAATTACTATAAGGTCACCATGTGTTACAGTACTGTCTGTCGTGGGCAGGTTCTGGTCCCGGGAGGAGAATGACTATAAGGTCACTATGTGTTACTCTCTGTCGTGGCCAGGTTCTGGTACCGGGAGGAGAATGATTATAAGGTCACCATGTGTTACTGTCTGTCGTCGGCAGGTTCTCGTACCGGGAGGAGAATGACTATAAAGTCACCATGTGTTACTGTCTGTCGTGGTCAGGTTCTGGTACCGGGAGGAGAATGACTATAAGGTCACCATGTGTTACTGTCTGTCGTGGTCAGGTTCTGGTACCGGGAGGAGAATGACTATAAGGTCACCATGTGTTACTGTCTGTCGTCGGCAGGTTCTCGTACCGGGAGGAGAATGACTATAAGGTCACCATGTGTTACTGTCTGTCATGGCCAGGTTCTGGTACCGGGAGTAGAATGACTATAAGGTCACCATGTGTTACTGTCTGTCGTGGCCAGGTTCTGGTACCGGGAGGAGAATGACTCTAAGGTCACCATGTGTTACTGTCTGTGTCGTCGGCAGGTTCTGGTACCGGGAGGAGAATGACTATAAGGTCACCATGTGTTACTGTTTGTCGTGGTCAGGTTCTGGTACCGGGAGGAGAATGACTATAAGGTCACCATGTGTTGCTGTCTGTCGTGGTCAGGTTCTCGTACCGGGAGGAGAATGACTATAAGGTAACCATGTGTTACTGTCTGTCGTGGTCAGGTTCTGGTCCCGGGAGAAGAATGACTATAAGGTCACCATGTGTTACTGTCTGTCGTGGTCAGGTTCTGGTACCGGGAGGAGAATGACTATAAGGTCACCATGTGTTACTGTCTGTCGTGGCCAGGTTCTGGTACCGGGAGGAGAATGACTATAAGGTTACCATGTGTTACTCTCTGTCGTGGCCAGGTTCTGGTACCGGGAGGAGAATGACTATAAGGTCACTATGTGTTACTCTATGCCGTGGCCATGTTCTGGTACCGGGAGGAAAATGACTATAAGGTCACCATGTGTTACTCTAGGTCGTGGCCAGGTTCTGGTACCGGGAGGAGAATGACTATAAGGTCACCATGTGTTACTCTCTGTCGTGAGCAGGTTCTGGTACCGGGTGGAGAAGGACTATAAGGTCACTATGTGTTACTGTCTGTCGTGGCCAGGTTCTGGTACCGGGAGGAGAATGACTATAAGGTCACCATGTGTTACTGTCTGTCGTGGTCAGGTTCTGGTACCGGGAGGAGAATGACTATAAGGTCACCATGTGTTACTGTCTGTCGTGGCCAGGTTCTGGTACCGGGAGGGGAATGACTATAAGGTCACCATGTGTTACTGTCTGTCGTGGCCAGGTTCTGGTCCCGGCAGGAGGATGACTATAAGGTCACCATGTGTTACTGTCTGTATCGTCGGTAGGTTCTGGTACCGAGAGGAGAACGGCTGCTGCTGGCTGCTGGAATGCGACCAGGACCTCCAGGAGTGGACCTTCTTCCTCGTACAACCCATCGACGGCTGGTTCGGTGAGACAAACACTGCATTGATCTCCTTCTTTATATAATACACTCAGACGATGAAATCGAGAACCATGGACGCCTAAATGAAGCCCCCGTATTTCTATATATGGAAAGCGGCCATCGTCGGAAATACGCGGGGCCGTGTATGATAACGATGAAGTCTACATGGTTCCTGACAGAGACACAGGATTCGCCCTAGTAGTTATGTAATATTTGCTGTATTTCCAGAGATGGACCAGTGTTTGTTGACCGTGGTATGCAGCCACAATTCCAGACGTCCAGTGCCCGTCCCTCTGCCAGAAGAAGCTATTCCGGCCCTGAAAGTGGCCTCTTTGCAGAATTACTTCCTCCACCGTAAGCTACAGTGCACCCCGCTAACTACGCTGACCCTGCCCCGAGAGCCCGACACGCCGAAAATGACGTCACTTCCGGATCAAATCCTGGCGTCCTCCGTATTGGAGTCATCCGGAAGCAACCTGAAGGGGGAGGATAGGGAGGGGGTGGGTGGGGCGGATACGGCCACCGCCACGGCTCAGACCCCAACCCGCCCCACGGCCTCAGCGCGAGCCAAAACCTTCTTCGGAGATATCAGCAAGTTCGTCAACGACGAGCACAAGTCCGAACCCACCTGGATCGACAAGATGAAGAACCTGATCGAGGAGAAGAAGGGCTGGTACGAGGCCCGGAAATCCAAGATGGCGGCCGTTAGTGGTACCGTCAATAAGGTGAGTTCCAGCCCCGCGAAGAAAACTGACGTCATCGCATCCGGGATCTTACAGGACGCTTGCGGCGGCAGCGGCAGCGGCGGCGGCGGAGCTGGCAGCACACCCCCGCGGAGAGTGAAACAGAGGCTGGCCAGCAAGGGGCTGACGCGGAGGACGTGGGCGGGAGGAGAGGAGGACTGTGAGGAGGCCTCGGGGGAGGACGCCAGCGTGGAGTCCGACGGCTCCACTCCAAGCCGAGGCTCCATGGCCGAACTCTCATCGTCGGGGTCGCGTCGGGCGGGGGGTAAAGCACCGCTGGTACGCTCAAACACGGCCACTGCTGATCTGGGCGGAGGCGGAGCGGGTGTGGGTGCGGGTGCGGGCGAGGACGGGCCGGCAGAGGGCGCCACGCTCAGTGTCGGACAGAAGTTGAAGAAGAGGCTGTGGTTGGACCGGAAGCGGGTGGTAAGGAGTCTGGATGACACGGATGCTGACCGAGGGACTCCCAAACCTCCCCTCGACTCCCTGGATCCAGGCCAAGCAGATAATTCCGTCGTCTCATCTGACGCAGGTATGCAATCCACGTGACCTTATTATTGGTTCCGTCTCGCTAGTAGTTAGTGCCTAAAGCTTCTCTCGCTCTTTATTTCTAGATATCATCAAAGGCAACATCTTTAGTTAAGCGTTTCATTTCTTGTACCAAGACGAACGAGACGGTAGTTAGTTGGGAAGACGAAACGGTGATATGCTCATGAATCTGTCTGTGAGACTTCGTGGACTTGTCAGTGTACTTGTCAGTGTCACATAGTTTTTTTTTATTCTTTTAAGCCCTTTAATTGATGCATGGTGCAAATTATACATATTTACTATACAGTCGATTTAATGATGTATTAGTAGAATATGATACTGTAAAATATTGAAAGCGGATAGTATTAAGAAAGCTGTCGCCAAACCCCTCCGGACCCGCTTGACCCCCCCCCCCCCCCCCCACCCCCGACTTCCTGGGTTTGCCCTTGTGTAGGTGCAACAACTGCTGTGAGTAGTGGCAACACGGTAGGTAGCAATTACCCGTTATTTCACCCATACGCACCGATGTGAGTAACAAGTGTATTTTAATTTCCAGACTCTCAGGAGTGGGTGTTCCAAGAGTTGGTGGACCGCACAGTCAAAGAGCTGCTGTCTCAGGTGCGTACATTGCATAATTATGTGCATATATCTAATGAATGGCAAAAGTTGCCTTGTCACGGGATGATGCGATTAAGACGCAAAAAGTACCAGATATGTGGGAAATCGTTAATAATCTGAAATGGACGCTGCGACCTCTGTATAAAAGGGAATCGCAGGCATTTTTTGTTTTGAATCCAACACAAGTTTGGAAGTCAATCTATGACATGTAAACCAGTCTTTCGTGTGGCATAGTTATTGAAAAAGCCTCATGAATGGTCGCAAAACTTATATTTAGATTGACTTGTAAATTATGACCATGTTTCATCTGTTTTGACATTCCTTCAGAAATCCAAAGTTTCTCAGGTGGATATCAGTCGATCATATGAAGACCAGGCGGACCAGACTGGAGGTTGGATGTAAGTTGTGTCATGGTCATATAATATATATCTATACTATTTTATTATATAGTTACTATAATTGTTATTATCGTAACCAGGCGGACCAGACTGGGGGATGGATGTAAGTTATGTCGTCATCATATAGTATATATCTATACTATTTTATAATATAGTTATAACCTCGTCATTTATTGGTCAATGCTTATTCCAGTTTAACTCTGTGAGGATCGCCGTGGTCGTGTGGCATTGTGCTGGACTGCAAAGGGTTAGAACCCTTAAAGGCTTTGCGATGGGTTAAAGCTCAGACCATATGGGTCTGGGGCCGTTTTATCCGTTGGTGTCATTGTCCCAGCAGTTCCATGGCCCGGTTTAGCCTAAACATGGATAAATATCAGCGCACGCATAAATCTACCCATCCACTCACCCATATAGCTATGATGCTCGCTGTAATGTACCACTGAAATTTCGTTAACGTAGTTCATAAAGTGACTCAACAAGGAATTTTACAATGAAATGAAATTCAACAGTGAGATTTTATTCTGTTTCAGATACTGTGGTCTGGAGAAAGATGTAGTTGTCATGCGGAAATTATTCGACGAAGAATCGAAGGTTCAGAGGTGTAGTATGCGTTGCACATCATACTGGAGGTGGCTTCAAATTTCAAACGTCTCGCTCAAATTTAAATTACACGCCAAACAGAAGTGATCTCTTTAAAGTGGAGCTACTCTAGAGTTTAATTAGCATAATAATAATATTTACTTAAAGAAATGTCCTTTGTGGCGTGATGTGGGTAATGTAATGGTGGGGCAGCAAATGCAGTAAGTCAAGTTATGTTATCACCTGTAATCACTATCAAGAAGGTTTCGCTGAAGACTGCCACGTGGTTATATGACCTTGTAACAATTGACCTTGTCCCTTCTATAGCTTTCTCGGCAAGGGACTTATCCAGTGTGACCCGAAGATTGTCTTCGAAGCCCTACAGAACCCACGGACTCGGTTTACCTACGACAGCATGCTCAGGGTATGTGTAAACTGTGACTGCCTGGCGATATTAAGACTTCATGGTATGTGTAAACTGTGACTGTCTGGCGATACTAAGGCCCCAGGGTAAGTGTAAACTGTGACTGCCTGGCGATATTAAGGCCTCAGAGTATGTGTAAACTGTGACTGCCAAGCGATATATGGAGCTCAGGGTATGTGTAAACTGTGACTACCTGGCGATATTAAAAGCTCAGGGTATGTGTAAACTGTGACTGCGTAGCGATATTAGGACCTCACGGTATGTGTAAACTGTGACTGCCTGGCGATATTAGGACCTCACGGTATGTGTAAACTGTGACTGCCTGGCGATATTAAGACCTCAGGGTATGTGTAAACTGTGACTACCTGGCGATATTAATACCTCAGGGTATGTGTAAACTGTGACTGTCTGGCGATACTAAGGCCCCAGGGTAAGCGTAAACTGTGACTGCCTGGCGATATTAAGGCCTCAGAGTATGTGTAAACTGTGACTGCCAAGCGATATTAAGACCTCAGGGTATGTGTAAACTGTGACTACCTGGCGATATTAAAACCTCAGGGTATGTGTAAACTGTGACTGCGTAGCGATATTAATACCTCAGGGTATGTGTAAACTGTGACAGCCTGGCGATATTAAGACCTCAGGGTATGTGTAAACTGTGACTGTCTGGCGATACTAAGGCCTCAGGGTATGTGTAAACTGTGACTGCCTGGCGATACTAAGGCCTCAGGGTATGTGTAAACTGTGATTGTCTGGCGATACTAAGGCCTCAGGGTATGTGTAAACTGACTGTCTGGCGATACTAAGGCCTCAGGGTATGTGTAAACTGTGACTGCCTGGCGATACTAAGGCCTCAGGGTATGTGTAAACTGTGACTGTCTGGCGATACTAAGGCCCCAGGGTATGTGTAAACTGTGACTGCCTGGCGATATTAAGGCCTCAGGGTATGTGTAAACTGTGACTGCCTGGCGATAATAAAGCCTCAGGGTATGTGTAAACTGTGACTGTCTGGCGATACTAAGGCCTCAGAGTATGTGTAAACTGTGACTGCCTGGCGATACTAAGGCCTCAGGGTATGTGTAAACTGTGACTGTCTAGCGATACTAAGGTCTCAGGGTATGTGTAAACTGTGACTGTCTAGCGATACTAATTAAGGCCTCAGGGTATGTGTAAACTGTGACTGTTTAGCGATACTAATCAAGGCCTCAGGGTATGTCTGAAATGTTGCACTACTGATCTGCGGCATTTACACGCTGCAGCATGAATACCTAGCGATAATAATTATTATATGACAAACAAACCTAATATCGATTTTAGTTTACGTTGTATTGATATGTCTCATGTTAGCTTTTTGTCACTGTATATGGGTGATTAACCTATATTAATACTATATTATATTTTTCTCAATGTCAGCCTCTTGAAGTAGAATATACTAACTATAACATGTGACCTAATCGTCACTAAGCAGTCGTATTCTGCTTATTTGTTTGCAGAATCTAGATGTGCTTCATGATTTCGGAGATGGACGGAAAGTTGGTGAGTTCATGCATGACCAATATTCAGCCAGCCTGATAATTATTGTACACAATAAAGTAGGCTATGGATTTTACACCATACATCCACGACATGCCGTGGGATAGGGTGATGTAATTAACGCCTTACTCCTTTCGTTGCAGTTTACATGTACCACGAGGTGTCACAGCTCTTTAAGAAAGAGAACAGAGACTTCTGCGTACTTCAGAGTGAACGAAAACAAGGGAGCAAATACATCATTTGCCTCAACTCCATATCTTGGCCCGGGTGTGAAGTTAAGCCGGAGGTGGTGAGAGGACAGGTCGGTCTCGAGTAATCACTACATATGTGTGTAGGCCTATATAGTCCCCTTTTCCACGTGACCATTACACCGACGCAGCCGAAATACCGTTTTAAACTTTGGCCACATAATAAAGGCTCTACGATCTTATGGCAAAAACTCGTGTGAAAATATATAAACTACTAATCGATCATCAGTCCATCCCGGTTTACGTCACTTTACGACAGTTTACGACAACGTTCATGAGCGTACATGTGTGTTTATCTAATATCATAATCTGTACATCTGGTGTATGTTTGCCTCCAGTTCCATGCCAGCGGTTGGATCATTGAGCCGGCAGTGAGAGACAACAAACTCTTCTCCATGGTTACCTACATGGTGCAGGTGAGCAACCTTCTATGTAGGCATTTAAAGAGGATTGCCAAATTCGTCATTCAAGGAATGCAATGCGCGCAGTGCCATTGGCGCAAGTGCCCCCAGGCGAAACTGTTTCTCCGGGCTAGATAAGCGGGTCTCGCCAAGCAGTGCCAGTGCACTGTGTAACCGTTTTAATATTATACGTGGTGTACGTTTGTCACAAAACGGAATGTCGTAAATTGTTTGCAGTCCAATCTTCTAATAGGAGGTTGCAATTATTGCTGTTTCATTGATTACACTTGTTTCGTCTGAGGGTGATTGTGCAGTTTCTGACCTAATCCCTATTATCGCTCAAGCACATATATGATAGGGATATAATCGTGTGTGGGCGATAATAGGGATGAGGTCAGAAAAAGTGCAATCACCGGTCTGTGTTCAAGGTTATGAAAACACATCACCGCCATCGATCGTCGTGTAACTGTTTTATACTGATATGTATACATCTTCATTATTTTATGTGTGTTGCAGATAGAGCTCGGCTACAGCAAGACCAACACCGGCTATTTGATAGAAGATCTGGCCGTGAAGCAACCGACGAGCATCGCCTTTCTCCGGCGCTACCTGCTGCCCTCCAACCTCCCATCACGATCTCACAGCGCCGGAAGCCTGTACGGCGGCCCCAGACACCGGCGAAAACACAGCGCGCATGCGCAGGAGAATGAGTCGGCCAGTCCCCATGACGACGGCAGCACCTTAGCAACAATAGCGGCTGCAGCAGCAGCGGCGGCGGTAGGACCTACAGAGAAGGTTGATGAGGAGGAACCGCAAGAAGACGAAACAGACAAATTACCCGTCTTTGCTCCCGTGGAATGCTAGTGGTTTAGTCCACATTGTACTCCGTATACAGGCTGGAGTGCACACGGTTTCATGTCCTTGTTGATTGGGCCGCCATCCTTAGATTCTTGTCGCCACGTCTCGCTCTCTTGTACAATGGACAAATGATGGTAAATTATGGGAACAAGTTTCATTTTGTTTTCGTATACATATTTTATTTACTTGCATTCCAATCAGACCTAATGTATATCACCTAAGGTGCATCTAATCAATACGGAGAGAAAACCTCCACCATCTGTCTAAAGTCAATATCGCGGGGAAACTTTGACAAGAAGCCTTAGCTAGTATCAAGAGGTAACTTCGACAACTATCTCTGGTCAATATGGAGAGAAAACTTCGACAACTGTCTCTAGTCAATATGGAGAGAAAACTTCGACAACTAGCTCCAGTCAATATGGAGAGAAAACTTTGACAACTACTTGGTCAATATGGAGAGAAACCTTCAACAACTAACTACAGTTAATATGGAGACAAACTTCGACAATTAGATCTAGTCAATATTGAGAGAAAAATTCGACAGCTAGCTCTATAATCAATATGGAGAGAAAATTCGACAACTAGCTCTGGTCAATCTGGAGAGCAAACCTCGACAACTAGCTCTGGATAATATGGAGAGAACAACCTCGACAACTAGTTCCAGTCAATATGAAAGAACACTTTGACAACTAGCTGGTCAATATGGAGAGAAACCTTCAACAACTAACCAAAGTTAATACGGAGAGAAACTTCGACAATTAGGTCTAGTCAATATGGAGAGAAAACTTCGACAACTAGCTCTGGTCAATATGGAGAGTAAAATACGACAGCTAGCTCTATAGTCAATATGGAGAGAAAACCTCGACAACTGTTTCTAGTCAATACCGAGAGAAAACTTCGACAACTAGCTCTAGTCAATACCGAGAGAAAAAATCTGTCTATTAGTTATTCCCCGTGTATATCAAATATAATCAGTGAATGTAATGTTTGAGGATTAAATGTTCTTATGAATGAAGTGAGATGAAAGTAACTCTGATATATGCCCACAGCAGAAGTTTAGTATCATGTGTTTCATTGGCATTTTGTTACTCAGGTTTCTGTAGAAAAGCAACTATCACTTGTGATCACATGCTATAATATTTCGGTGCTTCATAATTTGATTGCAAGCACTAAATTTTACAACGAAGGTTTTAGCAAACTGTTAGGAATAATTTATATTTGAATTACAAACTCAGCTATAGTTACCATTAAGATTCATCAGGACCAAACGGGAAAACAGAAACTGCTATTAATGACATGCTATATCCTGACGATCTGCTTGCCATGCATGACCTAGATATGTCATACAAATTGACGGTGACCTAGACATGTCAGACAAATCGACGGTGACCTAGATATGTCAGACAAATCGACGGTGACCTAGATATGTCAGACAAATTGACCGCTGTAAGCCACATTGCAGCTCCTGATAATTATTATGTGGCGACAAATGTAGTGTAGACGGGAATGAATTCGAGGCAAGTCAATGTTGTGACTCATGATTTCATGATAAAACTGCACAGAAGGGAAGTATAATCAAGGTATCTGCCTTGTTTAGTAATGTGAACATGCCCCGTATGCTGGGGAATCCTTTGTGGTAGCGCCATTTCGTGCAGCCATACACGCTCGTGGCTTGATGCGTCGCGGATACCGTGACTGACATAATTCATGATGAAAGAAATATTATTAAGTTATCTGTTGTGCCTGCTCGGAGCCTTTCTCTTCTTTATATATATATATATGTAATGATAATAATAATAATGTGCAGCATTATTGACACTGCACTTGATCAACGCGAATCGACTTGTCATCCATTGAGGGTCGGTAGATGCCAAATTATACCGTGATTCGTGTACCACACGTGACTTAACCGTTAACTGTGCTAACTGCACGGCCAGCATTATTTTCAACTATTTTTTTAAATGTCCATAAATGGTGTTGGATCAGGTGAAGTGTTCACGCTTTCTTGCATGTCGTCGATCCAGATTTTCCAATATATAAACTATATCCATACAAACAGATTTAGTTGTCACAGTTGTAAGTGTGTAAGTGTGTAAGTCTATATGGGGTGAAAAGAACGGTAATAAAACATCGCAGCCAGAGGATATATTAGGCACGCCCGATACTTTCTAATGTAAATGACATGGTACATGTATGTTTTACTTCCCGGTATTAATTTGTTTTATTTAATCGTGAGAATGCTTCATTCTTTTCACTTGCCCTGTCATTACATTCCACATCATGTATACAGTATCCATTGACATAAAACGTACTTTCCATGCAAATATCAGTTGCCGAATGTTATGTTTTTTCACGAGCAACGATTTTCCATATGAAGACTTAAAGGAATATTATCTGAGTGTTGCTTTGCAGTTGTACGCCATTTTCGTTGTTCATGCAGAAGACTGGTAAAGTCAATGTACTTATTGGAATGACATAATAGTGCACGTAGTATCTTTTGTTGCGCCTGCGCGCTAAACGATGTTTTTTTTTACTTGACCCCTTGACCCGACGTCATATGTACTTAGCATGTGTAGCAGATCGCTCTGAATTGTCACCACCAGTGTGAGGATGGTTTCTCATTGTAGAATCCAAGTATAGCATCACGCTTTTAGTTGTATAACTGACTTAAAGGCATATACCCGAGAAGCCATTTCTAAAGGATTCCTCGTGTATGTAAAGTAAATGCTGGCTTTTGGTGCACATGATCGATCGCCATACGTTTACACCCAATACTCATTGTTCATATTCCAACTTCCGGCAGCCATATTGGTTCCACGTGGAGGCCATTTGCAAACTGTCTCACACATAAGATTACTCGAACTGTGGCAGGCCTTCTGAAGCAATATTTATACCATGATCATTGCAGATGTAAAGATTCGAACTCTTGATCAAGACTTATAAAAATGTCCGGCAGTAAGCTGTTGAAACTTGATCAAGACATTCACCTTCTTGTGGTACAAGGTTTTACGATTATATTGCTCAAATCCAAGCTTCCATTTCCCATCAGTCCTTATATGACATTATTCGCCCAACACTAACCCATACAGACACTGATAGATGAGACTGACACTGGAATACACCTTTCATACAAAATTTATTAGAAAACAAAGACTTCAATTGGTCCATTTGTACAACAGGTCTTTGGTACAACAACAATACAAATTTAATACACTCCAAAATAAATCAGCTATTCTGAATTCCGACCTAAATATTTATACATGTATAATTAAAAGTCCGTATATAAAAATTATTATTGTTGGAAGATAGGAAAGTTAAAAAAAAGTCTATCGGGCGATACCGGCAGAGCGTGCCCGATATGAGCACGAGGTTTCCCGCGCTTTGAGAGTCATCGTCTGCTTGAACAGTTGGCACCGTCTGCTGACACATTGATGTCGATAGGGTGATTCCTTATCATGTTATCATGTGAGCACCATTACAATTGCATTAAATCAATTTGTGTTGCATGCCACTGTTTTAAAATAGACGCTATGTACAGGTTATATATAGCACCAATATCAGAAAGACGACGGACATACAGCTACAGCTGTCCGTACTATAGGAGTGGTCGGCGTTTTTTTATCAAAGACCAGTACAAAAAGGAATTGAACCGTAACAATGATTATGGTCATAGGGTTTGATAAGTTAGGCATGCACATGGTTTTCTATACGTTTTATATAAGTTGTTTTATATAAGTTGTTTCATGTGTTTCAGCTCCAACATTACCCTTTAAGCTTTATCCTTATGAAGATATTAACCCCTTTAAAAAGTGTAATGCGCTATAATACCATATTAATCAACGCTTCGGGGTGTTTCATCGGTTCCTTCGGAAATATCTACACTAACGCTACAGGGTGTTTCGCAGATTACAATGGCGATATCTGGACCAAGCCTACGGGGTGTCACAGAATGTAGACTAATGGGCGATACTACGCATTATCAAGCAGATTAATGCATCCAAAAACAAGTTAAGATCAACTTCTGGATTATTATACACAATGCTAAGCGTTGGGCTCTTCTCGATACCTCCGTAGTTTCGGTACAACATTACTGGCATAAGGCAGGACGTGGTGTATATTGAAACAAAGTGATCAGCAGTTTTCCATGCATAACTGATAACTCTATTCGTCCCTGATAAGGTAATATTCAGCAGTTTCATATATGAAAACAATATTTAAAATTATTCAGCAGTTTTCACTGATGTGGCGCCCGACGAGACGCTTACTAAAGACCTATACAGTACTACTTGGCAAGCGTAACCATTCACTGACCCACTAACGGTAGACTGACCGGGTAAAATGCTTCTTTCACTTTCACCCACGTTATATATGTTATACTTATTATACCGGTCAGAAAACTACAATTACCAAATCATTTATGTACAAAAGATAAAATAAATGACAAACATACTTTCTACAAGTGAAATGAGTCCATACGGATTTGACAACATAACCAGCGGTTGACTAAAAAAAAACACAATCACAATCAGCGTAGATTACGTCCTGCAAATCTCGTAACTATACACTGAGTACTCCCCGAGCGTCCTAACCAGCCATCGCCCGGTCCTGATGCACTGTGCATCCTAACCAGTCATCGCCCGGTCCTGATGCACTGTGCACCCTAACTAGCCATCGCCCGGTCCTGGTGTACTGTGCGTCCTAACCAGCCATCGCCAGGTCCTGATGCACTGTGCATCCTAACCAGCCATCGCCCGGTCCTGATGCACTGTGCAGCCTAACCAGTCATCGCCCGGTCCTGATGCACTGCGCACCCTAAACAACCATCGCCCGGACCTGATGCACTGTGCATCCTAACCAGCCATCGCCCGGTCCTGATGCACTGTGCACCCTAACCAGCCATCGCCCGGTCCTGATGCACTGTGCATCCTAACCAGTCATCGCCCGGTCCTGATGCAATGTGCACCCTAACCAGCCATCGCCCGGTCCTGATGCACTGTGCACCCTAACCAGCCATCGCCCGGTCCTGATGCACAGTGCATCCTAACCAGCCATCGCCCGATCTCTCTCACACAAAACATCCCATAATGATACATTTAATATATTTCAGCCTCGTGTTTTGTTACTGAGGTATATATCCCAATACATCGCCAAAACAGCGATTTCCGGTTTACTGGATGGGATAGTCGGTCAGGTTCGAGTCCCCAAAGCTGCAGTCCTCCTCCGACTAGGATGCCTTGAGGACAACTCCACCATGGTCGCATTCATAAACGAAAGTTCTTAGTGAGTTCTACTTTTCTATGTGACTTTCTAAAGCAATTACTATGGTAACATGCCGGCCTCATGGCAAGACAAGCAACAGAAAATACTAAAGTACGGATGACGACACATCCGGGCCTCGATAATGAGTTTGCAGTTGGCGTACCACGGCTTGTCTTCGCAGTTCTCCGGTAGTGACATTCCTGTGATAGAGAAACAACTTTTTAACATGGATGATATGGGAATAAATGGGTTGGTGTTGCGTTGCGTGGTCAGACCACACATTAAGTTAAACAGAAATAAAACGTGCCGTCAACGATACGAACGTCGCCAATGATGGCCAATAGATATTAAATGTGACCAGTGTAATGGTGCATACACTTCTTTGGCAAGCATTTATATCGGTACAATTACGTTTCTTTCGCTTCTTAGTTCCCAGTCAGCCTCTTTTCTACAAAAATGTCATTTTTGCCTAAAGTTATTTAGCAAATGTAGGCTGATAACGATTGTTACAATAGTTATCAGCCTACACTCAATATCATGTATTTTCGGTACAGTAACGACTATACATGATATTGATTGTATACGATTATCGTCTGTGCAATGAAAAAAAGTTGGTTTTATCCCATTTGGTTTGTTGCTGTGCCAACGTCCCAAAGAACGCACCCATCACGATAACTCCATTTCCCTATATGTATCTCCATAAACACTGCATGTATGTGTAGGGTGGGGCGGGGGGGGCGCAACCAGGTTTTCTTCACCATGAGACTCACCCTTCATCTCGACCTGGACGCTGTCGGTTAGTTCGACCGCGTCCCGCCTGGCAGCGCAGGTGTAGGTGCCGGCGTCGTCCATAACGAGTCCCTCCAGCAGCAGCTCTCCCAGCTCGGTGGTCTGCACGCGGTCGTCATCGTCATCCAGCACCGGGAAGTCGTCCTTGCGCCACCTCATCGTGACGTCACGCTTGTCCCCAGCCAGGACGCACACCAGGCGCAGGTCGTCACCCACCGAGAGGGCTAAGTCCTCCTGAACGATCTGTACCGTGTAGGCACCTGGCGCACCAAGGGGAGAGATGGAATGGTGGCGTGTCACACGTGGGTGTTCCGGTGTAATGTGATAGCTAAACTGGGCCGAGAGACTCCCCGGGGCAATCTTGACACCGAGATACAGTCTTCTAAATATATTTATCTTCTAAATTATTTTTCTTCTAAATATATTTATCTTTTAAATGTGTTTATCTTCTAAATATATTTATCTTCTAAATGTATTTATCCTCTAAATATAGTTATCTTCTAAATGTATTTATCCTCTAAATATAGTTATCTTCTAAATATTAAATTTAAAATTTACACATATTTACGCACAGCTTCGTTACGTTTTAACAAATGGTAATGCCACGTGGCAGTCAGTGCGAGACTGCGTTCGATCGCGGGGTTCGTCCTTGAACTTACCCAGCACGGTGATGATGACGCGCCTGGTGGTCGGGTAGCCCAGCCCATTGCTGGCCGAACACACAAACTCTCCCTCCTCCTCCTCCGTCACCCCGTTGATGACCAGTGTGCCGTCCAACTCCTGCACGAACTGGTCATTGTCAATGGCAACCAACAGGTTGTTCTTCAGCCACTGGATCTGCGGCTCCGGGTTGCCCGTGGCAATGCACGGGAGGCGGATGTCAGCGCCAGGAGTGACGGTGATGGACTCCATGGCGTCCGAGATGAGAGTAACCGGAACTGTGGAAGAGTGGATCCGGACGTATTAACGTCAACAACAAGATGATGCGTAATGAGTTCATAGGATATTGTGGCATCACAGCATCACATGTAGCTTGTAATATATAAGATTGTGATGTCCCCTATTGAAAGACACTGTTCAAAGACACTGTTCAAAGACATTGCTCAAAGACACTGTTCAATGACACTGTTCAAAGACATTGTTCAAAGACACCGTTCAAAGACATTGTTCAAAGACTTCGAAAACACTGTTCAAAGACATTGTTCAAAGACACTGTTCAAAGACATTGTTCGAAGATACCGTTCGAAGATATTGTTCGAAGACACCGTTCGAAGACACTGTTCGAAGACACTGTTCAAAGACACTGTTCAAAGACACTGTTCAGAGACACTGTTCGAAGACACTGTTCGAAGACTGTTCAAAGACATTGTTCAAGACACTGTTCGAAGACACTGTTCGAAGACTGTTCAAAGACATTGTTCAAGACACTGTTCAAAGACACTGTTCAAAGACACTGTTCAAAAACCCTATTCAAAGCCACCGTTCAAAGACATTGTTCAAAGACTGTTCAAAGACATTGTTCAAAGACACTGTTCAAAGACACTGTTCAAGACACTGTTCAAAGACAATGTTCAAAGACATTGTTCAAAGACACTGTTCAAAGACACTGTTCAAAAACATTGTTCAAAGACACCGTTCAAAGACACCGTTCAAAGAGACCGTTTAAAGACATTGTTCAAAGACACTGTTCAAAGACACTGTTCAAGACACTGTTTAAAGACAATGTTCAAAGACATTGTTCAAAGACACTGTTCAAAGACACTGTTCAAAGACATTGTTCAAAGACATGGTTCAAAGACACTGTTCAAAAACACTGTTCAAAGACACTGTTCTAAGACACCGTTTGAAGACACCGTTCAAAGACATTGTTCAAAGACATTGTGTAATGACATTGTTCAAAGACACTGTTCAAAGACATTGTCCAAAGACACCGTTCAAAGACATTGTCCAAAGACACCGTTCAAAGACATTGTCCAAAGACACCGTTCAAATATACTGTTCAAAGACACCGTATAAAGACATTGGTCGAAGACACTGTTCAAAGACATTGTTCAGAGGCACTGTTCAAAGACTTGTCAAAGACACGAGTTCTCCAGGGCATCGCTTTTCTACCAGTTGCGAATTCATAACGTTATATGCTACTTTGACGACTTATCGGTACTTTTCGAGTTACGAAGACAAACTTGAAACAGCGACAATTAGTGTGCAACCACCTTCGTGCAATATACTTTAAGACAGTGTTAGTGACATTTATTTGTGCAACATTCCATTTGCATTTATGATAAATTCAAGATTTGTCTTGTCTGTATCTTTAAACAAGAAATACAAACTCTAACTGTACTGACCTTGGACGAGCAGGGTGAAGGTCCTGCTGGCTGAGCTAGGCACTGACCTTGTTCGAGCAGGGTGAAGGCCGTGGTGGCTGAGCTAGGAACTGACCTTGGTCGAGCAGGGTGAAGGCCGTGGTGGCTGAGCTAGGCACTGACCTTGGACGAGCAGGGTGAAGGCCGTAGTGGCTGAGCTAGGCACTGACCTTGTTCGAGCAGGGTCAAGGCCGGGGTGGCTGAGCTAGGAACTGACCTTGGTCGAGCAGGGTGAAGGCCGTGGTGGCTGAGCTAGGCACTGACCTTGGACGAGCAGGGTGAAGGTCCTGGTGGCTGAGCTAGGCACTGACCTAGGACGAGCAGGGTGAAGGTCGTGGTGGCTGAGCTAGGCACTGACCATCGTCGAGCAGGGTGAAGGCCGTGGTGGCTGAGCTAGGCACTGACCTTGGATGAGCAGGGTGAAGGTCCTGGTGGCTGAGCTAGACACTGACCTTGGACGAGCAGGGTGAAGGTCCTGGTGGCTGAGCCAATGCCGTTGTAGGCCCGACAGGTGTAGCTCGTGGCGTCTCGGGGCTCCACCTCCGAGATCTCCAGGGTCCCGTCCTCTAACACCCGCAGTCGCGGGTCCTCGTCCATCTGCTCCTCAATGGGGTACCTACAGAGGGAGAGCCACAGAGTACAGGCAGGGGGAGCCACAGGGTACAGATAGGGACAGTCACAGGGTACAGATAGGGACAGCCACAGGGTGCAGATAGGGAAAGCCACAGGGTACAGATAGGGACAGCCACAGGGTACAGATAGGGACAGCCACAGGGTATAGATAGGGACAGTCACAGGGTACAGATATGGACAGCAACAGCGTACAGATATGGACAGCCACAGGGTACATATAGGGACAGGCCCAGTGTACAGATAGGGACAGGCACAGGGTACAGATAGGGACAGGCACTGGGTACAGATAGGGACAGGCACAGGGTACAGAGAGGGACAGGCACAGGGTACAGAGAGGGACAGAGAGAATAATTCCTAAGTCTCAGAAATTTAAAATTCTGCGAAGTCAAGGGATGAAATATTCTCGAAAAGAACATCCAGTTATGTTAATGAACATCTAGTTTGGGCTGTAATAAACATTCCGAAAGTGATTTTCTTGATCACTGTCGTTACATATTCTTGATGTAGCTTACATCGTTCGTCGAAAGATATCATATTTATGTATATGTACATCTATCTGGTATTGTAATGGCGTGCATTGTGCAAACATACCACGGTATACCATGATAAGTACGCCAAGACATTTATCCTCGCCAAAGCACCATCGCCAAAGCACACTGGCCATTGGAATACCTTGGATTGAAGCGGTTAGAGGTGCCGTGGGTATGTAATGGGACTGACCTGCTCTTGTACCAGGAGATCTGTGGGGTGGGTGCTCCTCGGGCTTTGCACGGCAGGGAGGCAATGCGGCCCCTAATGGCAATGACCTCTAGATCCATGTCATCGATCATAGGTGCTTCCTCTATCATGGGGGTGGGGGGAAACACAGCCTTCAAGCTATACAACGAGTAGCATTCCAAACACGTATCGACCACCACAGCAACAGGTAAGTCGTGATCAAAATATTCTCAACACGAAGAGTGGAGATATAAAGCAGTTGCAATTATAGTTTATAAGTTATGCGGAGTACAATGTGTGAATGAATTGTATCAGCATTAAATCAGTCAATGCCGTCAGATAAGGCAGATATAACACGGATTTGTATGTTAGCAACAAGCTGTTTGTAGCCAGTATGAATTAAGCAGCGCTGATTGATAACGTATAAACCGCTGAACATATTGTACAATTGACGTATTGTGATCAAATAAAGCTTTAGACATATATACGTACATTTATAGGCATGAAAACGTAAAACAAAACACTTGGGGATTAACACTGAGTAAACAACATGAAAAGCGCGATTTCATGTCATGCAAACGGACAACAGGCAGGCAACGTCGATAGCAAAAACACACAATAAAAGGGTTATTAAGTTAAGAAACCAAACGGAATCCTTTAGTTAACAAGGGTTTGTTTCGGTTGGATCAAGGTCAAATTGCTCGCTGTCCTAGATCTCAGTAACACGAGGACCAGTTCGTTGCAATTCATCAATTGAGGGAAATTGGGGATATCAACATTAAGACACTCCTGGCGTCATGTAATTTCTGTAAAGCGATCCACAATTTAGATAGCCATCCGTGTCTTAAGGCGTTAATATCCATTCTATTGAATTGGTGAACGATTGAACTGAGGAAATAAGTTGGGGAGATATTATTTACGATACAGGAACGACGCCTCAATTAGGATGTAATTACTTTTACCCGGGAAAAACTGATCAATTCCAGGCTTAGTAACTGCCTTAAATCGTAAATAAGAGGTTTGGGAAAAGGAAGTAATTTGGAAGGAATTCGGTGACGTCACATTCGGTGACGTCACATTCGGTGACGTCACGTATCCGCTGACGCGCGCATGTGTCTCACCTTGACAACCAATGAAGTTCCATCCCGTTGCCATAGTGACACCGTCGGGACAGCACCCAAACAAAGTATTTTCACAAGCTGTGGAAGGAGACATGCATGAAGGTCATCATGCCGTGTGATGGCAAAGGTCATGCACATGGAAGCTTGGATACACCTGGAACATTGTTCTCGAGAGAACATACCGCCACAGATGTTTTAATAGTATCTCAATTATACACATAACGGGAGCGGTGCTAAACGTGTTTTTCAGAATGTTATTCATGTAGTCTACTGCATGCAAACAAAAAAAAGAGCTGAAGATTCAGATTTAAATACAAAAATATGTATTGTTGTTTTTGCGGACAAGCTCCGTCTTTTATGTATGTCGGGAAAACAAGGATTCGTGCTCGTTTGAGTTTGTGTGTTTGTTGTAATACGAATAAAAGATCATTCTCATTTTAGTGTTCAATTTAATGCGGAATACATGTCGAACCATAATGATCGACTTAAGGTCCAATGATACATTTATTACACTATTTTATTACAGCTGTTTAAATTTGCAGTGCAAATGGTGAAACATTATAGTGGTGTTCAATTAAATAATATAAGCGAGATATGAAGATCATGTATTCTTGTTCGATTGAACGCGGAACAACGAACGGCACAAATATAACTTCTTCTCGCTTCGTTGATCAGATTAGGGTTAGTTATAAATTTATCTGACATTCATCTCTCCATTGTCATATTTACATTTAGTAGATGCAAACTGTAGGCTACCAATAACACACGTAGACAGCCAGTCACATTAAATGCGATGTCAATATTGATTAGCGCGACATTGAACATGTAAGCTGCATTGTAAGTTTGTTTACAGGTTTTGAAAGCACAGCCAGCAGACATGTCTGCCAGCATGGACCTGTTACAGCTTGTTCCGCCCATCACCACATAAAACATACATATATATATGGGAAGGCGACATAACACTTATCAGCGTGGGGTGGGACATATAAGCTAACGACACGTTTCCATGGCAACGATTAGCAGGCGGAAGCAGTGGGGGAGAGGGAGCAGGGACGGGTAGGGGGCGGGTAGGGGGCAGGTGGGTGAGTGAGAATTTTAGACCCAAGCGTGAGTCATCGGACCACTCGGCAGCAGACATTCGCCAGGTGGCGCCATATTTGAAAAAAAGCAAGCAACATCAGTGGGATGGTTGGCGGAGGCGGCTAGCAGGACAGCCGGGCGGTTTTATTGCGTGGAGCGGTGGGGTAGGGGGAGAGGGGGTGGTAGATTTAACAGCGAGTGTACCTGGCGGGGTAGGTAAGGCGGGGATACAGATTTGACCGCACGCGGTCGAGCAACACTTGTCATCTCCGGAGCAATCTGTATCGACCTGACACGTGTCACTGCACATGTCCGCACTGCCAAGGTCAATGTCAAGGTCAAAGTCGGCAAAGGGACAGAAGCCAGGTTTGTCTGAAAGGCCGCCGATTGAGCCCAACACGATTAGACATTTAATTGGTAATTTGAGGTCTGGGGGGTAATTATATCGGTTGTGCAAAGATCGCGACTAGTATTTATCCTGATATTGTTAAAATAAACGTGACCAGAGCGTCAAAATTTGACGTCCACGCACACTGGAATCATGTAGTAATGATTAATTCATGCGCTATGGTCTTTATCGTCCTACGAGGGAACAACACAATCGCCATTACTTAACAAGACTATAGCTATTATAAACAAGTGTATTTCTTTGATAAAGCACCGCGGAAAAAATATTCACAGCAACACGTAATCACAAACGCAAAATAGAAAAAGAATGTAAAACAATAGGACAGAGCGCAACGCAAGCCAATAAGCAGCAAAACAAGTCTTAAAGCAAAGTGTTAAAGAGTAATCATGACACTGCTTAGACCTCAAAAATATACACTTCTCAACAAACAAAAATAACCCGAGCACAAGAAAGAAATACTCAAAATAAAAGGGTCATTTTCTAAAATAATTCCAAAATTTCGGTTGTATAAGTGAAATGCAAAAATCCAAGCAAAATAATTTGAGCAACATAATATGAACACACATCAAGATTACAAATTATTATCCAAATATAAACTTACTAAACCCATTCTATTCATTAAGACTAAAATGCGGAAAGTTTTCATGAGAATGGCGCAGGTGCCACCTACCGGCCGACTCGGGAACGATGCAGATAGAGCCACATCCGTTACTGCAGCACTTGGCCGTTCCGTCGCAGTCGGCATCCTCGTCACACTCAGTCATGCAGATGGAACCACTGTGTAACTCTAGCACGGGACAAGCTCCTGGGCGAGGCTCTGTGGGGATAAGGCGGATGTGCTGGGGATGCCGTTACTAGTAGTGCATACCTTCATACAGTTCCCACATCCCGTAATTAATGAGCATTGCAGCCACAGCAGTACTTCATGAAATTTTATCTAGAGACAAGGCAAACAGCGCTGACATCTAGCGAGCGGTATTGGCGGTGAACGAGCACTACTCACTGCGCTTGCAGACAGGTTGAGGCGGGCAGGGTTCACGGACGCACACAACTTGCTCCACGTGGCATTCGAACCCATCATCGCAGTCAGTTGTCTGTTGTCAGGATAAGGATAAGGCAAGTGGTAATCAATAATGAATCAAACATATATCTAAGTAACCGGCCTATATCTTATATCTTGATATCTTATATCTTGATATGTAATGTCTTGATATCTAATGTCTCGATATCTTATGTCTAGATGTCTTATGTCTTGATGTCTTATGTCTTGATATCTAATGTCTTGATATCTAATGTATCGATCACTTATGTCTAGATGTCTTGATATCTTATGTCTTGATATCTTATGTCTTGATATCTTATGTCTTGATATCTTGTCTTGATATTTTATGTTTGATACATCAATATATTGACATCAGAATATCAGAAATCGTAGTATGTCACTGTTGGGCCCACATGGCTAAACAAAATGAATTCCGTGAGACAACAGGATGAAAGATACGGTAAATAATCCTGACATGCGGATGTGCATTGCGACAGAGGGTCAAGTTTGGGTTACGGACGTTCACCGTCCGTTGGGAGCATGCCCGTTGGGTGATTGTGTGTGATGGCAGGAGCGCTCACCTTGCAGGGATCTAGACATTCACACTGGAGACAGCCGTCGGGGCTGCGGGAGAAGCCGTGGGGACAGCTCAGGTCGCACTGCAGAACGCCACAAGTCTCGGAAACTGCAAGCCAAACGCGGCGTGCAAATAAGGCATTGTCGTTTCGTTCAAGTAGCGCGTATATACCTCCAGAAAAGAGCATCTTGCTCTTCTGCTGCTTCAGCAAGTGTTATGAAATACTTTAAATTAATATTATGAAAACTGTCAATGTGACTGAAACCCAGTCAATAAAGTTTCATTAGCTACTGACGTGGCGTCATTGTTCAAATATATTATTATTAATATTATTATGAAATATGTAACATATAACCATGTCTATCCTAGACATCTTCATCGTAATCAGCATATAACGGAAGCCACACAATAACATATATTGTGTACGATAATTGCACGATTTCCAATTGGAAGATATGTTCAGGTGCCTAAATGCTACATGAGCGAACAGAAAGAGGCGTATCATTTCGTGCTGTTCATAAGATAACGTTGCCAAACATTCTATGCAAGTGTACATGGCAACTCTCTGAGCTCACCTCTCGAGCAGAAGGCCTCACAATCGTCGTGGCTGTGGAAGTTATTGCCGTTGCCATCGCAACCGCCGTAATAGAATGCCTGACAGGCGCCGAGACTGGCGTCAAAGTACCAACGTGGCTCGGCAGCCTGGCAGGGACCGGCGTCCGGGGGGTCGTAGCAATCACCTGTTGTGTGTGTGTGGGGGGGGGGGTGGTAGGGTGGCAGGAGGCAAAGAATGGATGAGGGTGTGCAGATCATTGATTTATCGTTTAGTTCAGTTTTGTTTTTACAATGTCTTTAAAAGATCTGCACTAATGATATCCATCCAGGATCGATCAAACATCTCTTATAGATATCCAAGAATATTTTGTTTCCGTTTTGGCGCCTCTAGACTTCAATGTCCAACATTGCAATGCCCTCTCAATCTCTGACATCACACTTACCCGGTGACCTCCTCCCCGGTAAGTTGAGATATCACGGTCAACCTTTGACCTTAGTGACATACTGCCTTGAATATACTCCACTAGTTACCATCAGTATATAAACTACAGTGCAATGATCACTAAAAGTCGTTGTCTGCCTTAATTTCACGAAAGTATTGACTTTTGCATGTGCCCATAATAGTCACACGAACGTTATACATCACATCCAACCCCAGTACTGGACATGGTTTATGTTCAGATGTTAAACTTATATATCTAATGTATATAGGATTAATTACATAAATATCATGCATGCTACCTTTTCACCTGTTACATGTCTATTGGGATTTAGGTGATTTAATAGTCTTAAATACATACCTTATTCTTACTCCACTACAGTGTTAAAGAGTTACTTGTTAAAGTTATACATCTACTTAAATGCAACACCTAAATGTAGAACACAATTTCACCATCATCATATAAGTAAATGTATATATATATATATATATATATATCGTTTATACATATATATAGCTATAATTCCATATATATAACACTAGGAGTGGGTCCAATGCCTCGAGGGATAACTTTACTGCAGACAGGTAAACCCACCGGGCTCACTCGTTAACTGGTAAGGAGTTAACAAATCACATTGAAGACATTCAACGTTAAGACGTTTTTGTGACGTCATATGACGTCATCATTACCAGGCTTATATGTCCGGAAAGTCTTGTCCTCGGCACACGTGTCGTAGCACTCCCACTGGATTTCGAATCGGTTGTCATTGCCTTGGCAACCGCCAAACGTAAACGGTCGACAAACGCCAATGCTTTCATCATAATAAAACCGAAGGTAGTCTGCGATGCACGGACCCGAATCAACAGGCAAACTACACACTTCTGTAAGTCAAATAGGGGGTGACACACCCTGTTACTGACTACTACCACACATGACAATTAATCTCAGCAACACGCTTTGACTTGTTTAAAATTTTAATCACATATAAAACTACTAAAGGAGGCACTATTTCACTGAATTGTAATATATCATTTATTAGAATGCGATAGCGGTATCAGCAAAGTTATTCAATTAGTCAGGTAAGAAGCCGATTTTGCATTAAAAGTGCAACTGTTATCCCGTGAAAGCTCCGAAAAGAACACGTTGTAATTGTTATAATTGTCATAATAAAAATGTTGAAACAATTGAAACCAACACATCATAGTAAGCGGTGCAAAGTGAAAAGCGCAAGAAAAGCATTAAGAACCAAAATAAATTCCCAGCGCAAATCAGCAAAAGTGTCATTTGTTTGTCGCTGTGTCAAAACTGAAGAGTGCCAACCCTACAGCCCTCGTGTTGTGGTGATGGTGTTCAAGGGATGAACGACAGTGTGAGAGGTCTGATAGTGTGTCGTATTTACAACGTGCTGCCAGCAATACAACCGTCCGCTATTTCCCAGGCCACGAAGGAGACGCAAGCCTTGGTGCCAATTGATTGATAGAGAAAAGTCGTGAAGCAGTGAAACACCAGGAGGCAACGTGACGAAAGAACCAGGGAAACAGAGAGAAATCGGAAAAAAGCCACTGATAAAAACATGATCGTATCTTTCAGCAGGATGGACCAGTTTTTATACCCAAGCGGGGAATAATAATAAAATAATAATAACAATATCAAGAGGCCTCGTTATCCCGGAAGAGATATGTTTGTAAACAAACAGTATCAAAAGCTTAGAAGTATCGGGGTACCACTATTAAGTTGCCATTATTGTCTTCGCGTGTCCATTTACCACGACAAGGAAAGTAAGGAAATAAAATGATATGATAACAGCTTTCTAAAGCATTTTATGAATGATAAATAATATCCAATCAGAAAAAAAGAATGCCTGCTTCGTTTGCAAGAAATTTATAATTCAAGAAGTCTGGGAAATAGCGTTGTAACATTTGTAAAGCTTTGCATGAACGGTTTGGAAAAAAGCGTGTTTCACCATCAAGGGAAGATGTGGGTTGTGACGTCATGTTCACATTACGAGAGTCTTGGAAATACTGGTCACGTGACGTATATCACGTGTAAGAATATGGCCGTATTGGTGCGTGCGTGCGTGCGCATCCCTGTGGTAATCAGATTGTGTAGAGAAAAACAAATGTATAAGAGGCGTGACACGTGATGCATATAATCACATGACACGGGCCACGTGACGCAGGTCACGTGGTAAAGCACACGTGAGACTGGTCACGGGGTCGTACCGCGAGGTTTCCGCGTTGGCTTGGTCTGGACGGCCGAGTCGCACACATCGTTACACTCCTTCTCGCTCTTGAAGTTATTCAGGTTCCCTTGGCAGCCGCCATATTGGAATTCCAGGCACTTTCCCTCGCTGTAGTCAAAGTAATAGCGTGGTTGCAAGGCCTGGCACGGTCCCACGTCCCTCGGTAGAGCGCAGACGTCGGCGCCTGAAGCACGACCAGCGAAGTTTAAATACATATATATACATGATATATTTTGGCAACGTCCTGCAATACGATATTAACTAGAAGCTTAGAACAATGCTGATTTTACCTGATCAAGATGAAGAAATTTCACATTCTTTTGGTGTGTGTACTTATCGTGGAAGTATTGCTATTGTATATCATTATCTTCCCGCTATATGCTATTATGGGAGGTAAAAACTATTATATCAATAAAACAGCCTCATTATGTTTATGCAGAAAGTAAAACATTTAAGATAGGCATACATTTTATTATTGTATTAAATGACACAAAAGGCTGTCATCAAGGTTAAATGAATTATTTAGATGTTTATATTGAAGAACCGACACTACCAACAAACGGGTAAATAATCAGATACATACTTAGGAAAGAGAAACATCAATAACATATAAATGCAAGATTCACAAGCCAATTTGAAAAATACCAACCACCAGATAAAATATATTGAACTATAATACACAAGGGTGAAAATCAAGAGTCGTTTGACCACTCAAATGCATACAATAAATTATAGAGGATGGGAAAGACAACATGTAGCATGGATAAACGAGACATCTTCCTGAAAACATGGACACTGAGAGAGACGTAGGCAATAAACGTTCATTAAACATGGAAAATTAAATAATCGATTTGATAACGGCTGAAACTGTCTTTTTTATTGTACATAGAAGCGCTTTTATACGTGCTTTTATTGTGAGATTCCCCAAACCCTTTCAAAGAACAGCCCGTTTTAAAGAATTAAGGCCCTTTGTACATAACATTCCGGTTGCCCCTGGAGACGAGCATCGACGCCAAAATAAACACCCACTTTGAGACGTACACATTCGCACTTCAAGGTCACATTCACTCCAGCCAATCATACAAGTAGCCATGACTCCGAAATTAAGCTAAACAGAAAAGGACGTTGGACGTCGAGCGAAAAAATAGATATAAACAGGAGAATAAAAACACGACGTTTTTAGTGTGATACATGTATTATATCACAGCGCATGCGCAGGGGATGCCAAGCACCGGATAAGCTGTGTTGGTACCGTTTTGTCGTGATGGCGGTGTGGTAACTTCTACAGATACCATATATATATACATCCTCTCGCCATATCTACACTGGAGTAACCCGTTCTGTACAGGACTCGCAACTCCAAGCTTCCTTCGGCACTTCAGGTCAAAACAGTACAACTTAAACGTATATATGCAGGTACTAAGTGCGAAAGGCGTTCATACCGGACAGACTGTACAATGTCGTCATATGCTTAGCCTTTCACATCATAATATGAAGCCAAAGTATGTTGCAATCAAAAGCGCTGCCAAAAGTGGGGTGAAAAAAAGCTCATGAAGCTCTCAAGCTCGTTGCAAGGTGAAGGACTGTCAATAAAAGCCCCTTCTCCGCAAAGGCGCAATATGAAAACAGGGTGGGTGAAAAATCCAGGAAAACGAATTTCAAGAAGGCCGGTGGACAGAGTGCCACAAAGTGCCACAAAGTGTCACGGCGTGCGCCGAGGAAAAGCGTTCGCGCGTCGTCCACAATACTGTCACCTTTGCCGTTGAATTTGCAGACGCTCTCACATTTCTCTCTCGAGGCAAAGTTGTTTCCGTTGCCATGGCAACCCCCATATATAAAATCCACGCAGGTATTTTCCTGGCGATCGAAATACCACCTGCGGATCGTAGCCTTGCACGGCCCTTTTCTAGTGGGTAGGGAACACACCTCTTTCAAGGGAGGCATAGAACAACCGAGTTACCGTGGTAGTTGACACAACTCGATATTGTACAAGATATATATCCAACCTCGCTGGTCTTTACATCAATTAAGTTTCTATGGAATGCCTATTGAGGTAATATTCAGATCACAATAAATTTAACAACAACAATTTTTTTATACATTATTAATAAATAAAAAGTATTTAAAGAGAACGTTGGTCTTGCAGCAGAAATACACATGGAGAAGCTTACATGGTTACACACTACACTGTTTCAACGCTAAACCCGATGGCATTACACCACAGATGAAAATTAACCCTTCACTGAGGTGGAAATCGTTCCGAAACCTTTAAAAGCTTATGATTCTGTTTCGAACGGTTGATAAGTACCTAAACTACAGATAAGTCCTTAGCTTATCAGCCGCTCTATGTCAACAAAGCCAAGTGTGTTATTTGTTACTAAGGTTTTGTAATGGTAGATTTTCCAATGGGTATCGACATTTCGTCGCAAGGAAACGTCTGCTGTCTGCAGTTTTCTCAAATACTTTGACTCTTGCTCTCGGGGACACCAAAGACGAAACGACGCGCAAAAGACAGACGACACCCGTACTGACCAGGTAATGCGATCTTGGAGTTGTCCGGTCCACACTTATGAAGGCAGGCCTCTAGCGAAACAAAGCTGTTCGCGTTCCCTCCGCACTCTCCCGATTCGAAGGCAAAGCAAGTCAACTTGGATGGGGAGAAGTACCAGCGAGTGACGGTGCCGTTACTATGGCTACACGGCCCCTTGTGGACTCGCAATGTGCACACATTGAGGTCTGGGTGGGTATGAGAATATTAACTGTCTTGGGTTAAGGTATGTGGTATTGTGAGAAAGGTAAGATCAATTGTTATGGGGTCTATATTACAGGTAATTATCTACTTTAGGAACTAACGACAGCTGACAATGCATGGTACCATGTAATGGAATGTAACGCTATGGTTGGTAGACATAGGCAATGCCACCAATACCGATGTTAGCAACCTAAACACGTAACACGAATGAAAGAAAAAATCCATCTTGATACCATTATAGAAGTATGTCTACCGTAACAGTGGTCTAGTCTACCATGTATTAATAAACTAGAAGATATCAACTGCGCCGTCACTTGTCGGAAAAAACAATATAAGTAGGGCATGACATAAAAGCATCACACCCAAATCGCTGTAATAGAAGTCTCCTTTCAAAGCATATATGAATTTTACCCGGTTAATATAATGTTGTCACCGACAAAGTGAAGGGCATTGACAAAATTAACCAAAAGTCCAATTATTAGTTTGGAACATTTAAAGTGTAAAAACTACAACGACTAGAAAATTCGTATCATATATCATTCAAGTCTATACCACTAGAAGGTACTGTCTATTGATGTAATGAAGGCAAGTTTAACTGAACCACGGTACGTTACGGAGATGACGTCGGAAGAGAAAAATCCTAGCGAGCTCTGGACAACAAATTGATAAATTGATATATCGATGGGGAGGGGGGGGGGAGGGCATAGATTTTTCTTGCCACTGAATGAATAAGTCGTTGCGTATAAGACACGTCAGCGTCGACGGCAGTAAGGTGGGACATTATTAAGCACCCGCCAGCTTCATTCCTCACGAAGGAGGGACAGAAGATTTAACGTGGGAAATATGTCATCTCTATAATATGTTGTGGTTCAATTATATACATGCTTCCAAATACATGCTTAGATGTTAAATAATATTCCAATAAAATATTATTCGATGAACAAAGAGATGCTCATCTCAACGCCATTGATCATTAAAAAACAGACTATACACCCATCATTTTAATAAACGGTAGACGAATCAATTAAATCAGGCAATCACGACTTAGTAACGTTTAACATTAGTAAGGTTAGTCACACATAAAGTGCCCACCGTCCGAAACAATCATCGATTTCAATGAGTGAATTTCATTCATGAACTATGAGACAGCTAGTGCCAGTGGATGTGACGTATGTACCTGGGGCACCTGTGGGTTTAAAGCGCTCGATGCACACTTTGTTACATTCCTCCTCCTCCGCGAAGCGGTTAGCGTTGCCATGGCAGCCGCCGTAGTAGAACTGGCGGCAGCGTGCTACGGAAGCGTCGAAGTGCCATAGCAGTTCCCAACCCGTGCAAAATGTGCCGGCGTCAGACTCCAGCAAGCACAAGTCATATTCTTCAGGAGCGAGGTGTGTAGGGCGGGGTGGGGGGTTGGGGAGGCAAACAGGCAAGTGAAGGGGGGAAATGCAAATATCACATTAAACAAAGTGACTATAAATAAATCGTTAACTTTGAGGTGATTTTGGTAACATGCAAAACCGTGGCAACTAACTTTAATAACATGGCATATAGGTTGGGTAGCAGGCGCGCCGAGTGTAACTTTTACAAGCCGATCCATTAATGCCAGAAGCTGGTGGTAACATGTTGGTAATAAGCACATTCATGGATTCTGGCATGATTTTAAAGATAACAAAACACACAGGATATAAAACTTTTATAATTCACGGGAGTACCACTTCAGAAGATATAAATTGTCATGCATAATAGGTATATAACCTTAACAAATAAATTCATGGTCAACAGTTAGTGTCATGCTAGCATATATAGGCTTTTCAGCAAATTAATATATCTATAAAAAAAAACATAAAAAAAAAACATGAAATGAACTTTGATTTCAGAGAAAAAAAGCGATAATAATATAAAATATAACAATGCAGGGTATATAATTGTATTAGGATTATACCTAATAGTACATGCAACGGTCTGACAGGCATGGCCCCCATTGTCTGAATAGCACGCCCCGCTTTGCGGTTCCCTGCTTGTGGTTTGCCCATCCGGCCAACCACGTGTAAAACGAGCATAAGATAGGGCCATGCGACTAGCACGCCACTTACCGACTACTTCCGTGGGTAGTATCTCGGCCGTGAATGCTGGTTGGGGGGCGAGGGTGGTGGCCCCTCCTAGCCTATGAGTTGACGCCACGGCAGGGAAGGCGGTGGTGGCGGCAGGGGCGGTGGCCGGGGTGGTGGCGGCGGCGGTGGCGGTGGTGGTGGTGGTGGTGCTAGTGGGCGCCACCGGGACAGGGGCCCTCGGGGTGGAGGCAGCCTTGAAGAGACACGTGGCCTGGCATTCGTCACGGTTTTCGAAGCGGTTCCCGTTGCCCCCGCAGCCTCCGTAGAGGAAGCGGCGACAGGTGCGTGTCACCGGCTCGAAGTACCAGACCGGGTTGTAGCCCGTGCACGATCCGGGGTCCTTGCGCAGGTGGCACACATCTGAAAAATGACTGTCAGCGTCAGCGTTGCCAAGTGGTGACCGCGTTGCTAAGGGGTGACCGCGTTGCTAAGTGGTGACCGCGTTGCTAAGGGGTGAGCGCGTTGCTACGGGGGTGAACGGGTTGCTAAGAGGTTCGACTTGCGACCCGGTGGTGGTTGGTGGTGAGCGTGGCTACAAAGTAGGTGTTGCTAAGGGGACTGCGTCGCTCGTGGGCGTTACTAAGAGGCAATATTGCTGTATATGTAACTTTAACTACATATCTACAAGACATAACTGCATATTTAAAGCATAAAAAAGCAATTGACCCAATAGTGTTCACATGTAGCAGTAAACACCAAACTGGCGCCTACTATAATAATAATAATAATAATAATAATAATAATAATGATATTTATTGCGATGAGGAATACAGAAATCAAATTAACACAGAACAGGAACGGGAGGCAGGAACAGCAATACGACAATCTAGACGATATGTCCATTGGGCCCAATCGTTGGGCTACAATAGTTCTTTCCTTCAATTAGCTGAATAAGATATATGATTATATTACGATTATATAACACTGACATGATCCCAGGAAGAAGACACCACAACGAGCGTCAATCTTACCGCCAGGGATGACCGGCCTGTGGGTGATGGACGGTGTGGGGGGCAGAGTGGCGCGGGGGGTGGTAGTGGCCTCACCGCCACACACACTCTCACAGCTGGCCTGGGACAGGAAGCGGTTGGCGTTCCCCTCGCAGCCGCCATATTGGAACTCCCGACACGTGCCCCTGGTGACGTCATAGAAGTAGCGCAGTTTGGCTGCACGACAGGGGCCGACTTTGCTGGGCAGACTGCACAGCTCTGGAATATCAACAATTGCATAATGAATATCTGCAGTGAGTCTGATGTGATGCTGTGTCCGTATGGGGTTCCTTTCTCTATGACCAATAGCTTACGTCACATACATTATGCCAGTTCTTTAATAAAGATATGAACATTAGTATATTGCAATGATTTGTCTGATGTCCGTAGCCGCTTGAATGCGCTACTGAATCCTACGCAGTACCAGTTGTACATGATACAGCGCATTAATACATGAAAAGCTGGCCAAGCACCGACGCGCGTAAAGGTAAACTACACAAGGAAATGCAAGATGTGTAAATACTAGATATTTGGAGGCATACTATTAATAAACAACGGAATGGAAATGGACACGAAACCCGTTAACTTACCTTGAACGGGACACGCCGAGGTACAGTCTTCCTTGGAGGCAAAGTTGTTTTCGTTGCCTCGGCAACCACCATAAGAGAATACCTGACACTCTCCCGACTCGGTATCGTAGTGCCACCTATCGATGAGGGCCTTGCATGGACCAATCTCCCGAGTGAGGGCGCACACGTCTGTAAACGTAAGACTTCTGTTATACATCGGGGCATGTAGATAATTCTATAGTGAAAGTTTGCCTCGATCAAAGGTGTGTACAGACATATACACAAATGTTAACACAGACGGTGGTGCGGTTGACTTTTTTTTGATCGCCGACAGGGATTAGTGCGGTATCAGCTAAATGGGGGCAGGACTAGGGGGAGGGGCGGGGAAAAGAGAACATCGAGGTCTGCGTCTAAGATGCTGAGTGATAATGCGTGGAAGTGGAATTCAGCTATAGAAATAGAACATCTAGGGAGCATGCTTCGTTCCACCTTTCCCCATCATGCCCTCGCCCTATCCCATGTCTGTTACTGTTACTGTTGCTAATATCTATCGAACCACTCATATATTGTTCAACTTATATACTTGCTTTGAACGTTCAGTAACAATACCATGCGAAGTAAGCCGCAAATTAAAGCAATTTCAAAGAATAACGACCATTGCGTTCATACTTAACAGTAGTTGTCAATACCTGATGTATACAGTATTAACGCACCCCAACCCCGTCTAATAGACACCTGATGTACAATGCGACCATGATTTTTGAATTATGTCGTCGTCGTGACAGCATGTGGATCAAGGACGTGCGGGATGTCACCGACAGTCACATGATCAAATATAGACCGGAAGTAAACATCTAATGGACCATTCGATGACAACGTACTAACCATCTTTTTCCAGCGCGACCTGACAATATGCAATATTCAAAACATAATGCAACCGTAGAGCGACACCTACGTAACAACAGTGACCCTTGTGTAACAACTTCAAAAAAGTGACACACATTACGCAATTCAACAGAGAAAGTAAAAACACATTTTAGACCAGTTTCCCTTCTTCACGAATACCATATCAACCGTCCCCCTGTAGGAGCAAAAATAATGGCGGCTCTTGCAACCACGTGACGGCGTCATCACGTGATCTCACCGTGTCCGGAAATGGTGCTCTGCCGCGTCTTGCACTTGCCCAGACATTGCTCCTGGCTCTCGAAGCGGTTTGCGTTGCCCTCGCAGCCGCCGTAGACGAACTGGAGACACCGGTCGGTGTGACTGTCGTAGTACCAGGACAAGACGTAACCCTTGCACCTACCGGCGTCCAGCTCTAACGTGCAGATGTCTGCCGGACACACACGGAGGGCACACCAACGTACAGTATTTATGGTATGGGTATAGGTATGTAGGTATGTATATATATATGTATATAATGAAGTGCAGCCAACCGGTCTGTAACGACCACCCACGGGATGGTATTTACACAGGACACGTCCATTTAAAAGAATGTCGTATCAATGACATTGCCCAATTGTAGAGCAGTAACCCTGTCTTCAAAGGACAGGGAAGTTCATTCTTCACGATTGTGGAATGGAATCGTTTAGGCTAAGTTTATGTGTAGTAAGGCTCAACAGGCGAAGAAGGCGTCAGGACAACACGATGTGAAAAAAACAATAACGCCCCATGACACATGTAGGCTTTGAATCCGCAACCAATTGGGCTGCAGTCGAGAACGCTACCTCTACTCTTACCAAAACGAGAAGCGATGGCCGCTTATACTATGTGGTCGAATAGGACAAGTGGTGATCTAGGACAGGTGGTCGCATGGGACAGGTGGTCGAATAGGACAAGTGGTGATCTAGGACAGGTGGTCGTATGGGGCAGGTGGTCGAATAGGACAGGTGGTCGTATGGGACAGGTGGTCGTATGGGACAGGTGGTCGTCTGGGACAGGTGGTCAAATATGACAGGTGGTCGAACGCAACAGGTGGTCGTTTCAGGCAGGTGGACGCACATTCAGGTCAACAATTATAGTACCATTTACCATTAACAACGTTTGCGACCCAGAAGAGTCGTAAGCAAAAACGGTACAAGCCACATATTCTACGTCATGGATTCGGTTGTTACTTTGATTCGGGAATCATTGTAAATATAATAATGTGGCAACTTATTGGTTTACACATTTGTCATATTGCACATGCATAACGTTATATATACTTGGCGGTTGGTACCCAGTTGTCGATGATATAATATCATTAAAAAAACGTTTTTTACCAATTGTACACGAACACAAAAATAGTTACAATATATACAATATGCAATATATATAATATATGACACGAAACAACACCTGTTCTACAAGCACGTCAGTACGGTTATATAACATGACTGATGACAAAAACACGACAGACTGGACATCATATACACATCTATATACACGCCATATGATTGCATCGAACATGAAGCAAAGTTACACAGTTACTCACATGTTACAGATACAACGTAACACGCTAACAGGACGAAAAATAGCGATAGGAAGAATCCATGTCAGCCAGGTTTATCAGTTTATCAGTTTATCAGACGAGACAAAAGTGTCAGAAGGTATTAAATATGCTTATTATACGCGATATTCTACAGCAATGATGTGGGGAAGCGTTACGAATATCATTGGAGGTGTGAATAATACAAGGGTTGTAAGCTTGGCTGATGATAGCGAGCCACAGAATGTGATTTAAATGTACCACAACCGAGTTATTTGTCACTAAGAGCTATAAACGGGAAGCTTTGTTAATTATTCGATTTGAAATTTACAAAGTCACTCATTTTGATTTATGAGAAGTGACATTGAAATTAAAGCTTCTTCCATTTACGCGTCGATGTAAACGTCTTTCCAACTCTTGAGCTTTTAACTACAAACTGGAAAAAGATGTTTCGTCAACCGCGCGTCTCTCAATAATTAAAAACAATCAAGAGATTATCGCAACAGCATATTGTGTATTTACCAAAGTAACGACGTGACGTCATAGTTAACTCAGATGACGGTGCTTGGTACCGACGGACTGACATTTCTGTGGGTCAATTACTGATCAAGGCTTCATCATGTTCAATTATTGCTCGGGTGTTCAGAGAATGTTGTTTAAATACAAACCTTATGATCATTGAGTAACCTTATTAGGGCAACATTACCTGAACCGAATAGTCTCCCCGCAGGAAATATCGTTTATCTATTACCATGAGTATTATGCTAACGATAAAGCAGTAATAAGCAGTAGCAGTAGCAACGCCGCGTAGACGTTCTAGAACCATCTATAGACAAGTTCTATACTATGAAGCAATTGGCCAATGAGAAGCAAGCTTATCAGCGCCACAACACAATAGAGTACACCATGACAACAATTACCATGACAACGAGACTGCACGACAGACAGAATACCACCGGTTATATACATAAATATATATGTATATATACACACACAAGTCCACGCCACCGAGACAGAATTGGTTGCCATAGAGAGTGTCGTCACCAACCTGTTGCCAAGCAACGTCGTTCGCATGCTTCCCGACTGCCAAATCGGTTTTCGTTTCCCCCACAGCCCCCGTAAAGGAACTGGCCGCATTTGCCAGTCGCGTGGTTGTAGTACCACATGGCTTGGTACGAGTTGCAGGGGCCGGGGTTATAGGGCAGCCCGCAGAGACCTGCGGGACGGAGGGGAGAGGAGGCGGGTGGGGTGGTGGAGTGGGGGTTGGATCGATAAGTGTGGTTGTGGATTGGGAGGGGGGGGGGTTAGTTGCCAGTAGATCAACTCGACAGACCAGGTGGAGATGGTAGGGACATGCAATGTAGGGAAACAGTATATACATTATCACCTGTTTAGTAAGACAGTTTATCTGTAACTGCATATTTACATTTTTTCAGACCGACCATATGGTTAATGAAATGAACAGATCGGTTGTCATGGTTCGAATCACATGCCAAGGACAGATAACATGAAACACACTTTATATCGAGAAAGACCTTTTGATAAAGGTCATGACCCTGCTCCCTCGCTAGATCTAGATCGAAGGCCACGTTCTGCCATGCACCACACAGGAACACAGATGGCTGTTCCCACCATTCCTCGCCAACCCTTCCGGCCATAGTCGATTGATGACATAATATTACCGAATATGACACAACAAAATATATCTTGAACACGAAGAGAGAGAAAGAGAGATACGCGTGATATTATATATATAATATATGCATTTCCCGAGGACCCATTTGGTTACACAGTCACACAGACGACTCACCTCCTGGGCGGGACACCGTGGGTGCCAGGGTGGTTGTGACGTCACCGTCGTCCACGCACGCTTGCCGACAGAGGGCGCTGGACATGAAGCGGTTCCGGTTGCCCTCACATCCGCCGTAGATGAATTCCATGCAGGACCCGCTCTCCGTGTCGTAGTACCAACGCATCATGGATCCGACGCACGGTCCGGGGTCCTGGGGCTGCAGGCAGCGCGCTGGAGACAACATCCATCCGGATTGTATCTTGTCAGGTCATGCGTATATCACACACAATATATATTTCAGTATTTAGATTAACCCATTCACATAACAGCTGGAGCTGCAGGCAGCGCGCTGGAAACAATACTCGGGTGGATTGTATCTTGTGAGGTCATGCGTATATCACACACAAATATATACTTCAGTATTTAGATTAACCCATTAACATAACCGCTGGGGCTGCAGGCAGCGCGCTGGAATAATACCCAGGTGGATTGTATCTTGTCAGGTCATGCGTATATCACACACAAATATATACTTCGGTATTTAGATTAACGACAACCCATAATAGCCAGCTAACGTTTATTGTGGTCTTAAGAGGATGATAACACAGTTATTTATCTTGAGAAGAAATGAACTATATGTATCGGTTTTCTGTATATTACTTTTCGGTCATTTGTTCTGACTCACTGTATATCACAAAACAGCCTAGTGGGAAAATAAGTCTATGGTAAATCCTTAAAGTTTCAATTAAATTTACTGTGCGAAAACAACAGGTTCTTCAGGTTGGTTGGTTGGTTGGTTATTCAGGACGCTTTAACCACTTTTGGTCATATCGCGTCAATGGGAGAAGGAAGGGAGAGTGGAGCCATATCTACGGGGGTAACCCCCTACTCTTTACGAAGAAAGACCTGGGATCTTTATCTTGCGACCACACAGACATGGCCACAGCAGGGCTCGAACCACCGACCCACGTGCCGTTTGGCTCTCAGGTGACCAGAGCACTCAGTGCGAGCGCTCTCGCCCACTGAGCTGTCGCGCCGGCCCCTCTTCGCACAGGATATGGACCAGTCTGATTGATTAATAGGTCATTTAAAATAATAAGAAAAATATATATATTATTATCCAATATCTCAGCTCATTCGCTGGTGTTTATATGCTAAACTATTCATAATAAAATTGTCAAAAAAACAATTTACAAATTTATAGCATCCTCCCTTGGTCCATCTTCCATGTTACAGCCCACGAAATAGATTACTGTAGTAAATGGCAGGCGTGAGTAATACATGAGCTATGCTAAAACAATGGTTCGCTCTTACATGGAAGAACAACCCATCCCTTGCATTGAAAAGTTAGTTTATACGACAGTATCACTCGTTGCTAAAGTTCATAGCTTAAGTAGGACTTATCAAGCTTTTACTTGCACTTACAATACGCGGTATGCACCCGTCTATGTTCCAAGTTACAGAGCCCACAAAATGAAATACTGTAGTAAAAAGTTGGGATGAGTAATATGGGAGCTACGCTGAAACAAGGGTCTCACCGCCCTGAGATGGAAGCACGACATATACCCCCCCACGCCTTACCTGTGTCCTTACCCACGGGGGGCTGCTGTGTGGGGAGGGGCTCCACGGGTTCGGAGGGGCCACATCGCTTCTCGCATTCCTCCTCAGTCTCGAAGTTGTTGCCATTGCCATCGCAGCCTCCAAAGACGAACTGCTGGCAGCGCCGGTTGAGCGTGTCGAAGTAGTAGCGGCTCACGCGATCCTCACAGGGCCCGGCAGAGGGCGACAGCGAACAGACATCTGGCGAGACAGGGAAAAACTCCACGTGACGCTCAAGCAAATGTGGGTCGCCATAGTAACGGTTTTGACGCGCGATGGACAGGCTAATATCTTCATTGTTGTTACCATAGTTACCCCCGTGGTTGTTGTTGTAGTTGTAGTTGTAGTCGTAGTTGTATGTATTGTAGTCGCCGTCGTAGTTAGCAGCGGGCCATGGGTAATGTTGTTGTCGTTGCTGTCTGATAGGCGTCAAGGCTGCATGCTCTCGATTGTCTTGGTAACCATAGGTGGGGTTGCCGTAACCATGACTCCTTCTCTGGTGGTGCCGCTGGCGGCCAGGGGAGTTGAGCCTATGTCCGTTACGATCCTCCCCAGGGGGAGGGGGGGCCCGTCGCGCGGGCCCCCCGGGCTGTTGAGGGTGACTCCCACCACGGCGGGTGTCGTGAGGCTGGCGCCGCACAGTATCCAAGGGCTCATGGATATCAATATAATCGCCGTTCCCACTGCCGTCCGGATTCGAATCCCCAGGACTCTGCCAGACATCTGACAACAAGTCTGGATCATCCAGGGGCTGCGCCTGGTGGTGGCGACGTCTGCCTCGGTATGCATCCGGATGAGAAAGCTCCGGTGGCATGCCTTCGGGATCGGCGACCTGGGTATGTGTGTCAACCACGTACACCTCGGGATTAAATCCAGAATGCCAATTACGTCCGTGAGATTCCCTATTCCGCCAGCTGCCACGGCTACCACGGCTAGCCCCGCCGTGTCCGCCACCACCTACCCTGGGATCCGGATCCAGCGAGGAGGACGCCTCCCTCTCCGGATCCGGAGGTATCCCGATGGCGCCGCCACCCCCGTGTGTTTGGCGCCCTCGATCCGAGGCACCATCGGGGGACGCCAGCCCTGGATTCGATCCATGATTCCGATGGAATCCTTCACTTATTATCCCGGGAATGATCAATACAGCCACCGTGAGGCGCCACACACGAGAAACACTTGTCGCGGTTGTCGCTTTCATACTCACTCACGCCTGGATGGACGGCATGTAAATGAACCGCCGTCCGGGGGCTGGTTGGTTGAAAACGGATGATGACCAACTGTCCCTGGCAAGTCGGTCCGCGCCGTAAGTATCGGTAAGTAATAATACCAGTGGGTGAATGCTTGAGTTAGAGTTACACCACCTTGGTCCTCATGGTCGGTGCGGCGGCGACGTCCGTGTGTACAATGGTGACGGGATATGACAGTTGGCGGGCGGCGACGGCCACGCTCAGGCCATTCAGCTATTGAAGTCCCCACTTACTTGAATGGAGGTATACTCTATCACGACATGACATCTCCGTTCTTGCGCATGGTGTCTTTCAACCCGCTAGACTCGGCTGTCAGAAGTCAGGCAGCTTCGGCAGTGGTTGCGGCATATAGATATACATATGTATATATAGGGAGAGAGCGTGTGAGAGAGAACAGAGAGAGATGGCCGGAGAGACGGCGCAATGGTCCACAGCAATTAAACCGACAGGGGGCGCTGTCCGAGGGGTTGTAACGTGGAGAGATACCTTAGAGCAAAAAGTCGACAGCCAACCAGCTGACCTGTCTCCATGTCCCATCCCTCTCTCTCTATTCGTTTAGGTGCGATATCCTCCGCTCCCGCCCCCCAACCCACCCTAAACGCCATCGATGTCAAGAACAAACGAGGAGGGGAGGGGGTGCTACAGTCACCCACAGGGTAGGGGTGGGGGAGGGGAGGGAGAGACACCCTACTTCCACGCCTTTCCCGAGTGGCAGGTAACACTCTACTCCAATTCCAACAAAGGTGTGTTTGCAAAGCACACACACGAGTCGAAATGGACAACAGTCGGCGACGCGTCAGTTACGGTGTGTCTTGTAGATTTCTTACGGCACGGCGGGACTATCTGGTGTGTGTTGTGTTAAACAAACCCCGGCTTAATTACCCCTGAAAGCAACACCAAAGGGTCGTCCAGGCAGTGTTGTATGTTTGGCCAAAATTCGTCTTCAGATCAAGCAGGTAAATCGTTCTCCAAATTTGTCCCGGGTTGGATTAAATCGTAAAAATAAGTCATTAATGCAGATATCGAGCGGGACCAGGAGAGATACTGACATAACTGTTAAGTAATCTACGGCTTATCGCTGGCGTTGTGCCTACAGACGGGTTTATTAGTGGGCCATAAAATAATCTAGGCCATGGCAACATCATTTGTTTTTACAAAACTAACCTAACATTTACGATTTGGTAGCATACTGTACTCCATCATACTGGACTCTGATGCCGCAGCGAATATCTGCATCCATTTTCATTGGATTCATTTAAGATTTTTTATATCATTATTGTAAAATTAATTATAGCAGCGCCATTTTTTTACCTGACTTGCCCCGGCTTTTTTTCTGAACAATCCTTTTTTTTACGTTAAGAACTAAATATAACATGGGTTGCCGTAGTTAAATGGGTGTAATTAATACTTGTATTAAATCCATCAGAAGTTACCCGTGACATCTGCTTCACAATAACATCTACACGTTGGACACACCCGGCGCTCGCAGGTTAGTTGCAGAACCTTTCACCCGGAGAGCCACATTTCTTTCTGGTCGGGCCCCAAGGACGCCACCAGACTCCTCCCCATTTCGCTCTTGGGGCTCCAGAAGGTGTCAGCAGAAGCAAGATGGCGACTTAATTGATTTGCTCCGCTTCACCTCTGCTCACATAACTTCATGTGTTCCGACGGGCCGACTGTGCGACTGCCGGGACCGCGACAGATTTACAATAAGGAGGAATGCGCATCGTAGCACTTTTGAACACTTTTGTCGATCAATATCATTTTCCACAGTCGTCTCCCAACTTCCACGCCGCTTTTTGTGCTCCATACAATGCGCAAAGACACAGTGTATCTTACGAAAAACAAGCATGATGACATTTCACCGCGAGCATTACATGTAGCGGAACAAGGAAAAAAGGTCTATAATTTGCGAGGATAAATAAAAAGGAAGTCGCTATAAATTTCACAGCTGCGTGTTCTGATGTCTGGAAGGCAGACGCTCGCTATCACCAAGGTGACCTGACCTTGGCAATGGCGCGACCAAGATGTCAGTGGGTAACCCGGGCGACAAACCACGATTCGTTTCAACGGTTACACGCAGCGGTGGGGCAACATTATGGACTACTTGACAAAGTGTTAGATAACCAGACCTGTCAACTAGAAAACTTTATAACCCACATGGAATGAGGGGTAGGAAGGGTGGAGGCCTCTCGGGAAACCAAACCATCCGTGGTTTTCGGGCATATTTCATAACACACAATTGGTAATATGTCATACCATATCTACCATGTGTCATGTTATCTTATATAAAACAGAAATATGGGGCCGTCCGATTTGCCAACTATGTAGCCAGATTTCATCGAGAACCCGAGACTAGGATGCGGGGTAGAATGGAATGGAATGTTGGTGTTTTAGGCCACTTTTGTGCACATACAGGCTAAATTGGGCCAAGGAACCTCCCGAGACGATGAAGGATGAAGGAATGAAACATGCCCCAGGTTAGGTGCCCGAGCCCGGATTCGAACCCAGGACCTATTGATCTGCGGTCTAGTGCGCTAACCGCTACACCAGGGAGGCCCCCGGATGCGGGGTAGAAAAGGGGGTAGGGGTTACGGCTAAATATCACGCTCTCAACAAAGATGGATACAGCAATCGTTTCACGATGTCAGCGTAATAAAGACAACGCTCCAGTAAGGGCTGCTCCAGTACGGAGCCCCGGCTCCATCTTAAGCCCATACCAGTGACCTATACAGTGAACCTCCCTGTACCAGACTTAGTTAAGGGCCGTTCCGATAGCTCCGATAGTGGGTTAGAACGCTCGCATTGAGTGCTCTGGCCACCTGAGAGTCTAACGGCCAGTGAATCGGTGGTTTGAGCCCCGCTGTGGCCATGTCTGTGTGGCGGCAGGATCAAGATTCCATGTCCCTCTTCGCAAAGACTAAGGGGTTACTCCCGGAGACCTGGCTCCACTTTTCCTTTCCTTCTCCCATTGACGCGATATGACCAGAATTGGTTAAAACGTCCTGAATATACAACCAACCAACAACGTTAACTAAAGGCGCCATCGAACATTTCGCATGTCCAGATTTTTGTTATCCAGTGCCTGAACCTTTATAAACCGACAACCTCCATAAACACAATATATCGTTCCTTCCCATGCAAGTATATTCTGTGTAGGCTACTGTTTGATGTCTGAATCTCATATCTGAACACGCGATATCGTCAACTAACTACAGCCTAAACTCATTGTTGTAATCAGTTACTTTGTGAAACTAACAATTTTAAAAAATCAATTATATGTATAAAACAGCAAGTCATTTTTGCCATCGTGAGATAATGTTGCCATTTCGTTTATCTAATAATTTTAATAACATATTCAGCCATTTTAGATTTACTAATTCTGGAATTATTCTTGAAGTGTTTATTTAATTATACGTTATTATCGTATATCTATTTAAATATCGACAGTGCAAATCCCTTACCGACAGGGGTCTTAGCGTGGCACGCCTGTCGACATGCCACTTCCGTCTCGAAGCGGTTGCCGTTTCCTTGGCAGCCTCCGTAGACGAACTGCTTGCAGAAGCCGTCCGTGTAGTCATAGTACCATCGCTCGAAGTACGCCATGCACAATCCTGAGTCGCTGGGCAGGCTGCACACATCTACATAACCGGAGCCATAGTAACCGCCATGACAACAGGAGTAGTACTGACCACAACACGCGAAGTAGTAGTAGTAACAAGCGAGCGAGCAAGGTACCACGTACATGTTTATATATAGTTCTATAAACGCTACTCGATCTCAATTGAAACGGGGAAATCAGTCAGTCAAACACACACACACACACGCTATAAAATACCCAAGCACCAAATATCCATGGTATCATTAATTAATTAATTAATTATAATGTTCACTGTGATAGTTCTGCGAGCGACGTTTTTTCACCGGGGCCAGTGCCAAAGTGATACATAAATCCGTTAGCGCACAGAAGGACGCTGCTGTAATGTGTAAGGTAGACATTCCAAGATTTGTGACGAATAATTCAATTTTGCATAATATTCCGGAATAATTTCTTGGGCTGCCTTCCTGGTTTACAACTGATAATGTAACGAAGAAATGTACATCAAGATTGTGCGATGAGTCATCAAATATCGTTGCCTTGACTACGAGAATCCACAGGGGGACAATAGAAGCATCATTCCACGTGATGCACACGTGAGTCGAATGTCACTAAGGCTGTTGCGCATTTCACTTTCATACAGATGTATTCCTCACTGACCGATGAATCCAACTCCATTGGTCAGAGTAAAGGAAATCGCAGTTTGTTTCGTCAACATAAAGATTTGTCCTGTGCTTTCGATAGGAAAGTCTTCCTAGGCCTACCACTATGCCAAGGCTATGTAAGTTCAGTATACTCCATCTCTCACGGTAATCCAGAATAGCCCGACGTATAAGGTGTTTCTCCAGTATAGGACTCATAAAAGATGCACGCCTTGACAGTTGCAAGCACTGAGTATGCCGGTGGAGTGCAAAAAACACCCATTTACAAGGCATCAAGTTATCTTATATGAGTTTACCACACACGCTAAAAGCAAGCGCTATATGAAAGCGGGTCAGTGTCCTTTGTATAACGCCACTTGCCTTTTCGTTTTCCTCCCAAAACCTCAAGAAAAAAACTTAAGAAAAGAACAAAAAACAGGCAGCATGAAAGAGCCAGAGCAGACGACTGAAGATTTAATGTGGCGCCAAGTTTAAATTAACCCATTGCAGGCCGAGGGACCTCTAGCCACTGCCTGTGTTTCCTACGGTCACAGCCGAATTCAGCACGGATCTTTGTCCCAGATCTTCCGACAATCATGCCAAAGAGAAGTCAAGGGGGTAATTAATAACTAATTTGTTTTCTGTGAGAATGTGTCACTATATGTGTACGGTTAATAACAGAAGTGTCGTGATCGCATTCGACCATCTAGATCTACCTAAAAAAAATCAAATAGGGCAACAAAAAAAGTCCCAGCCTTGGTGAACTCATTATGGCTGGCCTCGCCCTAGCGATACATGTCACTTTATCTTGATAATGGATCGAGGTAGAACACGAAGGGTGTTTATTTCCACATTATGTTAGTTTCGAATTACGACCCCTACGTTATTGCATACCGTATATAACGTTGACTGCTAAAAATCGGTGAAAAAAATATAAAATATGTTCCGTTTAATTTCCCGTTTAATGTCTCTCACATAAAACAAGCTGCTTAAAGGGTTAATACCACCCGATATCTGGTCTGGTAACTTAGTCGGCAATCTTTGTCTTTGAAACTGAAAATTCTAGACAGCTACAGAGCAGCTCCAACGAGTTCGACAATCTTATCGACCTTCATTTGACCTTTAACTGGCCATTATCCATCATCCAAGCACTCGTGGGCCCTGATAGCATTCGTCACGTGACCTCTGCGTGTGGTGATACTTCTAGCGGTGGCCTTTTCCCGGCTGCTTGATCTGACTGAGAGTCCATTAGGCGTTACTAGCCATACGGGGCTTATCACATCCAACTATTTGTCTGCCGTCGCCAGCGATAACATATCGTTTGACCTCAGAGTCATGCAAGGTCATCCGTAACGCACGTGTGGGGTCTCGATTGCCAGTGTCGTTTTCGTAGAATGTGCCACTCGGAATTAAGTGCTTTTTGCGATAGAAGGTTGGCAGTCTAGCTTAAGACAATGACTCTTTTTGGAATAACCGACGATAGATAGTCTACCCGATCAACATTCGGGTTAGTTTCCCTAACCACGGGAATATTCCTTTAAACTTTGTAGCCACGCCTATATATTGTTTTGGAGACATTACTGTGGCAATGTGTTTCAGCGCGCTATCACATTTTCTAATAAATTACTCATGACCTCATTACTTCTATAGCTATACGGTACGAGGGAGGGAGGGGGGCATAATAGTTGAAACATGAATACCGCTTACGATGATCTCCATTCTACGACATCACCGTCACCACACTAGTGATGGTCGTGACCCCTCCCCGCCGCCCCCCCCCCTCCCCCTTCTCCCCTTTCTTTTCCCATACAGATAATTCAGCGCCAAATTCTGGCAAACAATTCTTTCTTAAACGTCTCCATGTTTATTCCATACGTTATTTTTGTCGCCGAGAGAGGCAAGGGGTGATCTTATCGACATAAATGATACCCTCCTCAATAGTCTCGATGGGGCCGGCCCGGTAGCTCAGTTGGTTAGAGCGCTCGCATTGAGTGCTCTGGCCACCTGAGAGCCTAACGGCACCTGGATCGGTGGTTCGCGCCCCGCTGTGGCCATGTCTGTGTGGTCGCATGATGAAGATCCCATGTCCTTCTTCGCAAAGAGTAGGGGTTTCCCCGGGGACATAGCTGCCCTCTCCCTTCCTTCTCCCATTGACGCGATATGACCAAAAGTGGTTAAAGCGTCCTGAATATACAACCAATCATTAGTCACAATAGCCTAAGCAGTATAGACCGAAGCGTTACGTTAAGTACTTAAAAAAAAATGTGTTACATGTATATAAAATAGCGCCGGACGGTTAAAACGAACTCTCGCCCTTACTCTCGCCCGACCTCACGGGTCCCACGGGAGATTGCTATCAGTAGGCAGGACGGCTGTGTAGCGGGTAAGTGTCAGCTTACAAGCTTCTTCAACACCCCTACATCTACCTCTAACTCTAAATAAATACCCTGGCTTTGGAACTCAATTTCTCACTGATTTAATACAAACTAGCCAACAGGACCTCTTAAATAACACACAGATCCTATACCGTCCGCTTCACCTCCCCCCCCCCCCCAGCCACCAAATACCCCTGTCCCTCTGCGGCCATCTCACCCCACCCCCACCTGCCCCACAGTCATCAAGCACCCCCACCCTCTTCCTCTCTGCGAACTTTTCACCCCACCCTCTACCTCTCTCCACAGCCACCATGCACCCCCATCACTCCCTCTCTACGACCCTTCCACCCCAACCTCTACCTTCCCCACGGCCACCGTATACCCCCTACCCCCTCCCTCCCCTCTCACCCGGTCACCCCGTTGAGACGGGCCCCAATTCATGCACCTCGCCATAAATTTAACGCCCGACTGCCCTTTACAAGGACAAATTTCCAAGGCTCCGAAATTACCTTGCAACGAACAAGAAAGCTCCTACATTCCTATTGATGATATTGTATGTGATGTAGTGTCATATATCAAGTAGGGCGATAATATAGGATGTCCATTGCACGCGGCAAGTTGCCATTGACCGAGGCGGCGAAATGTCGTCTGCTGATGGAGCGAGTGACCTCTGTCACATTATACCCAGATTCGTTACCGCAGCTTTCCATTTTCCGCTGTAAGTCGGGCCAAAGGTTGCTTCGCCTTTATGTTAGCCCAATCGGATATACAAGTATAAATAGCCAGGGGCAAGGACCTGGTGATATATATCCGGGACATTACATTCCTCATTCAATTCCCTGACCTCCAAACACGCCCATGTCGGGCTTTTGGGTCACCATTCAAGGTCACCATTCTAACCTTGGCGTATGCTTGTTATATGCTTACGTTGTCTTTATGAACTTTACTTCTTGAAAGGCCTGACACGGACGTTAATAATCGTTATTCCTGCAACTATGGAAACCACTATAACACTAATGTGTTACCAATGTACTTAAATGTACCAGTATAATTTTTCATAGCGGCGGGCATGAAGAAATATTTGCTGGCATCTTTCATTGGGAAGTTGGAAGTGTGAAAGTTAGCCTTAATAGCAACGTCAAAATATTCGAGTTTTTTTTCTGATTGACCGCTTTCTCAGTGAATTATTCATGACAACCTATGGCGTCATAATATCTTCACTGTTATAATCCAAGCTACAATGTCCCCCAGGTTCTCTGAGGAAAGCACAGACGTTTTGCCAATAAAATACCCATAATTCATCTCGTTGCCGACAACGCCTCTAACTTCGTCTAACTTCTTGGTCAACATTACGTCACATGTTGAATCTAGTAAGTTTACTATTGCAACCGTGTGTTCCCTGTCTAAATTGGTAACATGTCTAAATTGGTAACATGTCTAAATTGGTAACATGTCTAAATTGGAAACATGTTATTGCCTGAGTAGGGCTAGAATAATCTATTCCGGTTACTACATGGCATTGCCTGGGATGTGCTTATCGTCTCTAACATTGTGCAACGAACCGGTGGAGTACACACAAATCCAACAATAATAATACTATTAATATCACTCAGTTAAATGAGTATCAATGTTTTCTACCGTTTTTATACACCAAAAAACAGAATGAAGACCCACCTTTCTCCCCTCGTCCAATCAGCTCGTGACATGTCTCATCGCACTCTTCCAATGTGGAGAATCGATTACCGTTGCCTTGGCAACCGCCGTACACAAACTCCTCGCAGGCCGTCGTCTCGACGTTGAAGAACCAGCGTTGGAAGCGGGCCTTACAGGGTCCGGGCGTCACTGGCAGCTGACACACTGTGGGGGAGAAGGGAGCGGCGCGGGCTCTGGTTAGATATTACGGTGTGTAAGGTGGGGGGAGGTCAGGGTAGTCAAAAGTGGCGGGTCCAGGATTGCCGAGTGGGTGATCTTCGGGTTGGGGGGGGGGGGGGGTGGGGTGCAAAGTATCCATGTAACATGCGGCCGAATGGATGAAAGACTGGGGACAGGGAAGGGGGAAAGGAGTGGGAGAGGGAGAATATCAACGCAGTAACTAAACTGATTTTTAGGCAAAATTAAAGCTGCTGGTCGAGTTTTTCCCGCCAAATCTAAGCCCAGGCGACATATATATCACAATTTGCAGAAAACTAGATTATTTCATTCTATAAATTAAGAAACCAAATAAACATCGCCGTTTCGGCCATCGTATATGGCAAACATATCTATCCCGGGACACCGCGTGACTCGCGGCACTGCTACTTGTAACAAAGCACCGCGAAGCGCAAAAACTGATGACTTTTACCACTAAGTTGAAAACCTGTGGTTAATTGAAATCACTGGCAAGGCTAAGAGACTCCATCTGGCAATGTCGCATGCGTGGAATACAGGCAAAAGAAATTTTGGATGATTCAAGGACTGATTCTTATTTGTATTTGTGCCTTCAGGTTACTATTGAAACGCAACATATTCAACATGAGAAGATGTACAGGAGGGTGACATGAAGTGACATGAAGGTCCTGATCTCTTTCAGCCCACCTCCTTTTTCCCCAACCTCCCAATTATCACCCTCATATTTTGCTGCTTTAAAATTACGCGCAGCCCCGATTCCACACCCCTAGTCACCTCAATACCCCCATGCCTGCATCTAACAACCCAGGAACGCACTGTGTTGATTGCAAACTCTCTCTCTCTCTATATATATATACATATATTATAGACTATATATCAGACACAGGCCAGCAGAGTCACTCACGAACAACGCGACTTTCGAGAAGTTGAGGGTATGGTGAACAGTTTGTAAATATGCTTGTGAATGGATATCTTCGTGAGGCGGGTGTCTTATATGTGTGCTTGGCCCAGCTAGGGGTCGTGGTGCTCCATATGATGGCACTATATGTAGCAGGCGTTAAGCTACAAGCGACGGCGGCAGACAACAGGTTTCTACCACTCGAGTCAGTGCGATGTACCCCAGCGGCACGGCCCACAATGACCAGTCATTGACATGGACGTACGCCAGTTTATTTACGGTCCAAAGCGGTCAATAGATGTTTTTGTCTGAGGTAAGGAGACCTACACTGGTCTACCATCAATATGATGTGCGGTACGGTGCAAATGTGTCCCAGCATGGTGCAGCCGAACCCTTTAGCCGGGCGGCTCCCATGGCAGAGCCGGTAGTCAGTCGTGACCACATGTAAAAAGGCGATTGTTTCAGTAACATCAGGGGGGTGGCCGCTTTTTGCATATACATGTATATCTATATATGATCAAACTTTGCCTTGTAATAGCTGTATCCCCCCCCCTCTGCCCATTCTGCGGACCCCCGGACTCCCCCCCCCCCCTTGGACCCGCCCCTGTTTAATCCGAAATGCCACCGCCCAAAACCATGGTTTTATATTACCGGAAGCTTTTGTTTCAATTTAGCAGCTCACGTATTGGTTATGCCCAGTATTTAAACCCCGACGTGCGTGAGCCCAATACAGTGGCGATTGCATGGGGGGGGGGGGGGTTGTCTCCAATGGCTGGTTATCTCAGTCACATGGTCACTACGGTAGCGCCCTCTACCTTTGGTGGCCGGTGCCAGACAGCGTTCCTCGCAGCCCGCAGCCGTCTCGAACCTGTTCTCGTTGCCCTGGCAACCACCAAAGGTGAAGGTCTGGCAGATACCGATATCCTTGTCAAAGTAGTAGCGTTTGAACTGACCCTTGCAGGGACCAGCAATAGCGGGTTGCCCGCAGGTGTCTGTAATAGAGAAATATGGAGCAAATTTCAGTGAAATATAATGATTATTCCTTATATCTTCATATTAATTGTAATTAATTTCTTCATGTAAATTGTGCCGTACACGGAAATACATGGGTCATTCACTTCAGTTTCACCAGTTATAATATAAATAATATCGCTTCCATTGAGGCACATATGTATGGACACACGTCCCGGGTCATTTGCTTAGTTCTATTCGGCGTTTAGAACATCTAAAGTAAATTGTGGCTAAATAGCTATGGAACACTTTTCGAATTTCTGCAGACAGACGCTGCATTGCTCACTGACCTGCTTTCTGAGTATGGACGCAGGCCTCGTCGCACTCTTCCCGTGAGTCAAAGCGGTTGTCGTTGCCCAGACAACCGCCGTAAACAAACTCCTCACACTGGCGTGTATCCGGGTTGTAGTGGTACTTGGTCATAGAGGCGCTGCAGGTGCCCGTGGAGGAGGGCAGGTAACAACGGTCTGTCAGGGGGAGGAGGAATGAGGAGATTCAATGATGGTTGATAGGTTTATAAGTCGGACGCTTTCCCCTCTAAAGCCATATCGCGACAATGGGAAGAGTCAGCGTAGAGAGGAGCCACCACGTCTCCGGGGACTATACTATTTGCGAAAATAGAAATGTGATATTTATCTTGCATTAACGTAAACATTTGCACACGTGGGGTTCGACACTCGTGCCAGCTGCGAGGGCTGGTTTAGCAGAGCACAATTGGCAATAGCCGAACGCGCTACCCATTGAGCCACGGGGAGACATCTAGACTCAGTGACCTGTTGGCAGACAGTCATCTGTTGGCAGAACCACGCATTTAATGACAATTAAGCGACGTTCTTAATGAATCGACAAACCGGACTCCGGTGCCAAAGGCTGAATAAGAAACAGTATAAACCCTGGGCTACAGAACCATAAAGTATGTAGATTATTTCTTTATATGTTACCAACCTTTTACCCACCAATCTGCCACACTGCTATTCATGTGATCAGTTACACAATGACTAGATTGTAGATTGACTAGAGTAGACATCGTTTGACACTCGACAAGTTCAGAGTGCTCTAGCTGCCAATAAAAAATGTCCCTTGGCCTTGATAATTATTGGACACGAGATAAGATATTTGACGATGTAGACGGTAGGTGTATCGGGGCCGTTTATATAGTGACTTAATGACACCCTTCACACAAACACAGTGACGGTAGCAACTGAGTGGCGACAGCAAGTATGTTTAACGCCGATACACCCCCAGCTTATTGCTTTTCAAGGGAGATAACCCTTCCATTGTGGTGGGGAATGGGCTGGAGCAATAACACAGTTCTGACAGAGATCTCAAGCGGCCTCGCTTGTCGCCTGAAGTTCGCTGTCACACATCGGCCCCATCAATTGTGCACTAACTCACTCAATGGAAATCCTATTAAATATTTTTCTGGCGTCTTTTCCATGGTGTGAAGCCGTTAAGAAACGATCCAACAGAGGGTGTTTCAATACTCATTTGGGCCTTGTGTACCCGTCAGCAGAAAAGTAACCTCTAGTTATGTCAACATACCTTGTACATTATAATAACCCCACGTCCAGTGCTCTCTGTACTGGCTCTCGTGAAAATGACAACCGATCTCCCGATAGAGGGCGTTTCGCTAACGCTGGGTACTCTATACTAGAGAGTCTCTGTCCATACCAAACATGTCAGTTAACCATCAGATATATCTTACATACGCGAAAAACATGCATCTAATTCACCAGGTACATCAGATATAACACTTGCTGTGGCACTTTAATATCATAATCGACACATTTATTACATTTTGTTTACTTATAAGAGTTTATATCAACATTTAATCGATCGGGGTCAAAGACATAACATGTTTAACTCAACCACGAGGCTGACCGTTACGTGAGGCAGAGCGGGGGTGTGAGGAGTGAGCGACCTCTGCCGGGAGAGTGAACAGACCGGCGTGCGTGCGCGGGGTCTCACCGATTCCCTTACGAGCGACCTCTGCCGGGAGAGTGAACAGACTGGCGGGCGGGCGGGTGGGTGGTCTCACCTATTCCCTTACGAGCGACGTCTGCCAGGAGAGTGAACAAACCGGCGTGCGGGCGCGTGGTCTCACCTATTCCCGTACGAGCGACCTCTGCCGGGAGAGTGAAGAGACTGGCGGGCGGGTGGGAGGTCTCACCGATTCCCTTACGAGCGACCTCTGCCGGGAGAGTGAACAGACTGGCGGGCGGGTGGGTGGGTGGTCTCACCTATTCCCTTACGAGCGACCTCTGCCGGGAGAGTGAACAGACCGGCGTGCGGATGGGCGCGCGGTCTCACCTATTCCCTTACGAGCGACCTCTGCCGGGAGAGTGAACAGACTGGCGGGCGGGTGGGAGGTCTCACCGATTGCCTTACGAGCGACCTCTGCTGGGAGAGTGAACAGACTGGCGGGCGGGTTGGTTGGTGGGTGGTCTCACCTATTCTCTTACGAGCCACTTCTGCCGGGAGAGTAAACAAACTGGCGGGTGGGTGGGTGGGTGGATGGTCTCACATAGTCCCTTACGAGCGACCCCTGCCGGGAGAGCGAACAGACTGGCGGGCGGGCGGGCGGGTAGTCTCACCTATTTCCTTACGAGCGACCTCTGCCGGGAGAGTGAACAGACTGGCGGGCCGGTGGGTGGGTGGGTGGGTGGATGGACTCACCTATTCCCTTAGGCTTGATGCAGCGCGCCCGGCAATCCTCTTTACTTTCAAACCGGTTTCCGTTGCCCTCGCAGCTTCCGTACCAGAAGCGCGTGCAGTCTCCCTGGCTGGCGTCAAAGTACCACTTGATGGAGTAGTTACTGCAGGGGCCACGCTCATCGGGCAGACCGCACACGGCTGGTGGGTGGGGGGCGGAAGGGATGGGGGGGGGGGGGGGGGTGCAGAGACAAACATGGCGGTCAGTTATCTAGTTGTGATAAGATGAACACTGAAATATTACGGCGGGTAGATTAATAAAATGGCGAGGGTAGTGGCGGGTGTAGTGGCGGGTGTAGTGGCGGGTGTAGTGGCGGGTGGAGTGGCGGGTGTAGTGGCTGGTGTAGTGGCGGTTGTAGTGGCGGTTGTAGTGGCGGGTGTAGTGGCGTGGGTAGTGGCGGTTGTAGTGGCGGGTGTAGTGGCGGTTGTAGTGGCGGTTGTAGTGGCGGTTGTAGTGGCGGGTGTAGTGGCGGGTGTAGTGGCGGGTGTAGTGGCGTGGGTAGTGGCGGTTGTAGTGGCCGGTGTAGTGGCGGTTGTAGTGGCGGGGGTAGTGGCGGGTGTAGTGGCGGTTGTAGTGGCGGGTGTAGTGGCGGGTGTAGTGGCGGGTGTAGTGGCGTGGGTAGTGGCGGTTGTAGTGGCGGGTGTAGTGGCGGTTGTAGTGGCGGGGGTAGTGGCGGGTGTAGTGGCGGGTGTAGTGGCGGGTGTAGTGGCGTGGGTAGTGGCGGTTGTAGTGGCGGGTGTAGTGGCGGTTGTAGTGGCGGTTGTAGTGGCGGGTGTAGTGGCGGTTGTAGTGGCGGGGGTAGTGGCGGGTGTATTGGCGGATGTAGTGGCGGATGTAGTGGCGGGTGTAGTGGCGGGTGTAGTGGCGGGTGTAGTGGCGGTTGTAGTGGCGGGGGTAGTGGCGGATGTAGTGGCGGTTGTAGTGGCGGTTGTAGTGGCGGGGGTAGTGGCGGGTGTAGTGGCGGATGTAGTGGCGGTTGTAGTGGCGGGTGTAGTGGCGGGGGTAGTGGCGGTTGTAGTGGAGGGTGTAGTGGCGGGTGTAGTGGCGGGTGTAGTGGCGGTTGTATTGGCGGTTGTAGTGGCGGGGGTAGTGGCGGGTGTAGTGGCGGTTGTAGTGGCGGGTGTAGTGGCGGTTGTAGTGGCGGGGGTAGTGGCGGGTGTAGTGGCGGATGTAGTGGCGGTTGTAGTGGCGGGGGTAGTGGCGGGTGTAGTGGCGGTTGTAGTGGCGTGGGTAGTGGCGGGTGTAGTGGCGGGTGTAGTGGCGGGCGTAGTGGCGGTTGTAGTGGCGGGGGTAGTGGCGGGTGTAGTGGCGGGGGTAGGTTGTAGTGGCGGTTGTAGTGGCGGTTGTAGTGGCGGATGTAGTGGCGTGGGTAGTGGTGTGGGTAGTGGCGGGTTTAGTGGCGGGTGTAGTGGCGGGTGCTGTGGCGGGTGTAGTGGCGGAGTCGGTGGCTAGGGTAGGAGCGGGTTTAGTGGCTGGCATAGTGACCGGTGTAGTGGCGGGTGTAGTGGCGGGTGTAGTGGCTGGGGTAGGAGCGGGTTTAGTGGCTGGCATAGTGACCGGTGTATTGGCTGGGGTTGGAGCGAGTTTAGTGACCGGTGTAGTGGCGGGTGTAGTGGCGGGCGACCTACCTCCAGCGGCCAGGCGGCCGGGACACCCGGCCTCGTTGGGTCCCTGGGCGGGCGTCGTGCCGTCCGGGCAGCAGCCGAAGGCGGCGTGGGCGCAGAGCATGGGGACATTCCCATCCTCGGGACACCCCAGGAAGTCCGCCCCCCCGGCCTCCATCACCCCGTCCAGACAGCACCCCCAGGCGGCGTCGGCGCACGTCGCGGGGCAGCCCTCCCCCTGTGGTCCCAGGGCCGCCGTCACCCCGTCCGAACAGCACCCGTGCAGGGTCGTGGCGCACCCCACGGCAGAGGGGTGGCACCCGAAGTGGTCGGGTCCGTGGGCGGAGCTCACCCCATCGGGGCAGCACCCGTGCCTGGTGCCGGCGCACCCGCCGACCAGGATCTGGCACCCCTCGTGGTCCGGACCCGTGGCGGAGCTCACCCCATCGGGGCAGCACCCGTGCCGGGTGCCGGCGCACCCGCCGACCAGGATCTGGCACCCCTCGTGGTCCGGACCCGTGGCGGAGCTCACCCCATCGGGGCAGCACCCGTGCCGGGTGCCGGCGCACCCTCCGACCAGGATCCAGCACCCCTCGTGGTCCGGACCCGTCGCGGATTTCACCCCGTCGGGGCAGCACCCGAAAAGGGTGTTCTCGCAGGCCCCGGTGTCCACGTGCGTGCTGCACCCCTCGTGGGCGGGCCCTCGGGCCGCCGTCAGGCCGTCCAAACAACAGCCGTACACCGTGTTCACGCAGCTGGGGCCCTGGGGCACCTCGGCGCCGTCCGTGGGGCAACCATGGAACTCGGGGCCCGCCGCCGCTGTGACGTCATCGGGGCAGCAGCCGAACAGCGACAGCTGGCAGGAAGTGGGCAGCTCTTCACCACTTCCGGTGTCCGGTGTCAGCACGCAGCCAGCCTGGGCCGGACCTGTCCCAGTCAGATTACAAAGGCATTGTTACCCCAAGAGGACAAGGCATTCCACGCACGATATAACAATACCAAAGAAAACAGTCAACCAAAGACGACAAACATATTTTCGGCCTCTGTATTATGGAATATGAAATATCGCCATCTGTTCATGTGTATTTGATAATATAATAAGGGTTCTATCGTACCGGCCAGTCAACGATATATAGAGAACAGGGATCGTATAAGCGAACGGCCAAGAGAGGTGGGTTTATATAAATACAAACTTCCGTTCTGAATTTTAATATGAACGTTTTTTTCATAATTTCTTTTCATTGAGTGCTGGAAAGTCTAATCCAGAACTTAATGTAAAAAAAAACGTTCATAATTATATCCGGAAGGCAAGCGGCATTAATGCCCATGATACATCTAACAAAGTTTCGGAAACTTTGTGACCGAAACTTTGTTTCCCAAATTTTCCACTGGTGTATCCTGGAAAGACCGAAACTTTGTGTCCGATGTTTCAACATGTTTGAATTTGGGACACAAAGTGTCCACATCATTATGGCCATGATACATCTAAAAGTTTCGGTTACTTTGTGTCCGACACTAGTAACTAAGTAACCGAAACTCCAGTTAGCACCCCAGATCCCGAGACTCACCGAGAGCCATGGTAACCCCATCTGGACAGCATCCGTACACGGAGTTGTCGCAGCTCTCCAGCTCCTCCGGGCATCCCTCCTGGTTGAACCCGTTGGAGGGGGTGATCCCGTCGGGGCAACAGCCGAACGCCGTGACGTCACAGGTGTACACGATGGCACAGCCGTGACCATGGAGACTCTGGGCCGGGGTCTTGGCGTCCGGGCAACAGCCGAACTGGGTCTCCTGAAGGGTGATGCAGGGGGATAGGGGGTCAAGTCATTGGGCCATTAAGTCATCACCTGGTGTGTAAGGTTACACCCACATGGGCGGGGGTTGATTCAGGGACACGTTAAGCATCAGGCGTGAGGCAGGGGGGGGGGGGGTGGTATCTTGCAACCTGGGGACAGGAGCTAGTAAAGTGTTCGCCGGTATATATGAAACAACATGGCGGCAGACAGGCGGGTGAGAGCGATGGGCGATGGGGTTTGCAGCTATACTGTCATTATTTTTTTCTATTGCACGGGTGTGCGGCGACGTGGAGGGGGGAGGGCAAACACTATCCGATGAACGAATTATACGGGAATATTTTATTCGCATAAAACTGAACTTATATGTAACAGAAAACATTATTCCTTGAGTTACTTAAACATTAGGCGGATAATAAATAATATTATATATAATATATTATATTTATATATTATAAATAATATTGATAAATGAGACCAATGAAATAACGACATTAACGTTCCGGTTTGCGGCATACTCACGGCGCACGTGTAGGTGGGACAGCCGTAGCTGAAGGGGCCAAGGGAGGGGGTCAGGTCGTCCCGGCAACACCCAAAGTCGGACTCTATACACAGACCAATCGGGATCTGATCCTTGCTGGGGCAGCCCTGGCGACCCGGACCCTCCGCCGGCGTGATGCCATCCGGACAGCAGCCGAACTGCGTCTCCTTGCAGCCGCCCATCACAAGCAGGTCATCTGGATCGAGGAGGACATGACGGAGTGATAACACATAAACACTCTATATGAATACAGATCAGACGAGGGAAATAAATAGACCCTTCGTCCATCCTGGAGGGATAAACGATATGAAAGAGGTGCTAATACTTCTGGTGATATAGAATGCGCTACAGGTTGAGGGAAAGGTGTATTTCGTGGTTCTGATGATCAGCCGATAGCGCTAAACATATTTAGTGTGTACGTATATCTGCTGATCTCGACTGGTCGAATCATGCGGCTTGTCAGTACATGGCATGAATGACATGTGTCGGCACTAGAGGGGCCCCAGAGGGGCTTTTTCGACACGGCGATTTTTAAAATCGACAACGCGACATTGGGGTTGTCTTAGAATCGACATGCGACATAAGACTTAGCGACACGGCGACATGGAACTTTTCTTAAAATCGACACGAGACATGGACCTTGTCTTAAAATCGACACGCGACATGGACCTTTTCTTAAAATCGACACGCGACATGGCTATCCCCCCTCAGGGGCCCTACTAGATCTTAGTAGGGACAGGAATGTGACCGAGGAATGACAACACTGATGGCGCCATAGGACGGGGGGCGGCAGGGCGGGGAGAGGGGGCCACAGATTAACGTCACCACAGGGAGGGGGGGGGGGGGTGACATCTTACCGTCCTAACAGGGACCGTCGTCATAGAGAGGGGGGGAGGGGGGCTCTGTACCACGACCACAGGAGGGGGTAACTTACCGTCGTCACGGAGCGTGGGGGGGGGGCTCTCTACCGCCACCGCAGGAGGAGGTACCCTTACCGTCGTTACAGGGCGGTAGGGACCTTACCACCACCCCAAGGGAGGGGGGGGGGCTCTGCACCATCACCAGAGGGAGGGGGGGGTCCTTACCGTCGTCACAGGGCGGTAGGGACCTTACCACCACCACAGGGGGGGGGGGGGGGCTCTGCACCATCACCAGAGGGAGGGGGGAGGTCCTTACCGTCGTCACATGGCGGTGGGTATCTTACCACCACCACAGGGGGGGGCTCTGCACCATCACCACAAGGAGGGGGGGGGGGTTCTTACCGTCGTTAGAGGGCGGTAGGGACCTTACCAACACCACTGGGGGTGGGGGGCTCTGCACCATCACCAGAGGGAGGGGGGGGGTGGGTCCTTATCGTCGTCACAGGGCGGTAGGGACCTTACCACCACCACAGGGGGGGGGGGCTCTGCACCATCACCACAAGGAGGGGGGGGTCCTTACCGTCGTCACAGGGCGGTGGGGACCTTACCACCACCAGAGGGGGGGGGGGCTCTGCACCATCACCAGATGCAGGGGGGGGGTCCTTACCGTCGTCACAGGGTTGTTGGTTGCAGTCCTCCAGGATGTCAGGGCGGGAGTTGGAGTCACACTGTGAGGAGTCGGAGACTCGCCCGTCGCTGAAGCAGAGCACTTCCCTCCGCCTCTGACCTCCACCGCACGCCGCAGAACACTGTAAACAATGAGATTGTCTTATATATAAAATAATATACATTGTATTATTATGTAATATATTGGGTACATAAATATAAAAATATATCGTCTGATACTTTTGAGCATTTTACTTTTGTCGTTCTCACGTTAGATATTTAGTGTTGACAGTCATTACTGCAAATATGAAAAAAATTCAAATACAGATACAGGCAAAATATAATTATCTGGATTTATAGTAACCGGACCAGTGATTGCAGAGGTAGCAGTGATTGCGTAACGAACAAAAGATGGACAAGATAATGTACAGATCACGTAGAATATTACAAACTAGACATAAAGTTAGGTGTCACGCATCGTCTTTTTGTCCGGTAGAAGTTTTGACCCAAATTCATAAGGATAAAATACAAGTCTGTGTCGGCAAGTACGCAATCACTTATACCTGCGCACGCATTGGTCCACCTTCTACAAATATATATATCTTAACATTTCACTACTTTCGGGACATATTAAAGTTGCATGTCGAGTTCTTTCCCGCCAAAACTAAGCCCAGGCGAAATTTGTATCAAAATTTGCAGAAAACTCGATTGTTTCATTCTATAAATTCAGAAACCTGATTAACCTCGCCGTTTCGGCTGTGGTGCGGCAAACGTGTCTATCCCGCGACACCACAGAACCCGTCGCCGCACTGCTACTTATACCAAAGCATCGCGAAGCACACAAACTGATGACGTTAACCACTAAAATGAAAATTTGTTGTAAATTGATATCACGGGCAAGGCTAAGAGGCACTATTTGGCTGTCTGGCATGGGTGGAGTATGGACAAAAGAAATCTTGAATGATTCAAGAACTGATACTTATTTGTATTTTGACCTCTTTAGTTTTGGCGGGAAAGAGCTCGACATGCAACTTTAAAATATATTGCCTAACGGCCTGAACATGTAGGTGGAAATCCTAGATCCACCCCCACCCCCTACCCTCCTGTTCCCCCAGCCCTCTCCCCGCCACGCCCTGGTCAACTCACCCTGCCGTAGGGTCCGGCGAACCACGTGCCGCTGCAGTCGGTTCCCTGGCAGTCCTGCTGTCCTACCACCCGCTCAGTGACGTCACATTCCGTGTCCGGCAGAACCAATAGCTGATCGCCTTCCTCGCGCGCGCACACCACGTCACGACACTGGATGCCCCGCCCACAGCGGTTGGAACACTGAAAGTGATGAGGCAAGCGTGTCAAATAGACGAAAAGATATCATAAGGCAACCATGTATATACGATGTGATTAAGGAATATATCATAAGGCAAAGATGTAAGTAATATGTGATGAAAAGTATCAAAAGTGGAAAAATGTACGTAAACGGCGACCAAAGTACATTAATGTTACTCCACGATATTCTAATGCACTTTGCCACACAGCGAAACTATATGAGGAAGCCTAGCACTGAGTGGGCGTACACCGGCGTACACTGTACGTACCTTGCCCCACTGCGCGGCGTACCACTGCGCGGCGTACACCACACGTACCTTGTCCCACTGCGCGGCGTACACTGTGCGTACCGTGCCCCACTGCGCGGCGTACCACTGCGCGGCGTACACCACACGTACCTTGCCCCACTGCGCGGCGTACACTGTGCGTACCGTGCCCCACTGCGCGGCGTACACTGTGCGTACCGTGCCCCACTGCGCGGCGTACCACCGCGCGGCGTACACCACACGTACCTTGCCCCACTGCGCGGCGTACACTGTACGTACCTTGCCCCACTGCGCGGCGTACACTGTACGTACCTTGCCCCACTGCCCGGCGTACCACTGTACGTACCTTGCCCCACTGCGCGGCGTACCACTGCGGCCTGGGTTCGGCAACATCCGGGTCTCGCGAGCAGGGTCGCTCGGTGCTGGGCTTCCGGTTGGCGTCGCAGTAGTCCTCCGACAGTTCCTGACCTGTCTGCGTACTGCACACCGCCTGACGGGTCTCCACGCCGCTGGTACATGACCCCTGGCACTGAGGGGGACAGAGGGCGGCGGGGAAGGGGGTAGATGGTGAGCGTTTACTTCTTACACTGCACGGTTTAATGCCATTCTAATTATATATTCATGTGTAACAGTAACTGCTGTGTTTGTTCGTCAACAAAGGAAATAAGATAAGAGTTCTTCTTGACGTAAACATAAACGTAAACGTCCACGACATCAACCTTTAATGGTGGTGCACAGCACTCCAAATTACGTTGAATTTACACAGAGATGGATCGGAAATTTGGGGTCACTGGTCTTAGATAATCATACTCCATGTTTAATGCAAAGGAAAACACTACTTATTACGGTGTGACTGGGGTCAGTTCGTACCTCAGACCAATCGGACACGATCCATTCGGCGCCTGCGCAAGGACCGGCGTCACAGCGCTCCCTCGCGGCAGGACGCTGTTGCCCGTGACAGCGCTGGTCGGGCAGGATGTCGCTGTAGGCGCCCGGGAACAGGTACTGGGTGCGGCACGTCACCCCTCGCACGCGCTCGCCCAGTCCGCACACCGTGTTACACTGAACACGGGGGAAAAAACATCTGTCATAACGTAACCGTTGAAGACCCCACTTGATAGTACGATAACATGTGTCCGTGACGCTGAAGTAAGCTGTGTCTGACATAACGTCATCGTTGATGACACCACTAAAATGTATGATAAGTGTGTCATATTGACCCGTTCAAAAGGCGGAATCGATGGTTTTAATCATCATAACGTCATCGCATGCTCGTTACGTATCATGACTTCGCCGGCTTGTCAATTCAATTGTAGATTTTAGCGGTATCATTCACACTTACCGCTGACCAATCGTCGGCTTGCCACTCCGGGCATTGCACGTGGTCGTTACAGCTCTGCATGGCGGCGGGTTTCTCCAGGTCCTTACACTCGCCGGGGTCCACGGACAGACGGTCGCCGTTGATCGCCTGTCGCTGGCAGTAGACGACTCGGGCCTGGAAGCCCCGCCCACAGGTGGCGGAGCACGCCTCCCATAATTCCGCGTGCCACCTGAAGAGACACACGAGAGGTTCAGAGAGAATGCCCCATCATATACAAATTGAAGCCGGACCTACTGCGGACAAACAGAAGCCCCGCATACTATTGGCAAACAGAAATCCTGCCAACTATATGTATATGCAAACAGAAACCCCGCCCACAAAAACATATCACGCCCATAATAAAAAAACTGGAACATGTCCAACCACTACATGCCATTGATCTCTATGTTAGCTTCGGTGTATCTTGGCTGCCTACTCGCAGGCCAGTGACACCGCGACTATCTGACCAATATCCTCTAGTCAGGCTCTGGTACGTACATTACTGAAATGTGAATCAATCTGGTGTGTGGCTGGTCGGCTTACCTTGCCTCACATTGACAGGTCTGGGACTCGACCGGTTTGGTCAGAGGATCGCAGAGAATGTCGCTGACCTCTCGGTTCAGTTCATTGAGACACTGGAGCTCACGAGTCTGCGAACCTGAAATAACGAAGAACATTCATAAGAAAATAGTCAGCGTATCTAATCATAACGCACCAGTGTACGTGGATTACATGCTATTCATCCTGTCTATACGCGCGGGAGTCCCCGTAATTCAGAAGTGGGGTACTACCCGGTTGCATACTGATGGGTTGTGGGGTCGAACCCCATGTGTGTCTGGGGTAGGCTCATCCTTGTTCAATCTTCGTAAGTTCTTTGGCCTAATTTTAGCTCAACTTTGTACAACATTAGCCTAAAGCTCCACCCACCACAGTCGTTCGCGCAAACAGTCAGGCTCTTTGTCATAGAAGGGTGCATGATGATATTAACATTGAATACCAGCGCCATTCGCCACCGTATCCAATGGTACAGGTCTATGTTCTCGCACCCGTTACACGGTACGACGTGGCCGCGGTATCCACATCAACATCCCTTCTACTTGGCTATAGAGGCACCGGTGAAGGTGCCAGGGACCCCCCCCCCCCACCTCGCTCACGGGCCCACCCGCGCTCAGTGTTAATACCAACATATTGTATTTGTAGTGTTAGGCCTTAGGCTCACGTACGGCACAGTAAGGTACAGCGATAATTTCGCGGTATTTACAGGTCATATTAATGTTGGTCATCGAACTCGCCAGCTCTCACAGCTTAAACGCTGTCAGGATCACGTTAGAGTCCCTCGTGTTCTATTCAAATACTCCTTGATGTATATATGTTCTGCTTTATACAACGACCCCCCCCCCCTTCCCCCCTCCCCCCTCCCCCCGATGGATCAGAAGACATAATGTGGCATGAATCCCTATCCATCATGCCATTAAATCTTTTATTCAGCTATGAAACCTGAAGCCACACTGAGTGACCCAGCCCAGCGGGGCACCAGCCCCAGCCACGCCCAGCAGGGAACCCGTCACGCCCCAGATGGAACCAGCCTGCATCCCTGGACCAGGTGCTCGTTCCGCCACCCCCACGCCCCCACACACCCCCATCCTCACCCGCGTCATGTCTACAACGTCCCCTCCCCACCTCCACCCTCCACCCCCGATCCCACATCACAATCCACCCTATCGCTTCTGCTGACCCCTCTCCCACCATCGCTTCAATAACCCATACCCCACCTGAGCCCCCCTTTTAGCACCCCAGCCGTCCCACCTTCCCACACCCCAGCCCCACCCCATATCGCCTCTGGTGGCCTCGACCTTTCGCTATGTGAGGGGTAAACAACCAGGCCACATCTTCGTTAGCACCCTTGCGGATGACCCCCGGGGCGGGTCTGGTCTGGCGGAGGGCAGACCCTGTGTGGGGCAGAGGGAGACTGTTCCGGTGTTGATGGGGGTCCAATACGTAATATATACATACAACCACTCACCCCCCATGGCGACCACCATCTTCCCTCTTCTGTCAGTGTTTACCCTTCTTAAAACATGGTGTGGACAATCTGGGAACCTTTGCCTTTAGTTAGACCACAGACTGCGCCCCCCCCCCTCACCACGCTCAGCGATTATATCCCCTGACTCTCAACTTCACTCACTTCCATCCCCCTCAACCTGGTTGTCTTACGGCGACATATTATTGCACCCCCCCCCCCCCCCACACACACACACACATCCACCCATCCCGTTCCCACGCCGCCCTCGACCCCCTCATTTATAAGCACACGCCACAACTATTAATCCTGCGATACATCTCCATAGCAATGTGACGTGGGTGTCCCATTCACCCCCCCCCCCCCGCCGCTCCCTACCCCCACACCAAACAAACCCCTTTCCCCGCCACCGCCTCGCGCAACCCGTACCCTCCACCCGCGAACCCCTCTCCCCCCACCCGTCACCGGTGACCAGTGTCCAGTGACATGAGTGACACCCGTGAGCGGCCGCTGGCGCGGCGTCAGCCGACGTAGCGACATAGCGGTGACGACAGCTCTTGACCGACACCTGACACCAAACACCCGACACTACATCACTACAGAGTACTGACCACCAGACCTCCTCTCTCTACGGAGAGAGCCCCCCCCACCCCTCCATAGGAACGGAGGACGCTTGGCATGGCATGACTGTTGTTCGGTCCCGAAGGAGAAATTTTCTGATCGGATATTAACAGACAAATAACTCACGTCAGGAAGCATAGCACGCAGCAAGGAAGACGTGATTTCTTTCCTTCATTCTCTACGAATTTTCACAACACGTTTTTGCCCGTAAAATGCATATTGCTGAATTTGAAAGGGGCGATACAAGCATATTTATTGCAAAATCACCATACAATGATCATAAACATACTGGAAGCGTTAATTTGCATAAAACCGACTGTACGTCAATCCCGAACAGAGCTGACTGCACATTAGTTTATTCATCGTTGTATTATATGCTTATTATTACTGATTAGTTGTTTCAGCACAATGTACAAAAAATAGGGTTATGAGGTCGTAACTCGTAACTAAAGTTTTCAAACTGTCCTGGAGATCTCGATCAAGGCACACACTACATGGACTGTGCCGGATAGACCCCATCTATCGTTTACCGACAGAACAGTGGGCTACCCCGGGAGCTACCCCCCCCCCCCCCCCTCACAACACACACACAATATTGGCTGCTTAGACACTTTCCCATTGTTAACCAATCCGTCCCCACACCACCATAAGCGGTCATATGCGGGTAAGAGACATAGTTTTCAATTTGGACTGAGAGCCGGGGATTGTGCCGGCCCAACACACGCGCCATTCGACCCCCCCCCCCCCCACCCCCCTTCTCCTAATTGAACATATGGTTATTGCTTCTATGAATCAGACAATGACAGACATGTCAAAGAGGTCATACTTCAGAAACTATCGATATTTTGCGGGGTGTTTTTTTCTTCCAATAGAGGCAATTGTCCCTATTATCGCCCAACCTGGCTGGACTGAGTGAGTGCTACCGCTTTAATCAGCGACAGGCAGCCGTTCAGGGGTTCCAGGGCCGTTTCCTTGACAAACTCACACAATGGCTACAGCCAACTAAACGACCATATCATAAAATAATGACGAGATATCTGATCGGTTTGGCAGTTTGCTTACGTATTGATAACAAACAGACGGCGTTATTAAATTGCGCGGGGGGAAACGCAGCTGGCGCACGTGACTCAACCCGGAGGAAACAAACGAACTTACGCGTCACGTGACCGTGTGCCGTTGGCGGTACGTGTGAAGTCGTGAACTCAGGCAAGTCGCCAGATCGCTTTTTTTTCTGACGCTCCAGACAACTTAATTCATTTGGCGTCCACGTCGCGTGTTCTGGTTCCATGTAGTGAGAATTATATCGGGATTTGAATCCTTGCCTCGATTTGTGT
>OZ025252.1:23408686-23568202 GCA_964019135.1 Arenicola marina
CGTCAACACCCAGTCCCCTCAGATGACCAGTATCTTAGAAAACCTTAGATACGATATCTTCGCTGCTGACAGCTCATGTCGACGAGTTTGTCTTTGTGCGAGTGCCGACGTGGGACTTGGAGCCGAGCAGACGACCCGGACCACGTGGCCAACTGTTTTCTTTCCCGCCCTTTTTGGCATCACAAAGTGGCATCCCTTGCCCGCGAGGCTAAACAGAAACACGCCGTCCAGACAGAGATATGTCAACCCGCTCGATAGCTGATGTCATCACGTTCTCCACCCCCCCCCCCACCCCCCTGTCACCCCTCCTCTCCCGGTGCATCCGTCCACACCCCCCCCCTCCACACCCCCCCCCACCTCTTGGGTAAGCACTTCCGAAATCGAGTCGAAGTTTTGTAAATAAACATCGACGACCACTTGCGGAAATATGACACATTGTTGTCACTTTCAGACGGGGACCTGCAGGGAGAGAAGCCTGGTATATGTGCGTGTCTGTGGTGTGGGGGAGGGAGGCGTGTGTTCCGGTGGATGGCCAGACAGGTTGACACCCTCACTCACCCTCCCACCTTCCCGCTCGCACATATATTACAGCCAAGATCGACACTTTTGAAGTGGTGTTACTTTTGCGTTTGTGGCCAACCTCTTATGAGAGACAGGAGCTATGTGGCGGGGACTGAGCTCTCTTCCTTGGCACTCCTCATTATGTTGCCGCTACCCCCCCCCCCCCCCTCTCCCACGCCATATACACCATGCCCAATCGAGACCTCCCCCCCACGGCACATTAACCCTACTCAAGCGACCCCCCCCCCGCCCACCTATACTAGAGACGGTGCATCCCCGGTAACGGATAAAAACACGGCGATAGATCAAGTGCCATTTTTATATTGTTTGTCACAAAAAAAGTAAAACGGTGTAAATATTAACGGCAGCAATAGACAAGGGAATAACTGGCCGTGGTGTGGGGCTTGGCATATTTGGGCTGCAGTTATGGTAAATGTGCCTGCCATAGTTCCCCAGCAGTTATGCTTCTTCGGCTTAGGATACTCTCCAGCGGCCGGGCCGCTACAATTTACCATTCAACAAGTCAAGTCGGGATGGGCCACCGCTAAGGCAGGGGCAGACTAACAGGCGGACTAACAGAGAGTCTAACACGCAGACGAACAGACAGATTCCGGCGAAGTCCTGACGTCAGCGTTTTAACGCAAGGCATGCCGGGAAGGGCCCATCAGCCCGCAGACCACCCGCTCCTGTCAATGTCCACCATTGCCCGGTAATTATTTACTGCAACACCCACCCGGCCTAACACAAACAATCCCCTACAGCCTTCACGTGGACCCACACGGAGGGCCAGGCCCCATCCCCCCTCACCCCCTCTCCCCCCCCGCCCAACAACACCCCCCGCATGCCCTCGTTTGTCTTCGTAGCTCATCATTTTAACAGACTTCCTTCCTGTCTTTGAAGTGGGGTAGGGATACGGTGAGGTGGGTACTGTGGAATGGGTACTGTAGGGGTAGGCGAGGGGGGTGGGGTGGGGGGGTACCCGGGGGAGTTCATTCCCCTTCTCCCTGGATCCACAATGCACTGCGCTTGCCACTCAAGCCGATAATTTCTGGGCGGGACAACGCTAACTAAAGTCGTCTGCACCATGCACGTCGCACGAGGTCAAGGTCACATCTTACACTTCACCCATTTATAACGTATTTCAGTGAAGGGGAGGCCTTCTGCCATGTGTTTTGGATGAGCCGTCGATGATTTTTCGCGTAAACAGGGATTAACACGATTCAAAAGGGAAAGACTATAATGGGGATCCGAAGATATAGAAACCCCTTTCCCCCTCCCCCGCCAACCAATTCCACCCAATCACCACATCCGCTGAGGTCGAGAATAGGTTGAAGACCTGTTTGCAGATAATTGCGCATTTCTTCTCCGGGGATGAAGAAAAGACAGGGAAACATATGTATATACCTAAATATATGTAGTGCCCCCCCTCACCTCCCCCCCCCCCCCCCGGGGACCTCACCCAGCCTCGATTGGATGGAAATTAACGTCGTATTTAATAATAAATGGAGAAACAAAGCAAACAACAAGGCATAAAAATGGTAAAAATCAGTACAAAATATGTTCAAATTATACATGTCATATGATTCGTTATGACTGAATAGACATAGAGAACTGCGGGCACCCACCTCCCTGGACAGGGATGGGAGCAGGCACCCCCACTTTCCCCGCTTCCCACCGGTAGAGGCCGCTGCCGTCGACGCCTTGGTCTCCCAACATCCGGGGCACTGAGTAGCTGTACCGGAAGTGGGCACCATGACCCTCCTGGCGCAATATCTGCAATAACAAAGATGGCGTCAGTGAGACGCTTGGAACATTTCGTCGATGTTTTCTTTTATTCGTGAGAAGAAACACAACGAATCATTGATGCCGATTGCACTCACGACGTGGAATCTGTATCAGAAATAGTAAAAACACATTTACTGATATAGAAATAACCACCACGCATAACTTACATAATTAGATCGAAAGTGAACGCTTTCGCAATATTGCAGGGGAATCTGTGTATGAAAACGCCAATTTAACCAAATAACATAAAGCAGACAAATTATGCATTACTGATGTTACAATACCATTGAGGTTACAATCCCAGTGTTCATGTGTTACTGTAATTCGTGCACATAGCTAACGGGTCAGGTTTAAATAGATATAGAGTGGTTGTTATATTTTCATTATCATATGTACATTTTATCACATCAATTCCTGTAATTTTATCATTGTCGGCCAATAGCACTTGCGCTAATATTTATTGTTGGCTTTTATAGACCGACGTTCAAGAAAACTTTATCGTATCGTATCTTATCTTATCTTGACGGAGGCGACATAACAAGTCAGTGAACTTGGCTATTACACAATCCATCACAATATAAACAATCATATTGTATCAAATGGACAATCTGTTAGTTACTGATTGACCCGGCCGCTTACCACGAGTAGCAGAGCGGCTCTTCAGAGGTCCATCGGCTTGAGAGCGCCTCCTGCTGGCCGTCTCGGACATACTGGAATGTACTTCCGGGCCACGTGCAACTTCCGGGATTCCGCGAGCTTCCATCCGCCGTTGAGGACGTAGTCGCCATCCAAGGCCTTCAGGGCTGCGGGCGGCGAGGGAGAATCAATGACGTCACCATTTGTGTCCATGTTATTGTCTCATACATAATGTAAGTTAAAGTTGCATATCGAGCTCTTTCCCGCCAAAACTAAACGTAAGCCTAAGTTGAAAACCTGTGGTAAATTTAATTCACGAGCAAGGCAAATAGACTCCATTTGGCAGTCTGGCAATGCGTGAAATACAGACAAAGAGCTCGATATGCAACTTTAATAATCTTCTCATCTGAGGGTGAAGCATCAAGTGAGATAATGTCGTGACCTGACAAGATAAAAATTGATCCAAGGCAGGCAATAAAACAGATATTAATAGCGGTCAGTCTTGAGTACTCCATCCGTTTTCATCGCCAAAGATACACAATTTCATTTAAAGTCTAATGTCGATCACTTTGCCTCTAAACTATGCAAATTATTACTTGTGAGCATTTGTAAGCAACAAGCACGAACCATGGAGGAGAGCTTACCTAAGAAGTTGCCACTGTGGCTTTCTTCCATAACTTCAATGTTGGTCGAGCCAGTTGGTAGAAGTAATACTTCATTGTAGCCTGTGAAATATACAAAAAAAATATTAATAATATCATCTTCCCATTCGAAATATTTTCGGAAATATTTCCGCCCACGTATTATCAATTAAAATATTAAGTAACACTCCGTTGGTGTACCAAGCTCGGGACATTGTTTTGGTGCACGTACCTATTTTGAGCCCGTGAGCCTTGATGGTACCCTCCACGGTTTCACACATGCTTCCGTCGCCCTGGCAGATACCACAGCTGTCCCGGACAGCTTCAGAGCCCAGGATCCCATCACAGCCAGCCGGCTGCAAGCAACATCAGCAGTGATTGATCCATTTATGCACGGTGCTTGAACCTCTGTATATCATATCGCCACAATGGAAGGGTCAAGGAAGAAAGAAGCCATGTCTTCGAGGGGTAACCCCCTCATCGTTCCGAAGAAAGACACAGGATCTTTATACTGAACAAATATTTTGTGAGACCATTTGTGAAAATCTTTTCACAATTAAATTATACTTGTACTACGCTGTTATCGAATTGAGGCATACATCAACCGTCAACGTCACATTTCTTGAAATTTAAGAAACGCCAGGCATTTCAGCGCTGCGATAAATGGGAAATTTTTCTGAAATGTCTTTTTGTCGCACTGAAGTGGTGGGAGTTGGGAGTAGGTGGGGGGGGGGGGGTGTAGGGGGGGCACCGGGGGTACACGTTTTTTGGAGGGGCTTCACCTCCAGGGACAGGTTACGTAAGTAAGCGGCAATGATCGATCTATTCCACCTGGAACTCACTTCCGCTCCTCGCTTTCGAAAACTTCCGCTTAGCACAAGAATACACAAGAAGTAACGACCGAAAACCTCGTCGGTCGTCTTGCATAAGTGTAGTAAATGGTGGGTGTAGGCAATACGTGAGCTATGCTGAAACCACGCTTCGGCATGGACCACCTCAGCTGTTTTCTCATCCCTCAGTGCACCACCACCGTCTGTCTTTACAAATAGCTGAACCGTGAGAACTAAATAATCGCTAAGGTACAGAACAAGATAAGTCATTGCCTGGCGTAATTGTTTCACGGTGATTTACACCCATAAATTCCAGAGACGCTGGCCAACATAAGACCCTTCATGGCACGTTTTCTGGCCAGAGAGAGAGAGGTCTTTTTACTTGATACACACGTGGGAACGTGCCGTCAGAAGTGGTTCAGCCAAGAAACACCGCCCGGGTTATTCGTCTATTATGGACGTGATTGCGGGTCCATAAGTAAGACCCACGTTTGTAATGAAGAAGAATCTGCGGGTTCGTGTGGTGCTGGAGATAAACTCTTGCTTGACTTTACAGCTATGATAAGCGGTAGCCATGTCCCACTACACAGGTAGCCCTGATAAGTCAGTCAAAATAAAGGGCTGCCCCCAGTGGAGGTCATATACCTAGTTCAGCCGCCACCCCATCCCCCTGCGAGCCCCCCCCCCCTCCGTCTCCCCGCCCCCCCCCCCCCCCGCGTTGAGGTCCTATAGCTGGTTCAGTCTTTACCCCATACCCCTGCCACCCCCCCCCCCCCACCCACCTTCTCCCCGCCGCCCCCATCAAATCTCGTGGTATCATAATTGCTGCTGTTACGGAAATATTAATAGCTGGCACATGAAGATAGGACGAGACGTGGCCTAAGCAGCCATGGATACTATAATGCGGAACTAATTTAAGCGGGTGTGTGTTATATCGATATTGCGGGAGAGTGACAAAACAAATCAGAATTGTTGTTTATAGCATAAAACTAACGTATTTAGTTTTGCTGGTGTTCCTATCGTTATAACAACCCTTTAGTCCAGTACATACAAAGTAAGATCAGACCTCTTATAACGGATTGGAAAAATGCAAAGCTGCCTTCCGTGCAAAGCCACTCGGGTTATGGGAGCCGGTTGCAAAATACAACGGGAGGAGCCGAGGGCAGGGGGTGCAGCCCCAGATGATTGAGGGGTGGCTCTCCAGTAGTTTTTGTGGGGCGATGGGGGTGGGGCTTGCGTTGTATAATTGTATCCCTACGTCACCTCTATAGTACATCTCTCTATATACAGAGTGACAGTGTCAACCTGCAACCATTCCGTCAACATTTTGTTGCCAGTGTGTTACTGTAACACAATCTCAGGCGGTGTATGCATGCTACTTACTAAATGTCCCTCCCCCCCCACAGCCCTTTTCCCCCACCCCCACGCAGCTCATCCCACTCCCTTCCACCCCCCCCCCTCACACACCATACCCCCAGAGGCATACGAAACTTAAATTAGCACCCACATTCCACACCTCCTCCACACGGTCTAATGCTAACCATAAGGGACGTCCAATAATACAGTGTCGCTAGAGACAGGTTCATCCCTGAAAAATGCTGTAAAACCTGTCATCATATTCCCAGATGTTCGTCACAGTTTTGCACTACGGCGGGATCTTCGGGCGTCCTACTAGCTCTTCTTAAGAGTGTCGTAACGCGTGAGACTGAATTACCGTATTATCCCTTTCACTAGAGATTTAGAGGGAGGGGGCGCGGGGGGGGGCGGAGGTGTCATGGGAAGATGGGAAGAAGCAACCATACCGCCTGCAGCCCCCCCCCCACCCCGCCTCATTTCCAAACCCCACTCAGGAATAAAGAGATTCAGAACAGGTTTTCCTGTATTTAGTAAGCGTGGGAAGCGGGTACTAAGCGGCGTCTTGCGGAAATATAAGCTTCCTGAATATTTGGGGTGGTTTTGCATGCATTACTGGTCCTTCCGCGCTGCGCAATGCTGTGTCGCCTTCAACATTCTTACGTGAGCCACGGGTGAAATGTCTTGGGGCGGAAAGGGATACACCCTAATTCTACAACAGATGTCAGTTGAGATGCCGCACATAGCCGCGCCACAATTGATGGCATTGTCTCTGAAGGCGACACCTCATGCAGTTTCCAACAATGGGATGTTATCCTTACATATGACGACATACAAATACCAACAACGCCTACCACGAATTTCTCATTTGCATGGAGCCAACTTATTTAACGGCTTGTTGGTCGTAGGGTTGGTTTTTCCGGACAATCTGGAGCCCCATCCTCTCAGATTTTTCTTCGGGTGGCGTGGTTGGTTTGCGTAGGATGCTCCGGCGGGTGACACCGGTAATAGAAAGCTGAAGTCTGCACCTTTCCCCAGCTCCAATTCCCCCTGGTGACTACCCAACCCTTTCCCAATAAAGTTACATCAAATATGTGCCAACATATATGCTAACACAGTTGGGTTGGAACGCGTAAGTCGAAATTCTATCGGATTTAAATAGCCTCACTTGAAATCCCGAAAGTCGAGTTTAACGAATGAGGATTAAGAAATGTTCGCTTCTTTCATTTCGGTGTCTGATTCCGTAAACCGCTTAGTACAGTGCTGCCCTCTTCTGGTTGGGCTTCAGGGGCCGTATTCATAATCGCCACTTAGGCTACGCCACTAGACTTAGCGCTAAGTGGAAGATTTGTCAAGCGATTATCGGGTTCAAAATACATAAGTAGTCACCCAAAAAGTGGATTTTCTGAATTAAGAAAGTGCTAACATTATATCGAAGAAGATTTCTTAATCATGAACACCACCACAACGAGCTGGTGAGGCTAAGACGAAAATGCACTTTTCGTGCGTAACTTACGAGGGGATTATGAATACGGCCCCAGGGATCGAACTAGGGCTTTGGAAGTTCACTGTGCTGCCACCTGAACCACATACCCCCCCCCCCCCTCACCCCCACACAGCTCAATCCCAGCCTCCCCCACCCCCATCACCATTTCCAACCCTCCCGGGCTGACAATATCTAATGGGCTCTAGCTGACTCGCTGTTGACAACTTAGAGCAATATATTCCCTACACCTAGCTGAGGCAGCCAGTTTCCGGATCACCCACCCCAAGCGATCCACTTGTCATGTCCGGATGTGCGGGATCGATCACGTCTGACCTGATCCATATGTGAGCTATTCGCGCAACCAGGCATTTCTGCAGAGGTGTACATATTTTTATTTTTATTTTACAGGCGTACATTCTTCTGCCATTTTTTCTGAACTCTTCTTTCTCTTCCGTAAACCACATTTCTGTTTTTCCTGACTCCCACTGACCCCCTAACACAGCAATCCCCCCCCCCCCCTTGACACACACCACCCAGCTGCCCATGTCGACAGCAGACGCGCCACGTGCAGGCCGCTGGAGGCGTCAATATCGGTTAATGGTCTGCTTGCCAGAGTCACGTGACTCTCGTGACCTAGATCCGCGGCTATTTAAAATCCTAACCGGCATGTCTGTTTCTTGGCGGCAGACACTTTACGAGCAATTAGATCAGTCATCCTAGAAATGTTTCACTGAAGCGATTTATGACACTTCTTTCTATATTTCGAATCAACGATAACATATATGGCTCAAGGGAAATGTACAACAGAGAGACAAATGAACATTTATGTGAAGGAATCTTGTCTTAATTGGTCTGAAATCTATCAATAACGGATATTTAACCGTACATAGTAAAAATGCTCCCTAAACCTGCAGACAAAACCTTCACTGATAGTTCCCATTGTCTCATTCACAACTTCCAAGTCCTCGTTTTAGTGGCGGTTGCTATGACACCGCTAAATACCGGAACCAGTGAGCTCCTGCCGCCGATCACTTGGTGCACTCACATTTTCCCGCAGGCCGGAAATTCCTCCCCTTGCTTCTCCCTCTCCCTCTCACTGCCCCCCCCCCCCCCTAACCCCCCTCTCTGTCTCTCTCCCTCTCCCTCTCTCCCTCTTTGGCTGTTGAACAGCCATGTGTAGACGAATGCCCTCACTAGATGGCAGTTTTGGCCAGTGGTCTGTACCAACCAATGCATTGCACCAGTCTGTGTATATCTGTGTATGATTCAGTTTGCGACGCAATTTATGATGTCATTCATGTAACGTCTATGTATGTTTGCATTGTTTACATGCCACCGGTTCCTTACTTTATCTCCGCTGAAAGCTATTTAAATGTCTCACATTTAGCCACGTAGTCATCTAAAATATCAGCACGTGTAGAATAATGTCCAGCTTAATGCCATGTGGTCATACAAACAAGAAACAATGACGTAGTCTCCAGGCAGGTGTCCCATGTGACCTACAGAACCATCCTCAGCATCACCCTAAGTCATAGTGATGGTTTTCTAGCGTAAGGTGGTTTGGTGGGCCATCTCAAATATCGCCCTATCAGATAAGAATGATGTCTTAGGGTCCTTATCGTAATGGGGACTCCCAGACTGCTCTACGGCCCAGGGACGCTGTAAACGAAATCCCGATGTCTGCGGCAGAGTTCAAAGGCCGTACCATAGTTCTGTCAGGCCGAGTGGTGTGTCTACCCTACACAGGGGTTACCGCCCCCCCCCCCGCAACGCCATCCCCCAATACACACACCCAAACCTCGTACCTTCAATGATGACTTCACCCCACATCACACCCCGTGCAACATTAGGGGGAAAAAACCAGCATCGGAGAAAGGAGACGAGGTCTTAAATTGTCCACGGTTCAGTGCTGATTCCAGGCTACCGAGATATTAGTCTGGTATGTCAATGGCGGGATGAGAAGCCCGGTGGTGACCGGATTGGCTCCAGACGGCCTTCAGGATGGTGCTGTCTGCGTTATAGCCTTTTGCACTACCTCATTCCTCCCCAACCCATCCCTACAGACGCCGCCTCCTCTTCATCCTTCTCCGTCTTTTTCTCTATACGTCCTCCTCCCCACCCTCCTCCGCCTGTCTCTCTCTATACGTCCTCCTCCCCACCCTCCTCCGCCTCTCTCTCCCTATACGTCCTCCTCCGCCTCTCTCCCCCTATACGTCCTCCTCCCCATCCTCATCTCTCTTTCTCTTCCTCCTCCATCCCACACGTCTCACTCTAAACCACCAACCTGCAACTTTCCACCACATTTTTCACCTTCCTACCAAATAACGAAATCTGTTAACCATTACCTTGAAGAATTTTTTGTCTTCTTTCCCATATACATTTTGTTTTTTTGCTCACCCTTTTTTTTGCTTCGGATCGGTTTGGTCTACAAACAGACTTAATCGGGTTTCGCTTCCGGCAATGGCGTCATGGTGGTCGGGCCGGGTGCGGGGGAGGGGGGGGCTCTGTGGAAGTTTGGGCGACAGTGGGTCGGTGGAGGTGAGTAGTAAGGGATTGGGATGGGTGCTAAATAAAAACCGAAGAGTAGGTGAAAGTGAGATCGGTTATGCTTAGTTTGACAGGACAGACATGATCTTCCACTTCAGTAGGAGAAGAGGTCAAACATGCGTGAGTTCACGAGGTGCAAAATACGCGTCATTCAGAGAAACTCCTCACACCAAACAAACAGACCTGCGAGAGAAGCCTTGCGAGAAAAAAAACTGTGGAGAGTTGAGTTGAGGTGTAGGGCGGAAGTTGTGCTGAGCGCCATAGATGAGGCGGCAAACCTGGCAGACAGGCATGGTTAGTGAGATGGAGAGGAAGAAAAGGGATAGGATGGGTGGGGGCGCAGTTTCGCATAAATAACGTCTTTCTCTTGCCTCATCATCACCCAGGGTTTCATCCAGCAATGGAACTCGCCTGGTTCCCGGCGCGCTGACGTCACCGCACCAGCCTGCCCCGGCGGCCTTGAGGGTGCATCATGCAAACTGTAAACGCCGGGAATGAGTTCAAGAGGTCAAGGGGTCCTGCTCCTCTCCACACCTCAGCAACCGCCGTGGATGGCCTCGGGAGTGCCCCACCTGTTGGCCGCCCCCGCACCCCCTGCCCCCCGCCCCGTCCCCTTCCCACCGCCGCCTCCGTACCCCCCAACCCCAGACTCCTGGCTGACCCTGGCTGGCAGACACTTATTATCGGCTATCTCTGCGGAGCCTTCGCCGGGCAGCGTTTCCCTTTGATGAGGGCGACGGGCGTTACTACTGCTGCAGCCGTTACAACTGTAGACGTTCGCCAGCCACGGGCTGCCGCCAGCCACGGGCTGCCTGGGGGGATTGCCTGTCTGTGGGGGCCACCCCAGGAAGCCCACCCGCCCACCCGTCCCAACGGCCGCCGGTCAAGCCGGTCGACAACATGCTCAGGTCGCCACAGTTCACCGAGAAGACGATGAGGCGCATGGCCTCTGTCCTTTGCTTCCCCTGGCGTCCCCGCCCACATTACTCAGTTAAAGCTCTTCACAGGCGCTTCTCATCCCCCACACAACCCAACACCCCCCACACCTTCCACCTGTCTCGCAATCGTCCCGGACCCCCCCCGCCCCCCCCCCAGCCACATCGCCCCACCAACAGTCTCGCCATCGTCCCCTCCCCCCCTCACACCCCCGCCCCCAGCGGTCTCGCCATCATCCCCGACCCCCCCACACAGACCCCGACCCCCCCCACACCCCCGACCCGCCACCCCCCGTCCCCGACCCCCCAAGGGGTGAGGACGACTTCTGTGGCCTCGTGTTTTACTTACTAATTGCTACCTGGAGCCGGCCACGCGTCGCGTCGTGGGCCATTGACGCCCGGGGTGGGGGGGGGGGCAATTGCGAGAGTAGAGAATGGAGCAAATGTAATAATGGTGCCTTCCTGGCGGGTAGTTCTTCCTGCCCCAGAGTAGACCCATGCCTATGCCCATGCCCAGGCCCAGGCCCAGTGATCCGGGATTTCAACCTTTCTGTGTTGTTCCAGCTCGATGATTGCAACTAGTTCTACAATTGTTTGTTTCGGTTCCAGTGTATCCCCAATGATTCATACACCCGGTATTACCCAGTTTCCGGTCGTTCCACCTCTTCAATCCGTTCCACTACAGATATCGGTATTCGCATTTAGTATGTATTCGAATATACGTTATGAAGTCCTCGCCGTATTTGAATACAATGTCACTATGTACGTAGATACTACACTGTATGAGACACAGTATTCACATCCTGATGTCCTGTATAGTGACACACACCGTGTGTCAACATCCAGAAGGTATTTAATGAAACTCACGAGTCCGTTGCCGTACTTCCGACTAACAGGAAGGAGCCAATAACAATCTTTAATACAAAGTGACACAAACGGCTGCGTGAGCCAATCACAACTTCTGGTACAAGGGAAAAATCCAATCGCAACTTCTGGTACAAAGCAACCAACCAATCACAAGAGCTGACACTGGGGAACGAACCAGTGAAAGCAGCTGACACTGAACCGCAACCAATCCCGCGAATGGAGCGAACTTCATTCAGTGCTACCTTACGTTATCTGTTCATACGGGAGAGATGAAACAGATATTATGTCTGCAACTGTAACCCTTCATCTTTGTATATAGTGGCGCCTTCCTATCACCGACTCCCATCTGTCTGTCTCTATGATCTGATCTGAGAAGTTCCGGCGTTTCCCCCTCGGCACTCAGACGAAGGCTTCGTCTACCAGGGACCCACACAACTGACGCCTTGTATAAATACGCACCCCCCCCCCCCCCCCAACTCCGCCCAAAGTGCTGTACATAGCGACTGGCGTTCCTCTGTTTGTAGGTGAATATCAAGCCAGATCCAGATGATACCTTGGTAAGCGCTGCGGGGCGGGGGGGGGGGGGGCAAAGTCAGAATGAAAGTGCTTAGGAGAGTGGATCATACCAGCGATTATGTAAGGTATTATTATACGATCTCTGTTTCTACTGAGATACAAAGGCAATGCGTCTCGTCCAACTGGGGCTTTCACATGGGAGGATTCGGGCATTTATGGCGAATTCTTACGGTTTGGGAAAATGGTTTTGGTCTTTGGCTAATGTGGATTGTATCGAGAAACAAATCGGGTAACTCAGGGTTATAAATTGTAAATAATTCCAAGTGCATTCTACTCATGTAGAGTGCATCGGGAAAGGACTGGGGTAAAGCAATATCTATGCCCAACTGGACAACAATTTCACCAGGTTCCTTACGGGCTCTGGTACATCACGGAAAAAAATGATGTAATCAAATACCCAGACACTCAGTCAGCATGTATTACCAACAGAGGGGAGGGAGATTAAAAGAAACCGCATTCTTTCTGGGTAGCATTTTTTCCGCGGACGAATATGTTAAGTGTTTTGCACATACAATGTAACCTAGGTGATATACACAGCGACCCAGCAGTCATTTACACACCCAGCGGATTAAAAAGGGGCAAAGAAAGGACAATATTGCGGAGCGTCTCTGCAGCGTCTGGAGACCACATGTTAGTCACCGCCCATGTGACTGGCTCCGTTAGCCACAGGAGAGCACATAGGGAGACTGCAGCCTTTGGGGAGGCGGACAAGATTGCACCGCAATATGTGATGGAAGAAGATGAAAAAGATCACCGGGATAAAAAAAAATGGGGGGACGGTATATAACATTGTCAAAAGTAAAAAGAGTGTTCACAAGGTTTGCCGTTCCATACTTTGTTTTTTACTAAGGGCCCCCATTGTGCTAGCCTTAACTTTTTTCCTGTGGTGTTTGTTGGTCAAAGAGCTTTTTGGTTTCATCTTGTTTTCCATTTTTCTGCACTTTTCCCTCTCTCCGAGGTGCCGAAATACATGCCACGCCTCACTGATGGTAGCGCAAGACAGAGGAGGTAAAAACTCTTTCTGCCAGATACATATACATCACCAGGGCACGCTTCCTTAGCAGCGACCACATCTGCCGGTACCTGTTGCACCACTTCGAGGAGATTCCCCCCGAAGCGTCAATGGCATGGCCAACGCCTCAATAGGCATGAAAGGTCAGTGACCGCCAGAACGTTGCACATTGCGGCCATGACTATGTGCCTAATGGTACACTACATATTCATATCCCGTCAACTGAATTGTCAATCTGGATCTATACACCAAATTCATCCCCACGGTGCCATTTCCCTCACTCTGGCGTCCCTCTTCCCGCCACCCCCATTGCATGCCCCATGGGTGCATGGGCTGGTTCGTACTGGTTCATTCGACTTTACAATAAAAGCAAGACACACGTCCTTCCACATCCCTTCACCCTTTGACACACCCCGTTGTACGCATAACCAACATGTTTCTACCCTCCTTATGGAACTCCCTTTGTCACCTCCGACCCCTCCCCCCCCCCATCCCACACACTCCCACTGTACCCTACCTGGCATTCCCTTTCCCCCCTCCCCCCCTCCCCACACATCCCAGTGTAGCCTACATAGGGCACTTCCTTTCGCCCCCCCACCCCCCATCACTGTAGCCTACATGTCACTCCCTTTCCCCCTCACCCCTCCCCAACACACCCCCAATGTACACGTACCTGGCGCTGCCTCCCCCGCCCTCACCCCTACCCAACACACCCCCAATGTACACGTACCTGGCACTGCCTCCCCCGCCCTCACCCCCCACAACCCACTGTACACCTACCTGGCACCCTCCCCCCCCCCCACACACACACATCCCCACTGTACACCTACCTGGCACTCCCCAGCCACACAGACGCCGTTGGTGTCGGGGTGACAGCGCGTACCGTCCACCACGGTGGCGGCGTGTCGTACTATAGGCCGCTCCTCCGCAATACACACCAACTCACAGGGACCGCTTCCATCTGCGACAACAAAAGCAAGGACACTCCAGTAAAGTCCTGTCATAATAATAATAACAATAATAATAATAACAATAATAATAATAATAATAATAATCTTTATTGCCACAAGTATGCAAATCAGAATAATACAAATACGGGTTGGCAACGAGCAGAAGCCGAGGGTTATTTCCTCAAAACAAGCAGGAAAAATGCTAACAGGAACATCAATACAACAGTCCAGAGTAAACAGTTCTAAACGGCAAAGACAACGCAAAGATACGCAATTACATCTTCTCCAACTTGTTATATAACTCGAATGCCTCGAATGCGACAATGTAATAATCTCGTCTTGCGCCTGTGGTGAGGGTGGGGTTTGTCAGGATATGCATGATATCGAACTGGACAAACGAAATACCAACATATATTTTTTCAGAGAAAGGAGGAAGAAGAATAACCAGTATTGCGTGAAGGCTACACTTATTGAACCGTTTGTTCTGAATCCGACTTACACCACTAGACGGCAGTGCGCTTCAAACCCCGGAGATACATGTACCAGGTTCGTGTCTCCTTGATTGAAGTGAAACTTTCTCACTAATACCAATGGATCGTGATACGGGTCTGAAGGTTCTGGATAGGATCCAACTGGTTATTACTTCCACTGAACAAACCGGTTACACCAAAAAATCGTATGCTTGTTATTTTTTTTTTTTCAATTTGTAATAAAATACCTTCATCCATCATCAGAATCTGAGAGTCTAAAACTAGACTTCGGTTCGTGCATTAAAGTCTCCTAACATAGCGATATGATCAGGATCCGAGACAATGCGAAGGTGTGTGTGAGTGCTTTGGGGAGTTTGGGGTGGGGGGGGCGGGGGGGGGGGGGGGGGGCGGGGGTGATGTCATGATTACACCGTTCATCATGACATCAATAATTTGATCACAATCACTCATGTTTTGCTTTTACATTATATGGTGTCGATACATGTCTTACTGGATTTCATTTGGTGCAGACCATAACAACTGGCCTCCCCAAACCGCAGACGTCCAGTCAGCTATATATGTGTATATATTATATATATATATATACATATATATATATATGGGTCTAGGTTGAGTAGAGGCGCTCGAGAATCGACCACAAGGCCAGACGCATTACTTCGTCTGAAGAGCGAGCGAACAAGTCAATTAATAATCCTCCCGCCAGATGGAGACACTCGACTGGTACATGTACGCCAACATTCCGCCTGTACCCTGAGCGACCATGATCGATCGTTCTTATTGGTTGAGGAGATGGGTAAGGTGGAGGCAGGAGGGGGGGGGGGGTGCATGGGGTATGTTGCCGCGTAGCCACGTGTACCTTGCACCTCTCCAGGATTTGGTGTGAAGGACATAGTCGATGTTTATGTGAGGTTTGTCTCGTGTCTTATGTCTCAAGGTTTCGGCAGCGCTATTACCACGGAGGAGGGTAGGTCACTATAACGTGATATAGCAAGTGTTAGCTTCATCAAAAATCAAAAATCAAGAATTTGTCATTTGATAAATACCAACAATTAGGGTGAAATGTGAAGAAAAGAAGTATTTTAGCTAATTATCCCCTATTGGGCAGTTACGTTGTATCTTACGTATTGAAGTCATATCGGCTATTGGATGCTGACATTTTTAAGTTGACTACCAAATATCTCTGTTTTTTTTTTATTGTCTGATTTTTCATGCCAGACGTTTGGATTCATGTGATGCCTAATACACAGCTAAATATATGTTTGGCCGCCATTTATATAATGGCCGCCAAATTCGAACACAACATTTGCTACGTTTATGTAAATTTATTTTCCTTTGTAATCACTGTCAGGCATGTCGAATCTTACGTTGTGTCTATTGCGTATTGAAGCTGTCCCGACCATTATGTATGCAACTGAACCGACTATTTATAAAAAAAAAAGACAATGCGAATTGTCTGAATTGATGAGAAAAGACTTAAATAAAACATTCGGATATTAGATAGTAAACGGCTTGCCATAGCCTACATCTGAGCGTCTAATGGTTGACGACCACCACCCGTCATTGTATCAAGGTCGACTACCTACTAGAGGAAAATCTTATCCAATTGACGAATGTCAGGTAAGCAATAATTTTCGTCGTCCGCAAGCGTGCTTCGTAGCGACGATGCAGAGACAGCAGCAAGACGAAGTCTTATCTCTCTCTTTCTATCTATATGTGTCTCTTCTTTGGTGTGTCATATCTCGATCATCCCGTGTGGGTATTGGACATTAATGTAAACACCGTATGAAAGGGTCATTAATATTTATATCCGATGTCCCTTATATGGGTACAGTCTGTACGTGACAATCCCTGTATTATTCCAGTACCGTACTATATATATATGTACTACATACAGTATGTGTAGCTTAGGGGCCGGGGCACTGAGACGGTAGGGTCGTTGGTGGGTTGATGTAGGAAGGAATGTCATATGGCGTTAATGGGCGGAGCCATGTCTCCGGGGGATATTAGCCCTTACCTCTGGCGGCAATATGCAACGCTAATCCTTGGTATAACACTAGGCAGGAAGAGGGTCGGATTCTAATATTTGTCACGGGGATCTATTGCTCAAATCCTGGATTTGTAAACCGGATGGGGGGGGGGGGGGGGGTGGGGGTAGCCATTTAATAAGTCAAAATGGGCCAAGGACGGTAAGGCCTCGGCGCCCGCAGGTACAATTGTTTCAGAATAGCTCACGTGTCACACACGACGCATATTTATCATGATGTTTGTGACCGGTAACGAACTGTTTATTTCCAAAGACAGTCGATTTAACTTGTGGTATATTTTGTAATTGATCTAGACACTGATGGGGCATATCTCGTAATTGATTGAAACCCCTCTCTCTAACTGGCCAACGTTAAGGCGTAGCGCGTGTACCTCTAGCTTTCCATTTCGTGGATAGTCTAAAGTATCAAGAGTTCTAACGCTGTGGTACATAGACTAGCGTGATATATCGAGTCGTAATGCATTTCGGCTTTACATAAATTGAGCATTTACGTTGGTATTACAAAGAACCAAGATGAGTACAAAACTAGAGGCAGACGCGCTCTATTTCAGTGCGTACGTACAGCACCCAAAGCATACCAATATCGCTTCAGCGTCCACATTTCATGACGTAATATAAACGCCTGGGTAATTACAGTAAGGGATGTCAGCAAGATTTACGTATGGGGGATTAAACAACAAACTGCCATCGACGCGGGCAAAATCTTGACTCCACATTCCAAACTATACTTGACCCTCTGTTTATTATAACGCTACATGCCATCCTTATACACTGACTCACCACCGAACTTTTACTTATATGGTAGCACCCCCCCCCCCCTATTTCGGTGGGCCAAATCTCCATGGTGACAGTCCTTGTGAGAGAGAGGGCAAGGAGGGCCTGGAGTCTAAACCTGTTAAGGATACCAGACAGATGTTTTAAGTGAGCAAACAGAACCGACTTTGATATTCCGGGATCAATGCGTAAATTGCACATCAGACAAGGGGAGGGGGCGGGGTGGGGGTGAGTTGGGATGTGAAAGCTGGCCATATACTCTGAAGAGGAGCCCTTATTTAACAAAACACGAGGCCCGAAAATGGCTGCTAAAGGACCCGAAGGGAAGCGTTAGCACAATGATAACTACAGGATAGGGTCACCACAGTCAAGCCAAAGATGTTGTAAATCCTTTACTGCAACACTTGACAGTTGACGACCTAGCGAACAGCCGAGTATTAAACTTGACGAGCCATTTCCTGACGTATGCGATCCTCATACAAATGGAGGCCAAACGGCTACATCGACACTTCGCGGGAAACATGGAAGAACTTTGCAGTAAAAGGGAGTGGGCGCTTTGCAAGAAATGCAGAGATCCTTTCTTCGTGATGCGTCACCCAGCTGTAGAGTTCGCTCTGGTATACAGAGATCTTACCTTCCTGATGTGGCACCAAGCTGTAGCGCTCGCCCTGGTGTACAGATATCATACCTTCCTGATGCGACACCAGCTTTAGAGCTCGCCCTGATATACAGATATCTTACCTCCCTGATGCGGCACCCAGCTGTAGAACTCGCCCTGATATACAACGATCTTACCTTCCTGATGCGGCACCCAGCTGTAGAGCTCGCCGTTATACGGTGTATCGTTGTATCGCTGACACTGTGCCAACCGGAAGTCGGTGGTACCGAGCGGACATTCCTGGCGTGGAGAAAGATAACAAAAGTTATTTTAGCAATACATACATCGATTAATTTCATTTTTTTCGGTGTAGGAATACAGAACTATAAAGGTTTCTATATTAGCTTGCAAGGCAACAAAATGTCCGTCGTCAAGACTAAGGCTTAGTGTTGTGTTAGTGGCGTAGTGTTCGAAATAGCTTTTTGAATCGTTTTGTGTGCACGAAGGGTAATTAGGCTAAGGAAGCTTTTGGGACAGTACATTATTTGGATCAAAGATGCCCCAGATTATATCGCCCAGACCGGGTTCCGAAGCAGGAACTTGTTGATCTACAGACTAGTTTTCTATCACTTGGCCACGGAAGCTTGCCGCTTAGCGTCAGATAGCGGGACACTTAAGTCTTGCAAAACGAACACAAATGAAAGATCGACTTGTGTCCATATTCCATATGATAAAGCAGGAACCGGATTATAGCGGTAAATAATAGGTGTGCGTCAGATGTGGGCTATGCTGAAATTGTGTGGTCGCCCATAACTTGGAAGAATTTGCCACCCTCCCTCCTATCTCTTCCACCATCCCCCCATCTCGCTGTTTGTTAGGTAGGACATGGCCACTAACTTACATACATAACGGGATCCGGAAGGGTAAGAGCGATCCGGTGCTGTCATACATCCGGACGCCATCATACCCTTAGGAGCTGTATCCGGCCCCAGGACCAGCGGTTTCCGCTTGATAGCTGGGGACCGCAAGGAACCGGCAAGGGGTGGGGCCGCGGAGTGGGTGTTGGGGGGGGGGGGGGTACAAGGGCGGGGTTGGGCGGTGGGGGGATACAAGGGCAGGGTGGTGGCAGGGGTGAGGTAAAGTAGGGTAGGGAGAGAGGGCTGGGGAGGGGGGGGGGCGAGTGTGATGTTATTCGCATCCGTGGGAAAGCCATTACGCATGAATGTATCTATTATATACAGTCTGTGAGTCTGGCGTCATCGACGCATTGCCTGGAGACTCAGAGAAAACACGGGCGTCATTCGAACAAAAGGTATTTAATGCCGGGTACGCATAGGATTTGATCAATTTCATGTGAGCGGTTTGGTGTCTGGTTTTAGGGGCAGGGTGGGGCTTAGATTTCTTCTTAGAGTGCATGTCTCGCCACTAAGTACGCCACCTCAGGGCACGTCCTCCGTCCCACATTCAGCTTTTAAAGGGGAAGCCAAGACCAGCGATGAGTGATTTGTTTCATTGAAACTATGAAAACCAGGAGTTCAGGAGTTCATCATATGAATCTGATAACGGAGTAATCATCGATTGAACGCTAACCACTGCCCCAGTCATAGAGGCACGGGATGGCAGTTGATGATGACGTCACGGAAGCTTAATTCGATATTTCCCTTCCGCTGTTGCAGCACGTCACCAGGCCTCAATTATTTGCACATGTATGTCTTCATAGCTCCCGTGACGTAGTGGCCGACGTAGTGATCCTAATTGGGTGATAGAAGGCTTGGGGGAATTAAATGTCTGCGCCCACCGAAAGTACACTTTTGAGCGACAGTAAGGGTTTTTAAGTTTTTAAACTAATTTTTTTCTCTGCGAATTCGTATAATCATTATTTTTTTTTTTTTAGAAAACGTAACTTCATTCTATATTCTTTGATTGGCACTGAACTTACAGTCGGCATTGGCTTTCCCTTTAAAAATCACCGGATTCTTGGATATGACAATATTGTGAATTGGGATAACGTAGAATAAACCTAAGTTATGTAAAAGCTGCTCATACCCCAGCCAGTTTGTCACCTATATCAAGACTGAAGGCTAAATTTGATAAATGTATGCTGGATGAAATCCATGTACATATATGTTTACTTAATGGGTAAATACGGCAGAAATGTCCACATTTGAATGACGTTATACACGAGAATGTCACACATTCCCATACGAAGTGCACCATTCCGGCAACAAATACTTTTTATAAGATATGTCACTTTACTTAACTTACTTACGTCCTTTACTTATTGCAGTCTAAACATGTTATTATTTCAGTGACACGGCCGGGCAGTACGACAGTAGAGCCAGAGGGGACAGGAGTAGAGGGGCATACATGAAGGAATCCCGGGGTGTCGCGACCTTCTGTTATGGCGCCGGGGTGGCCGGCGGGAGATGGGTGATGATGGGGCGGGAGGGGTGGTGATGGGGCGGGAGGGTGGGCTGACGGGGCGGGAGACGGGGGTGATGGGGCGGGAGGGTGGGCTGACGGGGTGGGAGACGGGGGTGATGGGGCGGGAGGGTGGGCTGACGGGGCGGGAGACGGGGTTGATGGGGCGGGAGGGTGGGCTGACGGGGTGGGAGACGGGGGTGATGGGGCGGGAGGGTGGGCTGACGGGGCGGGAGACGGGGGTGATGGGGCGGGAGGGGTGGGCTGACGGGGCGGGAGACGGAGGTGATGGGGCGGGAGGGTGGGCTGACGGGGCGGGAGACGGGGTTGATGGGGCGGGAGGGTGGGCTGACGGGGTGGGAGACGAGGGTGTTGGGGCGGGAGGGTGGGCTGACGGGGCGGGAGACGGGGGTGATGGGGCGGGAGGGTGGGCTGACGGGGCGGGAGACGGGGGTGATGGGGCGGGAGGGGTGGGCTGACGGGGCGGGAGACGGGGGGTGATGGGGCGGGAGGAGAAGAGGAGTTATCGGTAATACAAAGTACTAAATCAAGCGACGCGCGCAAAGTTCAAATCCTGTTCCGGTCTAAGGAGGTCGGGGTCGGGGTCAGGGTCGGGGTCGATCGTCGTGTGCGCCGGAAGTACAAGTACGTAGCACGTGACACGTACCGGTAAGTGGTACCCCCTTAGGCACGGACATCGCTGATAGCTGGGGACAGGCGGGCTGAGATAGAGTGGGGCTGGAGTGGGGCTGGAGTGAGGCTGGAGTGGTTAGAGTAGATATTATCAGACAGTCCCTTACAGGTGGCGAAAACGATGCACTGGAGTGAGCTGAATCATAGATACATGGTCGTTTGATGTCATCAGGAACATACCATACTTAAAGCCTATCGCTATTGAGGCTAGAGTTTATCAGGACAGACCACGAAGGCACGAAGGGGTTCAGAGGTCCTGAGCAGAGGTCAGGTAGGGGTCAGGAAATCCCAATTCTCCGCAAAAATAATTTACATCAATATTGAAGTTCATTGAAACATCCTTGTCCTCATATATATATCCGTTTATCTCTTTTAGGCGCAATAATTTAAGAATCAATGCATATCAAGTGATTATCGTGCTGTTGTTCAAAGTCTCCTCCCATTAGACTGTACAGTGGTCCGGTATATATATATATATATTTATAGTGTATATACAGCGCGCAATTACTTCTGGGACGTTTAGGGACGACAGCTGTCTTATTGACGCGAAAGCCACTAGCGTCACGTGGCTCTAAGCGTTCCAGCGTTCACTGGGGTCAACGGGGTCATCCGAGCGGCCGTCAGGGGTCAGGAGGTGTCCGATTGGTGGTTGGCCGCTCCGTTCCGGATTTGCCCCTAATTCCCTGATGGCGTTTAACTTGAGTGGAATCAAGTGTTCCAGAGGGAGTCTTGTTGAGATACACCGTGGTATGTTTGGCGTGGTGGGTGATCGAAACGCAGGGGTTATCGTTCTCGGGGGTGGGCGGGGAGTGTGAGGACGGGGGGCGGGGGGGGGGGGGTGAGGAAGGGGCGGGGGACTAAGGGGGTCGAGAGGGAGGGACGGGGGTGGGGGGATTGCGAGGAGGGGGAGGAGGCGGCGGGGCAGATGAGGGGATTGTGAGGGGGTGGAGGGAGGAAGCGGGGGAGGGAGGGAGGGAAGTGACTAAAGCGTGTGAGAGGGAAGGGGGCAGGGGGAGCCGCACATTGAAGTGCGCCGCGGGGGTGAACCAGTTGACCCCCCCCCCACCCTTCCCCGATTCCGTCCCGTTCCCATGGCAAAGACCGCTGACCCCGTGGTCCAGGTGTTCGTGGGTAAACTCTTCCGGGAACCCTTTCCTTCAGGGTTCAAGCGACCTTGGATGTTGTGGGTTAATTAAGTTCATTTTACAGGCGCTGCTACATGTAGACGCTATAAACTGAATGACCGGTAACAGTTGTTTGTCGGAGCCCTGACAGGACCGGTACTTTGTAGACTACGACACGTTGGACACAGTCGCTAACGATGTACAGATGGCTTCACCTGCTATATCGCACGAGGTGACTCCGACGACGGGGTGAGGGTGGTGGTGGTGGGGGGGGGGGTGCAAAGGATTGGCACTACATGCACGCCGCTGATAGGGCAGTATGGCACGAACGAACTAACGCCTGAAATAAACCACGTTTGTTTGCTGTTTACCTTCGTGGAGGATACCTTACCCTAAGCCCTGGTCAGTTGACCACCCTCCCACCACTCGTGCCGCTCGGGAGATCTAGATACTGGGTGAGTTTCTTTGTTACAACAGTCGATGGACATATGGCATAGCGACGCGAAGAAAAACGGCAATGAACAATATAAAGCTGGTGCTTAGGCCACTTTTTTGCACCAGCAACAGGCTAAATTGGGCCAATTGACAACGGTCGGCAGGACCGCAGGCAACCAGACGGGACGAAGTGACGAGGGGACGACCGGACCGTTGGCAACCAGTCGGGACGAAGTGACGAGGGGACGACAGGACCGTAGGCAACCAGACGGGACGAAGTGACGAGGGGACGACAGGACCGTAGGCAACCAGACGGGACGAAATGGCGAGGGGACGACAGGACCGTAGGCAACCAGACGGGACGAAGTGACGAGGGGACGACAGGACCCTAGGCAACCAGACGGGACGAAGTGACGAGGGGACGACAGGACTATTGGCAACCAGACGGGACGAAGTGACGAGGGGACGACAGGACCGTAGGCAACCAGATGGGACGAAGTGACGAGAGGACGACAGGACCGTAGGGCAACCAGACGGGACGAAGTGACGAGGAGACGACAGGACCGTAGGGCAACCAGACGGGACGAAGTGACGAGGGGACGACAGGACCGTAGGCAACCAGACGGGACAAAGTGACGAGGAGACGACAGGACCGTAGGGCAACCAGACGGGACGAAGTGACGAGGAGACGACAGGACCGTATGGCAACCAGACGGGACGAAGTGCCGAGGAGACGACAGGACTCTAGGCAACCAGACGGGACGACGTGACAAGGGGACGACAGGACCCTAGGCAACCAGACGGGACGAAGTGACGAGGGGACGACAGGACCGTAGGCAACCAGACGGGACGAAGTGACGAGGGGACGACAAGACCCTAGGCAACCAGACGGGACGAAGTGACGAGGGGACGACAGGACCGTAGGCAACCAGACGGGACGAAGTGACGAGGGGACGACAGGACCGTAGGGCAACCAGACGGGACGAAGTGACGAGGGGACGACAGGACCGCAGGCAACCAGACGGGACGAAGTGACGAGAAGACGACAGGACCGTAGGGCAACCAGACGGGACGAAGTGACGAGGAGACGATAGGACCGTAGGGCAACCAGACGGGACGAAGTGACGAGGGGACGACAGGACCGTAGGGCAACCAGACGGGACGAAGTGACGAGGGGACGACAGGACCCTAGGCAACCAGACGGGACGACGTGACAAGGGGACGACAGGACCCTAGGCAACCAGACGGGACGAAGTGACGAGGGGACGACAGGACCGTAGGCAACCAGACGGGACGAAGTGACGAGGGGACGACAAGACCCTAGGCAACCAGACGGGACGAAGTGACGAGGGGACGACAGGACCGTAGGCAACCAGACGGGACGAAGTGACGAGGGGACGACAGGACCGTAGGGCAACCAGACGGGACGAAGTGACGAGGGGACGACAGGACTCTAGGCAACCAGACGGGACGAAGTGACGAGGGGACGACAGGACCGTAGGCAACCAGACGGGACGAAGTGACGAGGGGACGACAGGACCGTAGGCAACCAGACGGGACGAAGTGACGAGGGGACGACAGGACCGTAGGGCAACCAGACGGGACGAAGTGACGAGGGGACGACAGGACCCTAGGCAACCAGACGGGACGAAGTGACGAGGGGACGACAGGACCCTAGGCAACCAGACGGGACGAAGTGACGAGGGGACGTCAGGACCGTGGGGCAACCAGACGAGACGAAGTGACGAGGGGACGACAGGACTGCAGGCAACCAGACGGGACGAAGTGACGAGGGGACGACAGGACCGTAGGGCAACCAGATGGGACGAAGTGGCGAGGGGACGACAGGATCGTAGGCAACCAGACGGGACGAAGTGGCGAGGGGACGACAGGACCCTAGGCAACCAGACGGGACGAAGTGACGAGGGGACGACAGGACCCTAGGCAACCAGACGGGGCGAAGTGACGAGGGGACGACAGGACCGCAGGCAACCAGTCGAGACGAAGTGCCGAGGGGACGACAGGACCGTAGGCAACCAGAAGGGACGAAGTGACGAGGGGGCGACAGGACCGTAGGCAACCAGACGGGACGAAGTGACGAGGGGACTAGGACCAGAAGGTTTTGGACGAATTTACGACGGGGCGAGGGGGTCAAAGGGCAAACAGTCGGGACGCACAGTCGGGGCGAAATGACATAAGGGCGACCACTCGGGACAAAGTGGCGAGGGGACGAGAGGGTGGCAGTCGGGACGAACAGTCAGGGCGAAATGACATCAGGACGAGCAATGGGAACTGAGAGGGCGAGAGGCAGGTAGGTGGACGATATGATGGGAGGGACGACTTGACGATGTTACGAAGGGTGCGCACTCACCTCTGTGTTACATGACCGGTAGATCCTGGCTGGTCCCTTGCATTTCTCGCTTCCTCGAGACCTGTCAACGATAACGCAGTTTGTTCATGCCCAGTATAATTAATCTATAAATGAACTTTAAATATAAAACAGTTTCTTCTATCGTTCAGCCAAAATGAGACCCTAAAACTCTGTGCCCGGGCGGGGGGAGGGGGGGGGGGGGGAGAGAACGAAAGAAAAGGGTGTGATTTCGTGGTCATTGAGAGAGAAATATCTGTTAAAAAAGATACGCAAAGTAAAGGCCTACACTGATAGTCATGGCAAACAGTATATATGTAGGTTCGTTATTTGAACCCCTTTGATATCAATTGAAATATATAGTCAAGAGCCGGAATTTGTTTCTAAAAGCATCAGTCTTGTAATTGCGGATTTCTGCTCCGAGGATTGATAAAAAAAGGCAAGAAAACCCCATATGTATATACATAACTAAGCCTACATGTAGTCCCCCCCCCCCTTACCGATCATCTCTGTTTATCTGTTTCAAGTAGCATTTTCGATCTCTAAAATGTATTTTGTCTTTTGTATTTTGTATTTTATTATATGTATTCCATTTTAGTGTTATTCTTACACATTTGAAAAAAACTTATAGTATCTCAGTCTTCAATATAGGGCACGAGGTTACCAAGGTCGCATGACGTCATCCGCACCAATATCCGGTACGGAAAAAAACAAACTAAACCGGATTCAATTGACACCTATTATCGACGGGAAGAAAATCTACTCGAGTGGGTAAGCGGATGTCCCTGCGGCTGGAGGGAACAGATAAAGACATGCACGTGACAGAGCTTCTCATCTGGATCCGTTACCCAAGAGGCTGCGCGGGGCTAAAGGGCGACCCCTAGGGCCTCTGACACCGTGTGTTTGCCGGTGTAGTGGCCTAATGGAGTGGTTAGCCTTCGGGCAAGCAGTCTGCGGTAACTTTGTCATCGACCACATAGACCAGGTGTCAGACGCCGCCAAGAGTAGGGCAGTTTTCCTTTTTTACCGAGCTTTTTTACCGGGGGTTTTACACTCCGGGTTTTTTTTGTTGGTTTTTTACCCCTATGCGTCATTCCTTTGCCACTATAGGGCGTCGGGCCCCAGTCTGAGGCAAGAGGGAGAATCCCAGCATTTCATTCACTCTTGAGACGTTTTCCAGGTCAAATCCATTTCCGTCTTGTTTATTATCAAAGGGAACGAGCAGGTGGCACGGCCTGTGTTAGGCTTGGTTCCAGGAGGGATCTTCCGGATAGTGGCTGATAGATGGCTTCACACGACGAGTACGTGGCAGTACAGTACTGAGGGGGGGGGGGGGGGGAGGGCGGGGGGAGATGGGGGTGATGCAGGTGTTTACACACCGGAGCAATTTTATCTTTGTCGGTACCATTTACGGCATGATTTAACGTCGTAACGATCGATCACGCTAATGACGACAAACCCTGTAAAAATGTCGCACACTTTAATGTTTCCCATCAATGAATCGTCATGCATGTGAATTGAATATATGTATATAATGTACTATATGACTCACTATTATTTTGCTTTTAGGCAGTTGATTGGGATGTCAAGGTCATCGAAATCACCGATTCAGATGGAACATGACAATGAAATCGAATGCAACGGACCTCCGAAGAAGCAGATTGATCCTCAAAGTCAAGGTCAAGGTCACTCACCCCTTCACGAGACACGTTCGCTCCTTGTACATGATGCCGCCTCCACACTCCCTACTGCACTCAGTGAACTCTCCCCAGGCACTCCATACTCGTTTCGCCTCATTGTCCACCTCGTGTTCCCGCTGTTAACACAAACACAAACATGTCAACACAAACACAAACATGTCAAACCACACACAAACATGTCAACAAAGAACTCGCAATGGCCTTAACAAAAATAACGATATAAAAACATGAATATTTGACAAACTTCTAGTCTTTTACAGTAACTTTTTTTGGGGAGGGGGGGGGTGGTTGACGTTACAAAATTATACATCTGGTCGCGTGTTTTTTATCAAGACACTTCTATGTAGGTAGTGACAGACTGACAGGCAGCAAAAGGAGCTTTGTGTGCAGTTACATCAACATCCACCAAAAGGTACATAGAAATATGCATGGACGTGTCCAGGGGGTAGGGCACATGGAGCCCGTGCCCCCCTTTCCAGACCCTAAGGTATATCTGTGCCTCGCCCCCCTTTCAAGTTATGTGACCTCTGACCTCTCTATGGCCTTATATAATACATTTCTTCAAGCTTCGTAGTTTATGTTTTTTTTTATCTTACCAACGATAAGATTATAATTATAAAGTGTGCAAATAGTACGTAACGTGCACCACGGTCACCTACGTCTCAGGCTTTTACACACACTTTTTTCATTTTTTGGAGAAACAATTTGTTGTGCCCCGCTCCCCCCCTTCAAGAATTCCTGCACACGCTCCTGAAATAAGTAATGCTGTTCTTCTCGGTGTCCCCCTCCACCGGGGGGCATATACCCGTTCTGTGGATACCACATCGAGCCAAATGTAAACTATAGCCGTCACTGTATTAATTGCGCTGACACGATGGCCGTGCAACAGGAACTACCGGGTGACAGATCGCGGCAAATCACGCCTAGGATGACAAGAGACAGCAGCTAGAGACGTTGACATGTCCTCGACCTTGACCCCCAATGCCACCTCAGTATTTTTCCTTTCTTGAAGATTAATATCTCAGCATGCAACGCCGACTTCGTAATCCTCCTTCCTGTAGATCCCATTTCATCCACGAACCGATCTGTTGCATGCCTGACCCCCTGACAGGCGGTCGTATCCAAGTGAAAGTGGCGCATTAAGCGGTTTGAAGCAGTCTCATTTACAAGAAAGCTAGTTCGTCATTTGCGCAACGAGATTCACCCTCTGATAACCCCTGAAGACCGCCTCCCGAGCCACCTCATAGGCGTAACACTTGTATCACGTGACGTGCGAACATTAATACGGAACCCGCCATGTTTTTCGCCCCCGGCAAACAGGGTGGTCCACTCCACTCCTCCAGACCACAAAAGTGGAAGCAAAACAAGGGGAACATCTGAGGGGACAAAACTCGGTCCCATTTTTGTAACTGTTATACCAGTCTCACCGTGTAAGTCAGAGGGGGGCGGGCCGCATGTGAAGTGGGCCTAACCATATAACGTCACGTGTTGCTGTCAGTCATTACTAAATCAAGGCGTAATGTTTTCAAATGGCTCATTACACGAATGAATTGGTAACTTCATTCACCCCCGCGTGGTCATCAACTTTAATTACGAGACGCGGAAAAAGGATCTAGCCCTGAGCAAGTGAACTACCATGTTCTGGAGCCGTCCTTGTATCTAACGGCGGTCTGCAAACTCTACGGCCAGCAGACACTGCGTCCTAGATGTCTGGCTGGGAATCATTTTATTGTACAAAGTGCTTAGTTGGCCCCGTTTAGCCCAAGAAAATCTAAAATAACACGGTCCCCAGACGCCTGACTGGGAACTATTTTATTGTACAACGTGCTTCATTGGCCCCGTTTAGCCCAAGGGAATCTAAAATAACACGGTCCCTGCATGCCTGGCTGGAAACTGTTTTATTGTACAACGGGCTCGGCGCAGTATCCAAGGCACATATATCGGATCGTAAGGATTTTGTTACCTAATCGAGTATGGTTAAAGCGGGTTAATAAACGTCTTGCAACGGTAACATATCAGTTAAAAGAAGAAAGCAGCTGTATTGTATTTTTTGGGCATCTGGTGGGACATGAAGACAACTTTGGATCGATAATCCTCCTCGATAATCCTCCTCGATAATCCTCCTGAGTCGATGGAAAGGCTTTGGGGGAAGAATAGTGCCAAAGAGGGCTATAAATATTGCTATAGACAGTACCTTGCGAGCTATAAATACTGCTATAGACAGTACCTTGCGAGCTATAAATACTGCTATAGACAGGACTTTGCGAGCTATAAATACTGCTATAATCAGGACCTTGCGAGCTATAAATACTGCTATAGACAGTACCTTGCGAGCTATAAATACTGCTATAGACAGTACCTTGCGAGCTATAAATACTGCTATAGACAGGACTTTGCGAGCTATAAATACTGCTATAGACAGTACCTTGCGGGCTATAAATACTGCTATAGACAGTACCTTGCGAGCTATAAATACTGCTATAGACAGGACTTTGCGAGCTATAAATACTGCTATAGACAGGACCTTGCGAGCTATAAATACTGCGATAGACAGGGCCTTACGAGCTATAAATACTGCTATAGACAGGAACTTGCGAGCTGTAAATACTGCTATAGACAGGACCTTGCGAGCTATAAATACTGCTATAGACAGGACCTTGCGAGCTATAAATACTGCGATAGACAGGGCCTTGCGAGCTATAAATACTGCTATAGACAGGACCTTGCGAGCTATAAATACTGCGATAGACAGGGCCTTGCGAGCTATAAATACTGCTATAGACAGGAACTTGCGAGCTGTAAATACTACTATAGACAGGACCTTGTGAGCTATAAATACTGCTATAGACAGGACCTTGCGAGCTATAAATACTGCTATAGACAGGACTTTGCGAGCTATAAATACTGCTATAGACAGGACCTTGCGTGCTATAAATACTGCTATAGACAGGACCTTGCGTGCTATAAATACTGCTATAGACAGGACCTTGCGTGCTATAAATACTGCTATAGACAGGACCGTACGAGCTATAAATACTGCTATAGACAGGACCTTGCGAGCTATAAATACTGCTATAGACAGGGCCTTGCGAGCTATAAATACTACTATAGACAAGACCGTGCGAGCTATAAATGCTGCTATAGACAGGACTTTGCGAGCTATAAATACTGCTATAGACAGGAAGTTGCGAGCTATAAATACTGTTATAGACAGGACTTTGCGAGCTATAAATACTGCTATAGACAGGACCTTGCGAGCTATAAATACTGCTATAGACAGGACTTTGCGAGCTATAAATACTGCTATAGACAGTACCTTGTGAGCTATAATACTGCTATAGACAGGACTTTGCGAGCTATAAATACTGCTATAGACAGGACCTTGCGAGCTATAAATACTGCTATAGACAGGACTTTGCGAGCTATAAATATTGCTATAGACAGTACCTTGCGAGCTATAAATACTGCTATAGACAGTACCTTGCGAGCTATAAATACTGCTATATACAGTACCTTGCGAGGTATAAATACTGCTATAGACAGGACCTTGCGAGCTATAAATACTGCTATAAACAGGACCTTGCGAGCTATAAATACTGCTATAGACAGGACCTTGCGAGCTATAAATGCTGCTATAGACAGGACTTTGCGAGCTATAAATACTGCTATAGACAGTACCTTGCGAGCTATAAATACTGCTATAGACAGGACTTTGCGAGCTATAAATGCTGCTATAGACAGGACCTTTCGAGCTATAAATACTGCTATAGACAGGACTTTGCGAGCTATAAATACTGCTATAAACAGGACCTTGCGAGCTATAAATACTGCAATAGACAGGACCGTACGAGCTATAAGTACTGCTATAGACAGGACCGTACGAGCTATAAATACTGCTATAGACAGGACCTTGTGAGCTATAAATACTGCTATAGACAGGACCTTGCGAGCTATTAGTACTGCTATAGACAGGACCTTGCGAGCTATAAATATTGCTATAGACAGGACCTTGTGAGCTATAAATACTGCTATAGACAGGACCTTGCGAGCTATAAATACTGCTATATACATTACCTTGCGAGCTATAAATACTGCCATAGACAGGACGTTGCGAGCTAGAAATACTGCTATATACAGTATCTTGCGAGTTATAAATACTGCTATAGACAGGACCTTGCGAGCTATAAATACTGCTATAGACAGGACTTTGCGAGCTATAAATACTGCTATAGACAGTACCTTGCGAGCTATAGATACTGCTATAGACAGAACCTTGCGAGCTATAAATACTGCTATAGACAGGACCTTGCGAGCTTTAAATACTGCTATAGACAGGACTTTGCGAGCTATAAATATTGCTATAGACAGTACCTTGCGAGCTATAAATACTGCTATAGACAGGACCTTGCGAGCTATAAATACTGCTATAGACAGGACTTTGCGAGCTATAAGTACTGCTATAGACAGGACCGTACGAGCTATAAATACTGCTACAGACAGGACCTTGCGTGCTATAAATACTGCTATAGACAGGGCCTTGCGAGCTATAAATACTGCTATAGACAGGACCTTGCGAGCTATAAATAATGCTATAGACAGGACCTTGCGAGCTATAAGTACTGCTATTAACAGGACCTTGTGAGCTATAAATACTGCTATAAACAAGACCTTGCGAGCTATAAATGCTGCTATAGACAGGACTTTGCGAGCTATAAATACTGCGATAGACAGGACTTTGCGAGCTATAAATACTGCTATAAACAGGACCTTGCGAGCTATAAATACTGCAATAGACAGGACCGTACGAGCTATAAGTACTGCTATAGACAGGACCGTACGAGCTATAAATACTGCTATAGACAGGACCTTGTGAGCTATAAATACTGCTATAGACAGGACCTTGCGAGCTATAAATACTGCTATAGACAGGACCTTGTGAGCTATAAATACTGCTATAGACAGGACCTCGTGAGCTATAAATACTGCTATAGACAGGACCTTGTGAGCTATAAATACTGCTATAGACAGGACCTTGCGAGCTATAAGTACTGCTATAGACAGGACCTTGCGAGCTATAAGTACTGCTATAGACATGACCTTGCGAGATATAAATACTGCTATAGACAGGACCTTGTGAGCTATAAATACTGCTATAGACAGGACCTTGTGAGCTATAAATACTGCGATAGACAGGACCTTGTGAGCTATAAATACTGCTGAAGACAGGATCTTGTGAGCTATAAATACTGCTATAGACAGGACCTTGCGAGCTATAAATACTACTATAGACAAGACCGTTTGAGCTATAAATACTGCTATAGACAGGACCTTGCGAGCTATAAATACTGCTATAGACAGGACCTTGTGAGCTATAAATACTGCTATAGACAGGACTTTGTGAGCTATAAATACTGCTATAGACAGGACCTGGTAGTCGAACGCGCTAACACTACGAAAACAGAGGCTAACAGACAGCCAAACGTTTTCCGCTACGTAATAATGATGCTGCAACGTAGTTTGAATACTGAATACAGATTGTTATCAACAACAAATGACCGAAATATTCCCGACGACGAAGTATGCTGGCGCTTCGGGCGTATCTCCAACACACACACCAAGTCCACGCCACGTTCGTTTTGTTCTCAGTGAGAACCTGAAGAAAGTTCGGACCCTAGCTATTAAGTTAAAGATTGTAAATGTTAGGTTGGGTTTTCATGTCGCCAAGAAGCGCATGGCTCGCAGGTTCGATTTGACATCGGTACGAGCCTATCTGGTCCCATCAGTACTTCCGGTTGGTCACGTGACGGGCTAGCGTCGCGGCGTTGAGAAGTTTATCGCTCCAAGGTGCGCTGACCCCAGGGTCATCGGGTGCAGAGGACACAGACCGCCCACCCGGCAAAAAAGTGACACCTGTTGATTATAGTGGGTGTGCGCTATATGCTCCTCAACAAAAGCACCTACAACGTTTATAAACATACAAATAGCTGCCACCGGCGCGGGCTAAATATGAACACGGCCTGTACAATAAATAGACGAATTATTTTACCTAAAATAATCACTCCTGAAACCCATGGCAATGTACCGAATTTACTGTTACACGAATAAAAGGGTTGGCGTTTTAGGCCAGCTTGTTGCTCACATGGGCTTTCTCGGGCCGAGGGTGACAACGAGGTGACTGAACAATCTCCATGTAATAGAGGATCAAACCCGAGTAAATCAGACTGTCTGTCTGACTGACTGACGCTGAGTGTACTGCCGACTGAGCGATGGGTGCTCCGTGTCTAACCGTACGATGGGATATGAACCTCATCGTTGACACGGTGGCATCATTGTTATAAACTGATGACTGATATGGAATCCGGTCTTAATGAACTTCAGTAATATTCTCCACATGTAGTCCTGGAAATGAGACGACCAACTGATAACTAGCTAAAATTGGGTCATTGCAAATAGCCCCTTTCCCCCAACACACAGACAAAGTCTTACTCATTCGGTAGCAGTGAGGTTTTTTCTACTTTTACTTAGTTGTAGATTCCTTTTGTTCCGGTCACTTCAAAGACATTAAAGGCCCTGCTTTGTATTAAACAGGAAACACATCGCAGGGTTGACATCACAAGTAAATGGTCATCCTTACAGTTGGCCTTCGCATGACAAAGACCATTTGGTGTTTGGCGACATCCGAAGTGAAATGCTTGGACAATAAATATTTAGATGGCAGCCGAAAGCAGGATCGGTGGGTGAGGTCAGCTACCCTGCGCGCGACCTCTGCGCCCATGGTAACCCGACCCCCTGTTTTGACGGCCAAAAGTGCTGTTATGTCAATGTTAGGGTTAAAGGGACACGCGTATGGGGATACCACTTGCTGAGGCAGGAGGGAGAGAGGGAGGCAGGGAGGGAGGGTGAGCTTAATACACGGATCACTGTGACTCAGATCCCGGAGACAGCTGGCTGGCTAGCCGGAGTCACTGACTGGCGCGCCGCCCTGGACCCGGTGAATCTGGATCAGATTTGTCCGTCTGTGGACAATATGGATCAAGTCAAACTGTCATGCGAAGAGAAGTCTGTCGTTTCTAAGATTTTGGGAGACACTGCCAATCAAGGCTATGGGAGTATGAGTATGGGTATTCCGGATCAGTCCAGCGATGAGGGACGAGGTGGTGGGGGGGGGGTTATAGGGCACACACCGCGATTAATGAAGTTCAACGCAGACTCAAATGAGACTAGTCTGGGTAAAATTGGCAGAGAGGGGGGGGGGGAGTGTTTCGGAAAGAGACAGGTAGAATTCTGCGGCGAGAATCCACGACATGGATTATTATACTACACGGTAAACGTGAGTCGTACGTGAGCTGTACTGAAACAATGGTTCATTCTAACACAAACTTCTGGATCAATCATGTAAACACGTATTGCGAAGTCATGCAAACACGGATTGCGAAGTCATGTAAACACGGATCGCGAAGTCATATAGATGCGGATTGCGAAATGATGTAAACACGGATTGCGAAATCATGTAAACACGGATCGCGAAATCATGTAAACACGGATCGCGAAGTCATGTAAACACGGATTGCGCAGTCATGTAAACACGGATCGCGAAGTCATGTAAACACGGATTGCGCAGTCATGTAAACACGGATTGCGCAGTCATGTAACTACGGATTGCGAAAGCATGTAAACACAGATCGCGAAGTCATGTAAACACGGATCGCGAAGTCATATAGACACGGATCGCGAAGCCATACAGACACGGGTTGCGCAGTCATGTAAATACGGATTGCGAAATCATGTAAACGTGGATTGCGAAGTCATGTAACTACGGATTGCGAAAGCATGTAAACACATGATATGCGGATTGGTTTTACAACTTGAATCAAGTGCGATCATAATACGTTATCTAAAAACCTGCTGTGCGTACGTCAAGAGACAGCAATTGTAAAACTGATTGGGTGGTGGCTGTGAGATCGAGTTTTATACGATTAGTGGCCTGCATGTAGGTAGGTAGGTAGGTAGGTGGAGGTCATTGGAGTAGAGCTACCGCCGTGTCATTCCGTAAGAATTCGGGGTGTAATTCGAGCGATGTCTTCAGTAGACGTCTGGAATAACTACCCTCCACCCCCCTTCCCCATTCCCCAAACAAACATCCCGCATTCGTCGGGTATCAAATGATTACAAAACGATCCCTGGTTGACGAGTAAAGAACAACACAAACGACAAAAATACTTGAGGTGTGGTAAAAGCATCCGTGCGAAGACTACCCGAGACCGCACTATGTCAGCGTCTCATATCCCTCCGCGCTCCAGGCGTGCACAGGCCAACGCTCTACATCGGATCAAGTTAACCTATTGCGTACCCCTCCACACAAGTGGTGTAGGTCTGCGGTAAGCGATAGAAGTCACTTATCTTATCCACTATTAGACCTGGAATATTATAACGATATAAGATAGATGCATGGACTTGTGTTCTATGCTACCTTTGGGCACACAGGAGATAAGGAGGGCCAAGGAAGAACATCTCCCAGGGCCAACGAGAAGAAATGATGCGTGGTTGTTTATTCAGAGCGCTTTAACCAATACGGGTCATATCGAGTCAGTAGGAGAAGGAATGGAAGAGTGGAGCCATGTCCCCGGGGGTAACCCCCTACTCTTTGCGAAAAAGGGCATAATATCTTTATCCTGCGACCACACAGACATGGCCACAGCGGGGCTCGAACCACCGATCCGAGTGCCGTTCTTAGCACAGGTGGCCAGCGCGGTCAATGTAACCCACTGAGCTAAACGGCCACAGATACATGTGGGGTTTGAACCTGCAATAAGCAATACGTGCGCCCGCCCGCCCGCTATTATAACGACGATGATTCCCTGTCACGGCCCAACTATAAGACAAACATTTAATTTTGATTTGAACGATGGATGTATACAAGTTTACATCACATATTACACTCTGATGGGCAAGCGGTCGTGTTTCATATCGCCGTGCGTTCTGTGGCGTGGTTTTTGAAATAGTCGGGAGTAAAAGTTAACTGGAACACGGTAATTACCCCTTAATCGTGACGTTCCCATGGCGGCCATGTTTCATGGGAAAATGCGAGTGGCTCAAATGTTACCTTGGTGACCGGTGAGGAGCGATCCCCCAGGCGTCTGTCGCAGATCACACACACACAAACTCACACATGCAACGGGAGGGGGAGGAAATTCTCTGAAGTCTGTTGCCATGCATCACAGGACAAAAACCCTAAAAGGAAGACATCAAGATCTTGCAACCATCAAGCGACAGGAAGAAAAAACAAAGACATCAAGACGCTGCCATCACCAAGTGGGGCATCCTATAAAACTGGTGACAAAACTTCATCTGAGGTTCAAACGGTTGCCGCAAGAGTAGCAAGTCCGAGTGAATCAGACAGTGAACGTTGGATCTGAGGTGGGGAGCGGTTACAGCAACAGGGAAACGGGTGGGGCTCGAGGCAGAGGAGAGGGTGGGTATGGGTATGTGTATGTGTGGAGGGAGGCGGAGGGGGGGGGGGCCAACATATATGTTCTGAAAATAATACCCATGGAGAAAAACACGAACATATAACAGTTTTAGGCCAAACACGATAAAGAGGATACTGAATCTGCCACAAAAATAGGACAGTCACCGTTAGACCTGAGACAGTGGACATGACAGTCACCGTTAGACCTGAGATAGTGGACAGGACAGTCACCGTTAGACCTGAGATAGTGGACAAGACAGTCACCGTTAGACCTGAGACAGTGGACCTGCGATAGTCAACAGGACAGTCACCGTTAGACCTGAGATAGTGGACAGGACAGTCACCGTTAGACCTGAGATAGTGGACAGGACAGTCACCGTTAGACCTGAGATAGTGGACAGGACAGTCACCGTTAGACCTGAGATAGTCAACAGGACAGTCACCGTTAGACCTGCGATAGTGGACAAGACAGTCATCGTTAGACCTGAGACAGTGGACAGGACAGTCACCGTTAGACCTGAGATAGTGGACAGGACAGTCACCGTTAGACCTGAGATAGTGGACAGGACAGTCACCGTTAGACCTGAGATAGTGGACAGAACAGTCACCGTTAGACCTGAGATAGTGGACAGGACAGTCATCGTTAGACCTGAGATAGTGGACAGGACAGTCACCGTTAGACCTGAGATACTGGACAGGACAGTCACCGTTAGACCTGAGATAGTGGACAGGACAGTCACCGTTAGACCTGAGATAGTGGACAGGACAGTTACCGTTAGACCAAAGATGGTGGACAGGACAGTCACCGTTAGACCTGAGATAGTGGACAGGACAGTCACCGTTAGACCTGAGATAGTGGACAGGACAGTCACCGTTAGACCTGAGATAGTGGACAGGACAGTCACCGTTAGACCTGAGATAGTGGACAGGACAGTCACCGTTAGACCTGAGATAGTGGACAGGACAGTCGCCGTTAGACCTGAGATAGTGGACAGGACAGTCACCGTTAGACCTGAGATAGTGGACAGGACAGTCACCGTTAGACCTGAGATAGTGGACAGGACAGTCACCGTTAGACCGGAGATAGTGGACAAGACAGTCACCGTTAGACCTGAGATAGTGAACAGGACAGTCACCGTTAGACCTGAGACAGTGGACAGGACAGTCACCGTTAGACCGGAGATAGTCAGTGTTAGACCTGAGATAGTGGACAGGACAGCCACCGTTAGACCTGAGATAGTGAACAGGACAGTCACCGTTAGACCTGAGATAGTGGACAGGACCTTCATCGTTAGACCTGAGATAGTGGACAGGACAGTCACCGTTAGACCGGAGATAGTGGACAGGACAGTCACCGTTAGACCTGAGAGAGTGGACAGGACAGTCACCGTTAGACCTGAGATAGTGCACAGGACAGTCACCGTTAGACCTGAGATAGTCAGTGTTAGACCTGAGATAGTGGACAGGACAGTCACCGTTAGACCTGCGATAGTGGACAGGACAGTCACCGTTAGACCTGAGATAGTCACCGTTAGACCTGAGATAGTGGACAGGACAGTCACCGTTAGACCTGAGAGAGTGGACAGGACAGTCACCGTTAGACCTGAGATAGCGCACAGGACAGTCACCGTTAGACCTGAGATAGTCAGTGTAAGACCTGAGATTGTGGACAGGACAGTCACCGTTAGACCTGCGATAGTGGACAGGACAGTCACCGTTAGACCTGCGATAGTGGACAGGACAGTCACCGTTAGACCTGAGATAGTGGACAGGACAGTCACCGTTAGACCTGAGATAGTGGACAGGACAGTCACCGTTAGACCTGAGATAGTGAACAGGACAGTCACCGTTAGACCTGAGATAGTGGACAGGACAGTCACCGTCAGACCTGAGATAGTGGACAGGACAGTCACCGTTAGACCAAAGATAGTGGACAAGACAGTCACCGTTAGACCTGAGATAGTGAACAGGACAGTCACCGTTAGACCTGAGACAGTGGACAGGACAGTCACCGTTAGACCGGAGATAGTCAGTGTTAGACCTGAGATAGTGGACAGGACAGCCACCGTTAGACCTGAGATAGTGAACAGGACAGTCACCGTTAGACCTGAGATAGTGGACAGGACATTCATCGTTAGACCTGAGATAGTGGACAGGACAGTCACCGTTAGACCGGAGATAGTGGACAGGACAGTCACCGTTAGACCTGAGAGAGTGGACAGGACAGTCACCGTTAGACCTGAGATAGTGCACAGGACAGTCACCGTTAGACCTGAGATAGTCAGTGTTAGACCTGAGATAGTGGACAGGACAGTCACCGTTAGACCTGCGATAGTGGACAGGACAGTCACCGTTAGACCTGAGATAGTCACCGTTAGACCTGAGATAGTGGACAGGACAGTCACCGTTAGACCGGAGATAGTGGACAGGACAGTCACCGTTAGACCTGAGATAGTGAACAGGACAGTCACCGTTAGACCTGAGATAGTGGACAGGACAGTCACCGTTAGACCTGAGACAGTGGACAGGACAGTCACCGTTAGACTGGAGATAGTCAGTGTTAGACCTGAGATAGTGGACAGGACAGTCACCGTTAGACCTGAGATAGTGGACAGGACAGTCACCGTTAGACCTGAGACAGTGGACAGGACAGTCACCGTTAGACCAGAGATACTGGACAGGACAGTCACCGTTAGACCGGAGATAGTGGACATGACAGTCACCGTTAGACCTGCGATAGTGGACAGGACAGTCACCGTTAGACCTGAGATAGTGGACAGGACAGTCACCGTTAGACCTGAGATAGTGGACAGGACAGTCACCGTTAGACCCTGAGATAGTGGACAGGACAGTCACCGTTAGACCTGAGATAGTGAACAGGACAGTCACCGTTAGACCTCAGATAGTGAACAGAACAGTCACCGTTAGACCTGCGATAGTGGACAGGACAGTCACCGTTAGACATGCGATAGTGGACAGGACAGTCACCGTTAGACCAGAGATAGTGGAGAGGACAGTCACCGTTAGACCTGAAATAGTGGACAGGACAGTCACCGTTAGACCTGCGATAGTGGACAGGACAGCCACCGTTAGACCTGAGATAGTTGACAGGACAGTCACCGTTAGATCTGAGATAGTGGACAGGACAGTCACCGTTAGACCTGAGATAGTGGACAGGACAGTCACCGTTAGACCTGAGATAGTGGACAGGACAGTCACCGTTAGACCTGCGATAGTGGACAGGACAGTCACCGTTAGACCGGAGATAGTGGACAGGACAGTCACCGTTAGACCTGAGATAGTGGACAGGAAAGTCACCGTTAGACCTGAGATAGTGGACAGGACAGTCACCGTTAGACCAGAGATAGTAGACAGGACAGTCACCGTTAGACCTGAGATAGTGGACAGGACAGTCACCGTTAGACCTGAGATAGTGGACAGGACAGTCACCGTTAGACCTGAGATAGTGAACAGGACAGTCACCGTTAGACCTGAGATAGTGGACAGGACAGTCACCGTTAGACCTGAGATAGTGGAGAGGACAGCCACCGTTAGACCTGAGATAGTGGACAGGACAGTCACCGTTAGACCTGAGATAGTGGACAGGACAGTCACCGTTAGACCTGAGATAGTGGACAGGACAGTCACCGTTAGACCTGAGATAGTGGACAGGACAGTCACCGTTAGACCTGCGATAGTGGACAGGACAGTCACCGTTAGACCTGAGATAGTGGACAGGACAGTCACCGTTAGACCGGAGATAGTGGACAGGACAGTCACCGTTAGACCGGAGATAGTGGACAGGACAGTCACCGTTAGACCTGATATAGTGGACAGGACAGTCACCGTTAGACCTGAGATAGTGGACAGGACAGTCACCGTTAGACCTGAGATAGTGGACAGGACAGTCACCGTTAGACCTGAGATAGTGGACAGGACAGTCACCGTTAGACCTGAGATAGTGAACAGGACAGTCACCGTTAGACCTGAGATAATGAACAGGACAGTCACCGTTAGACCTGAGATAGTGGACAGGACAGTCACCGTTAGACCTGAGATAGTGGACAGGACAGTCACCGTTAGACCTGAGATAGTCAGTGTTAGACCTGAGATAGTAGACAGGACAGTCACCGTTAGACCTGAGATAGTGGACAGGACAGTTACCGTTAGACCAAAGATGGTGGACAGGACAGTCACCGTTAGACCTGGGATAGTGGACAGGACAGTCACCGTTAGACCTGCGATAGTGGACAGGACAGTCATCGTTAGACCTGAGATAGTGAACAGGGCAGTCACCGTTATACCTGAGATAGTGGACAGGACAGTCACCGTTAGACCTGAGATAGTGGACAGGACAGTCACCGTTAGACCTGAGATAGTGGACAGGACAGTCACCGTTAGACCTGAGATAGTGGACAGGACAGTCACCGTTAGACCTGAGATAGTGGACAGGACAGTCACCGTTAGACCTGAGATATTGGACAGGACAGTCACCGTTAGACCTGAGATAGTGGACAGGACAGTCACCGTTAGACCTGAGATAGTGGACAGGACAGTCACCGTTAGACCTGAGATAGTGGACAGGACAGTCACCGTTAGACCTGAGATAGTGAACAGGACAGTCACCGTTAGACCTGAGATAGTGGACAGGACAGTCACCGTTAGACCTGAGATAGTGGACAGGACAGTCACCGTTAGACCTGAGATAGTGGACAGGACAGTCACCGTTAGACCTGAGATAGTGGACAGGACAGTCACCGTTAGACCTGAGATAGTGGACAGGACAGTCACCGTTAGACCTGAGATAGTGGACAGGACAGTCACCGTTGGACCTGAGATAGTCAGTGTTAGACCTGAGATAGTAGACAGGACAGTGACCGTTAGACCTGAGATAGTGGACAGGACAGTGACCGTTAGACCAAAGATGGTGGACAGGACAGTCACCGTTAGACCTGAGATAGTGGACAGGACAGTCACCGTTAGACCTGAGATATTGGACAGGACAGTCACCGTTAGACGTGAGATAGTTAACAGGACAGTCACCGTTAGACCTGAGATAGTGGACAGGACAGTCACCGTTAGACCTGAGATAGTGGACAGGACAGTCACCGTTAGACCTGAGATAGTGGAAAGGACAGTCACCGTTAGACATGAGATAGTGGACAGGACAGTCACCGTTAGACCTGAGATAGTGGACAGGACAGTCACCGTTAGACCTGAGATAGTGGACAGGACAGTCACCGTTTGACCTGAGATAGTGGACAGGACAGTCACCGTTAGACCTGCGATAGTGGACAGGACAGTCACCGTTAGACCGGAGATAGTGGACAGGACAGTCACCGTTAGACCTGAGATAGTGGACAGGACAGTCACCGTTAGACCTGAGATAGTGGACAGGACAGTCACCGTTAGACCTGAGATAGTGGACAGGACAGTCACCGTTAGACCTGAGATAGTGGACAGGACAGTCACCGTTAAACCTGAGATAGTGGACAGGACAGTCACCGTTAGACCTGAGATAGTGAACAGGACAGTCACCGTTAGACCTGAGATAGTGAACAGGACAGTCACCGTTAGACCTGAGATAGTGGACAGGACAGTCACCGTTAGACCTGAGATAGTGGACAGGACAGTCACCGTTAGACCTGAGATAGTCAGTGTTAGACCTGAGATAGTGGACAGGACAGTCACCGTTAGACCTGAGATAGTGGACAGGACAGTCACCGTTAGACCTGAGATAGTCAGTGTTAGACCTGAGATAGTGGACAGGACAGTCACCGTTAGACCGGAGATAGTCAGTGTTAGACCTGAGATAGTGGACTGGACAGTCACCGTTAGACCTGAGATAGTGGACAGGACAGTTACCGTTAGACCAAAGATGGTGGACAGGACAGTCACCGTTAGACCTGAGATAGTGGACAGGACAGTCACCGTTAGATCTGCGATAGTGGACAGGACAGTCACCGTTAGATCTGAGATAGTGGACAGGACAGTCACCGTTAGACCTGAGATAGTGGACAGGACAGTCACCGTTAGACCTGAGATAGTGGACAGGACAGTCACCGTATGACCTGAGATAGTGGACAGGACAGTCACCGTTAGACCTGAGATAGTGGACAGGACAGTCATCGTTAGACCTGAGATAGTGGACAGGACAGTCACCGTTAGACCTGAGATAGTGGACAGGACAGTTACCGTTAGACCTGAGATAGTGGACAGGACAGTCACCGTTAGACCTGAGATAGTGGACAGGACAGTCACCGTTAGACCTGAGATAGTGGACAGGACAGTCACCGTTAGACCTGAGATAGTGAACAGGACAGTCACCGTTAGACCTGAGATAGTGGACAGGACAGTCACCGTTAGACCTGAGATAGTGGACAGGACAGTCACCGTTAGACCTGAGATAGTGGACAGGACAGTCACCGTTAGACCTGAGATAGTGGACAGGACAGTCACCGGTAGACCTGAGATAGTGAACAGGACAGTCACCGTTAGACCTGAGATAGTGGACAGAACAGTCACCGTTAGACCTGAGATAGTGGACAGGACAGTCACCGTTAGACCTGAGATAGTGGACAGGAAAGTCACCGTTAGACCTGAGATAGTGGACAGGACAGTCACCGTTAGACCTGAGATAGTGGACAGGACAGTCACCGTTAGACCTGAGATAGTGGACAGGACAGTCACCGTTGGACCTGAGATAGTCAGTGTTAGACCTGAGATAGTAGACAGGACAGTCACCGTTAGACCTGAGATAGTGGACAGGACAGTTACCGTTAGACCTGAGATAGTGGACAGGACAGTCACCGTTAGACCTGAGATAGTGGACAGGACAGTCACCGTTGGACCTGAGATAGTGGACAGAATAGTCACCGTTTGACCTGAGATAGTGGACAGGACAGTCACCGTTAGACCTGAGACAGTGGACAGGACAGTCACCATTAGACCTGAGATAGTGGACCTGAGATAGTCAACAGGACAGTCACCGTTAGACCTGAGAGAGTGGACATGACAGTCACCGTTAGACCTGAGATAGTGGACAGGACAGTCACCGTTAGACCTGAGATAGTGAACAGGACAGTCACCGTTAGTCCTGAGATAGTGGACAGGACAGTCACCGTTAGACCTGAGATAGTGGACAGGACAACCACTGTTTTATTCGATGCTGGTTGTCGACTGCGGCACATCATCAGCTGTTACTTCCACGGCCGGCGACTCAGCAGTAATTGACAATGGCATGTGAAATCTACAACTAAGCGTCCTCCACTTGGTACAATGCTTGCAGAGGGTCCATCAAGTCTACTTCCGCTAAACCGACACTACCTCCCACCCGCCCCCACGCCACCTCACAGTGACTTCATGTGGTAGGCGGGAGATGGGACAAAAGGCCCTAGCACCGCAAACAAGATAATGCGGCACTACCTGTCCAACACGACATAGGACGACCCTTAAGCAGAAATTTATATGCTCGCGCAAGAATGAACAGATCCCAGACTGCAGTAGTTGTCCAACGCAATTACACAGCTTCTGCCGTAAGATTGTTCTTGCATCAAAACGCACGAGAAAGGATTGATTCGTTGTGCCAATTATAATACCCGAGGTGTTAAGCCCCCTCTGTACGATACGGTTTTACCTATTTTACCCGAGGTCACGCCTATTGGTTATAACCTGTAGGAAATATTACCGTCTGTACAGACGCTGGAACAAGGCAGTCGATTTTAGACCGATAGGTCTTGTCGGGTGGAATAGAACATGTTCTATTTCACTAGATCTAACCTACGCCTCATAAAATCTCTGATCAATGGGGGCATCTCTTGTCAAGTGATAGAATCTGAATCGTATTTGTAGCACAGCTGTTCTGAATTTTTAATTTTAACTCTTTAAAAATGTCTGCTGTATCATACGCACATCATAGCTTTTAACAAACATATCCTTTTATTTCTTTTGTTATTGCACCTTATACATCTTTGATGAAGAGAGGATTTAAATATAGTAATACCAGATGAAAGAGTTTACGAGTTTATCAGGGATCGTCATATGAGCATGTTTAACAAAAGGTTTAACCATTGCGGTGTCATAGATATGGCATGTTACTTTTCCATAAATATCGACTTCATCTATATCCAATAGATATCCTATATTACATTTCCACAACAGATTATCCAGTTCAGGTAATCCCTAGAACTCAAGGACACCTGCAATGTCGGCCTCATGTTGTTTAGTCTACGAAAAACTACCCCCACGCCAAAAAGATCACAGCACCAGACAAAACAAAGGTTGCAACAGTCGCGTTCCATTCACGCCGAGAAAACCCATCCCACCCTCCCCCCCTCCTACCTCGACGATAGTAGAACTCATCGAAACTATACCTACTACTCACATACCACCACCCCTCCCCCTCTTCCCAGCCCCACTCCACCCCTCTACCCCTCCTCCTCCCGCCCCGCCCTCCTCCCAGCCCCCACTCCACTCCTCGATCCCTCCTCCTCCCAGCCCCACTCCACCCCTCCATCCCTCCTCCTCCCGCCCCGCCCCCCCCCCCCCCGCGTTGAGTGTGTCGACGGCGCGCCGAGTACGTGGAGACAGACGGCCTGACGCGGTGAGTTGATGTAGATTTCACCGCTATCCACCTGTGTCCACATGTTATGGAAGTCTCGGTGTCATCTTCCATCTGTAGCCGTCTGGGTCGCCACCTACCACCACCAGGTGGCGACCTCACCTCCATGGCGTCAGCATTTTTTTTCTTTTCCGTTCTGACTACTTTTTTTATCGTTAGTGATATCACCTGAGGCCGCTAGGTGCAGAACCAGCACAGCTACAGGGAGAATGGTAGGTTTTGGCAGCCGTAACCAGATGACGCCATGTTGCTCTCGCTATCGGGGCTCGGTATATAAACAAAAAAGCAACGGTCACATAATCATCACATAAGAAATGTTGATTATTGTGCACCCGAATGATCCATACCATTCGTTCCCATATCAACATGACTTCATGCACAATGATATCCAGCAGATTCGTCCTCCGGCAAATTTCGAAAAAGAAATGGAATTCTATACGTGCCAAGACATGTATATAAGGGTCTGGAAGGGGAGGGGAAGAGGGAGGGAGGGGCGGGGGGGGGGGGCGGCAGTGTCCAGTGCCGATTTTTCAAAATTCTCAGTGACGAATGTCGATTTTTCACGACGTTCCATGTCGCTTTTTGGCGTTCAATGTCGTTTTTTTTTCTAAAATGCCACTAACTGTGGCGAGGTCGTTTTTTTAGATCATCAATGTCGGAATTCGGGGGTCAATGTCGAACGTCGATTTTTCACATATGCCCGTGTCGCGTGTCGCCATTTAACCCTTTCTGACCCTTATATACGATATGCATTTTGTTGGTATGCCAAACGATAAGTGACCCAGTTTAGCCCGTGTGTGCACAGAAGTGGCCTTCAACACTTATGTATCCAAGCCACATGAGTGCAAAGAGTAATTCAGCCATTAGAACAAGATTTACCCCGGAAAATTGCTTGAAAATACCTGGACACCACTGACCTTTCTTTCGCTCGTCCTGTAAAGCCACAAATTAACTCTGCACTGACCGAGCAAACACCATAAATAACTATAACTGGCCGACGATGTCAATGTTAAGGCGGCCACTGACCACTTTACTGTCCAGTCTTTATGGCTCGGTGACCTACCAATGCTAATCTCAACCTTGTGGATAAATAGAGATATATATAGCCTGGTAAAGAATGCGAGACGGGCTTCATATACTTGGGTTCCCGTGGTCACTCGGTGGTGCCATAGAAATCATCGCGAATCCAACACTGGAAGAGCAGCCTCGTCCTTGAGATAGACACGTGATGACCGCATCAAGTGAGGGCCTACGTACATGAGTCTAGCGACATAGGTACCATTGTCAGCGGCATAGGTACCATTGGCGCAGATAGGTTTAAACAATTCTCTCCTGAAGTGATTTCAAGGTGATGGCCATTTATGACCTAGTGTCTTTAGTCAAGCCTACCTACGGCATTACAGTTTATATGGTAGTACACTTAGTGTAAGTTTCGACGATGTTCCCGAGTCATTTTCGGTCACTGCCCAATGAGAACCTACCCACCTTCTTCATTGTTATCCTTATTTCAAGTTGTACCTACTGTGATGGGGAGAAATTGTTGGAACATCTAACCTGGAATATATCTCAAGTGATTAACACGAGCGAATAGAAGCCCACCCTCTCCCACCCCCTCTGCCCAAATTCTGATGCTGGCAACTGATCTACTTCCGGCACCTTTATTGAATTACATTTTCGTGCAACTGGAATATGAGTATCTCGTAAAAACATAAAATGCACACCCTAAATGTATTATCAATGTACTCGGAGAGCAAACTATGGCTGCAAACATATCTCAATTTGTTCATAATCGGGTTTTGCATGTCTAGTTTCCTTCAAAGAAACGTGTCTTTGAACCATGCAAGGAACGTTGGCACATCGTCGCTTCTTGTTGATGAGTTCTTCGACTGTTTAATCTCAGTCTCAGTATATATTCATAGATAACTAGGCGGGATGCAGAATATAGCTACCCCCCCACCCCTTCCTCCCCCTCACCACCTACCACTCTACCCGGCAAACCATGACCCTTCCTCCCCACCCACTCTGGGCAGGACCTCGCTTCCACTATCAACCTCTCTTATCGTTTGGTAACTCAGGCATAACCCATTCTCAATCAGGAGCAGTTACTATGAAAGGTTGTATCTCGCTCAGATCATATCTGTTAATCCGTTGGTCCTTTTATGCGATGGCCATACATCAGATAACAGATTGGCCCACGCTCGTCAATTTAGTTAGTTGTTTTTTTCGATAATGGTTCGTCAACCATGACAAAGACGTGCGCTTGTCGCGAATTCCGCTGGTCTCCATGCAGTAGCAGACATTTTGTCGGTGGCCATTATGCGATAACAACGGGTAGATGTCCCAGCCAAACGAGTTCTGCATGCAAGCACGTAACGCGTCCACGGCGACATTTTATCTATAGAAACGCCTCGAGGGGACAAATCAAGGACGCCAGTAGAATTAATGGCCCCACGCTGCCACCTTTCCTCGGAGAACTGCAACACGGTAAGGTAATAAGGTGGTAGCTATAGCCTGCAGCCAATCTGTAGCCTTCAAATTTCATGATAACACGTTACTGTTGAGACGTCTCAGATCTCAATCAGCAAAGACAGACAGAGAGAGAGAGAGAGAACGAGAGGTGGATTAGGCGTGGGTAGTAACCCGTCGGGTGGTTATGTCTGACTTGCACCAATGATACAAACAGGCGTCTCGACAGCTGCAGGTTGTCATGGGCAACGGTAACTAGATTTGACAACTTGATAAACAAACATAGAATTGACACTTTGGTCCACTTAGTGCGATAACTAAAGCATGCCCCCGGGTTGTAGCCTGTTTGTTTATATGATGCAGCCACATATACATATAGGCCAATCATTGGCCAATCATTCAAACTGCATTGACACGTGTAATTATAGCATTGTATGGTACACTATTCCATTTTTTCAGTGATTATTTCTGTTCATCTATATAGTTTATCGGAAATGTGGTATCGTAAATGTACCGTAAATCAAGCAGGGGTTAAGAAAACTCTTGAGGCAAATAAGTATTAAGCCCGATTGTAAACGTAGACAGACATTCAGTGTACTTGAAAGCTAGCTAGTGAGTTGCCATATATAAGATATAGATATGTATGTCCATATATCACTTTCGCATTCGATACGAAACTAATCGTTTTCTTTGCTGACTTCACTTGAGCACGCACTGCGCACGATGCACGTGCTCGAAGCAGTCTGCCAAGCGATCAATATAAACAAATCTTCGCTGGGGTGGCCATCCACCGATGTCAGACCTCGTGAACTGGGCAAGTGGACTTCGGTAAATAAATAAACGATGCATGGTTTGATAAAAGGATAGTACTATATATCAGAGAAGGTGCCGTTCTGGAGTCTGACAGAAGTCGTGACCTCGTACGGCCGCAGATCTCTCCTTCACATCAAAGCACTCTGCCGGGCATCCCCAAGGCCACTGGGGGGTTTAGCATTTGAGATTTCTGTGAAGTCTCCAAGGTTATTTGCGAGTCTGTCATCATAAGCGTACCGGACATCTTAGAGGCCATGTCTATTCACAATGAGCTCTTTCAATAGGTCCTTGCTTCCAGGTCAAATTGAACAACTGATTCAGGATTCCCCCAACTTGGAATGCGAACCAAGGATGCAAAAGCTGAGATGACCTAGAAACCTAAAAGAAACCTTTGTTGTTCAAAAACAAGTCCCAGTAATGACAAGCATCGGTGAAGAAATCGGGGATTAAGGACCGAGAAACACGTGCCCCCCTCCTCCCACCCCCCCCTACCTATTTCGACGTGTACCAGGTTTCTGTTTCTAAACAGTGGAAAAGCCCTGCGGACATAAACTGTGATCCATTGAACGACATGACACGACGTGCAACGAGAACAAAAATCAAAACAAAGAAAAACACATCATGAGTCATGTGACAAACGTATTGATAACAACAGTAAGAGTGAAAAGACGAAAACTGACCTTTTTGTTGTGTTTCGTGTGGTTGGCCTGACGACCGGCGTCGACCACCCAGAGGCACAATGTGAGGGTGAGGGGCACGGTGAGACTTCGCCACAGCCGCATGACACCGCTGTCTACGCGTCCCGCCGCTCGTTATCCGTATTCCAGGTAAGTGAGCGAGACTGAATGGCCTAATCCTGCTCAAACAGCGCCTGAAATGTTGGGACATACGTATTATATTTATATATACTAATTTCCATTACGATACATGTAAATACTTACAACATTGTAACATGTAACTGGCAACAAGAAGTAGATAACATCGACGGTGGATCGAGGATTCTACAGAAAGTGTGGGGGGGGGGGGCGGTGAAATTGTATTTTATATGGTGAGACACTTTTTCAGAGATAGGAGAAGGGGCGACGCCTATTTTTCAGCAAATGGAGGGGCACGTACCCCCTGCCCCAACCCCCCCACCCCCCCGGGATCCGCGACGGGTGCGTCATTAGTAGTTGGCCCACCGTTTTTGGTCGTATTTTCTGCGTGGATGTGGACGTTCATTTTCGTACACACTTTTTATAGTGTCTTTACCCCATCATCTTAAGTTAAGTATATTTCATAAACTACATTGGATTAGGAGTTAATGATACTTTACTACGATAGTAGATAAAGTCAATGAAGAAGAAATTGGCACAGCGTGACCAGAAAAAGAATTGTCCTTATGTTTATACGGGGTCGAGTCAGATTTGACAAGGCAGACGTATGCGGTAAATGTAACGTTCTGCTGCACTACGTCCTAAAATGTACGGATATTACTGGTGGGGGGGGGGGGGGGGGTGTAGGTTCAACCATCTGGGAGGGTTGAATTTTTTGGCACAAAAGTTCTCTTTGTGGGAATTGACTCCGATGGGAAACGGCACATACAGCTGGTAGCGTGTGATTGTGAATCATCCTGGCCCCTCGATAAAAATCGCATAAACGGCTTGTATAACTGTCAGTCTTTAAAACAAATCCAGATCTGCTCCGGAGGGGGCAGGCGTTTTCTTTAAGTGTCTGCTGATTGCTCAGGCGAAGCGACTAATGCCTCTCAGTGCCCACTAGTTATCTCTACCATACACCCCTCGCCTTCAGCACCCACCCCACCCCACCCCAGTTCACCCTCGATCTTTACCCGCCTTCAAACGAACCTAACCTGCATACTCCCTCCCGCCAGGCCCCAGCCTTTCTCCTGCCCCGAATCGTCCATCATTCTATTACTTGGCTTTCCGCTAAAAGTTTCTTGCGGACCCCTCCCTCCCCACCTCACCCTCTGTTCCGCCATCTGGACAGCTCTCTCCTGGATCCGTGCACCACCCTCCCATGACCCCCTCCCCCCTCCCCAGTCTCGTCCCTTTCACTGCGGCCCAGCCACCCCCCGCCACCAACCGCCCCGCCCCACCCTGTTGATCTGCGGAATGTGGAAACAGACGCGCCTTATCTGATTAAACACTGGCTGGCCCTGGATAGAGTATATATTTCCCCTGACCGCTAGGGGGGTGGGGGGTGGAGGGAACTTTGTCGGCCAACTGACCCTTTTGGGATTTAAGGCAGCGCGTAGGCAGCGCGCGAATACCGGTGGGTGTGTGTGTGTCGGGCCAGAGTGGGAATAAACCGGGGAGTGGGTAGGGAAGGGGGGGGGGGCTAGAATGGGGTTAAGCTGGGGCGTTGGGGGGCCATGGGGGGGGGGGGCGTTGGGGGGCAGAGGAGTTCAAGAGGGGAGTGGAGTCATGAGGACACTACCCTCGTCACGCTCGATAACCTTCACCTTTGATCTGATCATAATTTCCTTAATGACGACCAGAAGCCCGATATTAATTATGTTTATGAAGGCGTATAGTTGAGTGATCAAGGCTTTAGGTTCATTAACCTCGCCATACTGAGAACGTGAGGCTGTGTGCAGCGATATAGCTGCGGTTCCCGAAGGACATGAGGAACGTAAGAAGTACCCACCCAGACTTCCTTGAACCCCTTATTAACCCTCACCCCCCCCCCCCCTCCCCGCGCGCTGCTGAAACACCACGTATGATGATTCCTTACAGAAAACACCCAGCTCCCCCTCCCCCTCCCCCTCCCCCTCCCTGCACCATGTGTACCATGCAATGATGTTGCCCCCCCCCCCCTCATAAGAAAGCAATTATTGATGGCCGGAAAATGGGAGGAGATATCTTTTTTATAGATCTGGATAACATGTACTTTACATCCACAGAAGTGATTACAGTGTTGGTGTCAAGGTGATGAAACCAGCGTCAAAGAACGGAATTATAATAACCTGTAATCAGTGAATCATCTTCCACACAGACGTGCTCAATCTTAGCCACTGGGAACGAGATACAGATGGAAAACATAAGTAAAAAGAAATCTTTGGTTAACCAACCAGCTCTACATGAAGTGGCTTCGGTACTTCTCTAAAGTTTTTGGATATTGTCACCATGCATATGCACTTCAAGTGCACTTCATTGAAAAACAAACCATTTGACAGTTCCTAATTGCTACCTTTCTAAACACGGTTATTCAATCAAGATTAATGGCGCATGTTTTTTGTGCGTGTTGTGGTTATTGGGGGAGATGTCAGCACGCAGTCTATACAGAATACAGGTACGCTATGACGTGAATAGGGGGTGGGGTGGGGGGCTTTGCTTGGTGGGAAGCACTCAGTTTCAGATCGATAGACTATGGTTCGAACCTCGCGTGTGGTTTGATGGATTCCCGTGAATAGGACACATGAAAACCTTGAACAAAATTGCAGCCTCATATCTCGTTATAATGGCCAATGGTAGAGTGGAGCCATGTCTTCAGGCAGTAGATAACTCCCCTTCTCTTTTCGAAGGAGAAGACAGGTGGCCATGACTGCTTCAGTCCGGGCTGCGTATCTTGCAGTGGTGTGGGGGGTCCAGGTGGGGTCCTGCCCCCCCCTCCCTTCGTTATTAGAGGGGATGCTTTGTTTGTGCAAAATGCGATCTTGTGGATCCTGTCTTGCGGGTTTACACCCCTTCCTCAGTCGCACGATGCTCGGTGAAACCCACTCTAACTATCTCCCCACCCCTCAAGCCCCCACCGCGTGTCAAAAACCTGAATTCTCCTTGTCGTGCTGCGGCAGTGTACGTGTAAACTGAGGAAAAAATAAAACACGGTGCAGGCAGGACATCGTACAATGGTAGAGAAAACGGGCAGAGGAAACCAGGGTATCGTTTATCATTTATCTCACAGTCCCCGGATATGTGTGTGTGTGTGTGCAAAAAGGTGATCTCCCGACACCACGTCATCCAGCCAGCCATTCAGAAACAAAAACTCCATTTAGTGCATGCACTTCACGTGGTTCAACCATCCATGACACAAAACGATTAAATATAAGGCTCTAGAGAGGGTGGGGAAGGGAGGGGGGGGGGGCGTAAATTATGGTTTGTGAGTGAGTGTGCGTTGGTCGGGTGGTTAGCGCAAGCCCTGTGGTTTTATCTAGTAAACTCTGCCAGGCCATCCGTCGTGCCGGAGTTCGGGGCTTCGCGCCGCCTCACTGTGCGAATGGCTGACTGTCAGCACAAGCGATCAACTAACTCCTTCGTATTTATGAAGTACAGACTTCCCCTCTACCTTGGCATGCCCCGCTGTCACGGGGGCCGGCGCGATAGCTCAGTGGGCCAGAGCGCTCGCATTGAGTGCTCTAGCCACCTGAGAGCTTAACGGCACGTGGATCGATGGTTCGAGCCCCGCTGCGGCCATGTCTGTGTGGTCGCAGGATAAAGATCCCATGTCTTTCTTCGTAAAGAGTAGGGTGTTACCCCCGGGGACATGGCTCCACTCTCCCTCCCTTCTCCCATTGACGCAATATGACCAAAAGTGGTTAAAGCGTCCTGAATATACAACCAACCCGCTGTCACGATATGATTGTACCCAAAGTAGTCTTCACCAACGCCAACCCTAACCCCACAGAGTGTAACAGTGAGTCATTGTCACGTCTGCAGTCTCGGGTGAAAGGCGTGAGTGCTGTTGTCCCCCTAGCACCACTTGTGTAGCAGACCTATATATGTATATATTTACAGCTAGCGTGGCAGTGCATACCTCACGTAACCGTGAGCATATTAAAACTAGCAAGAGCGACGCACGTGCGTATCAATGACTTGAGCCCTGGACATACGCACGTCATACACTCGCCTTTGAACGTAAATGCATACTAACCTTATTCGGCCCGCCATATACATGTGCAAACCCCATTCGCGCAATATGAAAGGCAACTATTTTTGCCTATTAAGCATATCCCCAGTTTTGCGCCAACCACCATGGTTTTAATTTTATCCGGCGAATACATGAATAGGCCGAAGCGTACACGCGGTATACAAAATTGACTTCAGTTTACTTGAAGTCCCCTGTTACTATTATACCTGACATATGTGAGGCAGGTCTAATACACGTCACACCAGTTCTAAAGCCATCGATTGTGCAAACTCTGCGAAACGACTAAACGCTTTTGATAGTTGAACTGGTTTACTAAATGAATAAATAAAGTTAAACCGTTAGTGCCAAATCTCTCGAAAACTTATGCTGTTTTGTTATGTTAAGCTGCGCTGGCCTGAATTTTTGTGCAGTTAAAAAACGTCTTAAAGCTTCATGTAAAAGACGACGGCTAGGGGATGTAATTGCAATATCACATCACTGACAGCTGTAGGGCATGTCTGTTTTTGTCGACCAACGTTCTGCATCATGTCCGGTACGACATGGAACACCCGGCTTTAATGTACCTGTAATAGCTGCTGCTTGACAACAAGACCTTCGTGATTATTGCTGACAACCTCTGATTCGCACCATTTGCATTAGGCGAGTTCGAGAGAGCATCGAAAGACTACCCATTAGCTATATAATTCATTGCATAACTAAGGCCCGCTTTACTTGACTGATTATGATCGAGCATTTGACATCATAGACTGCCTGTCTCGCGGTTGTAATTTGAGTGTATCTATCTCGAACATTCTCATATTCGCCGAACGTGGGTGAGATACGTGCTGCTAATGGTAACATATTGGCTCTTCGCTCTCCACCCCATGATTTTCCCGTTTGAAAACACAGAATTCAATTTCTATTCTAACGTAATAAAGGCGATTTGGCTGGCTTGAGAGGCTAATATGGCGTCACTATTTGAAGGAATGAGTCTCCTTCACATCTATATACAGGACATGGGTTGGTGATTCTGCACAAACATTCGTACCGTGGTAGAGCCCACGATGACTGAACAATATACCGGCTGTCTACAAGGTGTTACATCTCGATGTACCCCCGGCTCACAAAGTATCGCTTAGAGTGAATCCAGGAAGCGGTCACAAGGGGATAGGTGTTTAGCTCAGTTGGTAAGCGGGCTGAGCTGCAGATCAACAGGTGACGGGTTCGCGCCCCGGCTCCTGCACCCGGGGGGGGGGGGGGGGTATATGCCCAGTTTGTTCTTCGTATACCTATGAAAGTTACATTATATTGACAAGAAGCCACGTGCTGCCGCATATATACGTTTTTTTATCGTCCCTGTCCATATAGTGTGGAAGTGGAGTGGAAGACAAGTTTACGATTACCCAGTATTTCTTGGGGGACATGCATGGTCGCCGACTGGCTACCGGTGATAATCCCACCACACGTGAGCCACCTGTTGGTTGAAGTTAACACCGGACGGGGTAAAGTCGCCTGTATATATATATATATATATATATGTATACAAATCCGTGTTGTCAGCCGTGGACTCGCGGACGGCTGTGGGCCACCACGCACTTCAACCTCTTGTGAAGAGGAGTGGCTTCAAGAGGGCGTGGTTATGCAATCCACTATTTATGCGCGCGATATCAACAGATAATCAATGTTTGTCGTTCTCATAACCTTTAACCTTTTGCCTAGTTTGGCGACCGATACAGAGAGGGCGACAGGACACCGTACCGTTGCAGGGAGAAATGCGGAGACATGCGGAGGAGTGGTGGCCGGGTAGTAAAGATGGTTGGTTGTATATTCAGGACGCTCTAACCGCTTTTGGTCATATCGCGTCGATGGGAGAAGGAAGGGAGAGTGGAGCCATGTCCCCGGGATAGCCCCCTACTCTTTGCGATCTTTATCCTGCGTCCACAGAGACATGGCCACAGCGGGGCTCGAACCACCGATCCACGTGCCGTTAGGCTCTCGGGTGGCCATAGTAATAAAGAGGAAACTCCTGTGTTATGACGCGATTTGAGCCAAAATGACAACAGTTACATCTGTTGTAAAAAGCAATAAAGAGGCAGAAACAGCTGAACAGACACGAGAACACATAATAGATTAAATTTGGCATAAACCCATAGAGTAGAAAGTGCATTTAAATCTCCCAAAAGACTTCATTCTCAAAGCCCTGCTGTCTGAACAGTTGGCTACATTGAATTCCTGGACTCCGTCTTACCATCATATGTCTGGTGAAGGCCGTTCTGATTCCACGTTATTCTCGTTGGCACGGTAAGATATCTTGATACAGTGGGACACGCGTAAAAAGGTAGATATTGGCTCATTCGTGCAAGTTGGTAATGGTTCGTAATGGGTATATCATTATAATGCACAGATACCGGGCCAAACTGGCATGATGTGCTTTGTATATGTATATATATATTATATATATATATAGCACACAGCTGACTCTCTAGCTGAACGGCATGTTTACAGCCGCCAGGGAAAGTATCCCAGTGTCATTAGGTCCGCAGTAACCGCAATTCTGGTTCACCCCCCCCCCCCCCCAGACACACACCCGCCACTGTCTTTATGTCCTACAACCACGCAGTAATTAGAGGGCCACCAGGTGATAAGGCGCTCTACGCACACACCGTCAGGGAATGTAACGCTGCGCGAAGTTACAGAGTGCCCCCCACAAACCACAGGCGAGGAGGTTCCTCCAGGTGTATAATCCCCAGGGGCGGATCTAGGAATTTGCCAAGTGGGGGGCGGTTGCTCTCTCAAAACTTCCGACCGGGGGGTGTGCTCTCTGAAAAGCTTGCGACCGGGGGGGGCTGCTCTGAAGACTTGTGACCGGCGGGAGGGGGGGGGGGGCTTGGAGAACCCGACTTTAACAGTGTATGTTCAGTTTCCCAAGGGAGGGGGGGGGGGGTTGCTCTCTGAAGACTTGGGACTTTAACATGTATAGTTACATGTATGTTGTATGTTGTGGTTCCCAAGGGGGGGGGGGGGTGCAACCCCCCCAACCCCCCCCTTAGATCCGCCCCTGATCCCCGCCATATGTCCCTCCAAATAAATATCCCATGCGGTTAAATAAAGTCCTGCGAGCACTCGCCCGAAGTTGTGTCAGATACTTAAACAGTGACGTAATATTAGTCAGAGACAAGTTGGCCTTTCTAAGGAGACGACATCATATCTAGCCTAGCCCACACAAATACACCTAAATGGTTCTAAATAAAATCAACTATCTAAAGATATCTAATCTCGTTTAGAATAACACACTTTATTTTTGCTCCAAATTCATCGATTATTATTTCGCAGGTGGGCGTTGAGCCAGTCGCGGTGAGACTTCAAAGTAAGATATGAGTTGTCTGCGGTGTAGATTAGCTGCACCGCCAGAGGGCACTCGAGCTAACAAGCCCGCCGTCAGGTACACTACACAGACAAGGTCTTGCTATCTTTTTTTCATCGTTATGTCTGGAGCGGACACCCAACAAGACGAAAGAACTCGCAAAGATCAAAAGATTAAACGAGTCATTTATTTCGACAGCTCTAGACGTCAGTGCTGGTCGTCTGCCACTTATCCTGTTATTTTTGTGTTAGTCCTGTGTCGTAGACCTTATTATCCACGACACAGTGCCCATAAAAACTAACGTATACAGGTTTATACAAACGCCGATATGAAGACCTGATTAATACACAGCCACATGTGAAAGCCGGATGAGCACGCAAAAAGAACAATGTCAGGCATTGTTAATAGCTAAATATGGAGCACAATTGTACGCAGCCGCTCTGGGACCACCTGTTTCGGGACTCGAACCCCAACCTCTATGATAAGACGTCTCGGTTGCCCCCCAGCGTAGTTTGATAATGCGAACATCCAACATTTCGACAGTGGGTGTTAATCATTGGACAAATTAACAAATCACTTTCGTTTTTTGCAATGCGCTTTGTTTTACTTAGCTTTGAATAAATTGTGAACTTGATGAAGCTTGATTTTAATAAAGTTTGAACTTGATAAAGCTTGATTTTAATAAAGTTTGAACTTCATAAAGTTTGAACTTCATAAAGTTGAACTTCATAAAGTTTGAACTTCATAAAATTGAACTTCATAAAGTTTGAACTTCATTATTCATTTGTTTTTCCATTATAATCTTTAACATAATAGAAAGCGATTTTTGCTACACAATCAAGTTTTATTTCGTTTTGTGTGACGGTACCCGGGAGAATGACTACATTGATTTATTCAGAGTCATTGATAGATATAAGATAAGAAGCGACGTGAAAGAATTTCTTACCTTAACGGTGATAAGTTCCAACAAGAGTAATCGCTATGTATCTGTAAATAATCCAAATTAAGGGGGGTTTTCAGCAGCCCTTTTCTGCCTACAGAGGGCTCGCGATGCACCACACACACCTTTCCGCGCGGACTTCCCCGGGCTTCAGGAGGTAGATGCTCCAGGCCGCCAAGTAATCTCTGCCCACGGGGAAAACCACGTTCGCCAGACTCTGGCTAGCGGGTAGGGGTATCGTGCTCTCCCAGTGGGGCCCAGTGGACACAGGGCTCGCGGCAGCAGCGTAATCCACGTTCGCCACCGACAGGGAATAGACAGAGAGAGGGCGAGAGAGAGAGAGAGCCGGAGCCACCTTGCAGCAGGACCCGTGAGCCGGTCGTTCTTCGCGTAGGGTTGCCCTGCCCTCCCTCCAGCCAGCGCTCACACTGCCTGGCCGCGCGACTCACTTGCTCGACCCCGCGAGTCGCGCGCGCAGCCGGCTGACACCCAGCGACACCTCCCCGACCCCGCCCTCCCCTCCGCCCCCCGCCCCGACCTCGCTGGGGTCCTCCTCGATCTCGATCTCAGCGTACCGATCGGGCAATCAGTCACAAGGAGCCACATGGTCACAGCGGCCAACTGCACTTATACCATAATACTACAATACCAAAGTAGGAGATATAGTGACAAGGTTTGAAAAAGGGGTTGGCGGGGGAGGGGATTGTGATAAGGCGTAAGGAAGGGGCCGGGTGGGGGAGGGCCCTAGGGGATGGTGACATGGTGTAAGAAAGGGGCCGGCGGGGGGTCCTAGAGGATAGTGACAATGTGTAAGAACGGATTCGGCGGGGGAGTGGATTGTGATAAGGCATAAGGAAGGGGTGTGTGTGTGTGGGGGGGGGGGTGCAGGGCCATAGCGGATAGTGACAAGGTGTAAGGAAGGGACCGGGCAGAGGGCCCCAGGGGATAGTGACAAAGTGTAGGAACGGATTCGGCGGGGGAGGGGATTGTGTTAAGGAAGGGGGGTAGGGGGTGGAGAGCCCTAGTGGATAGTGACAAGGTGTAAGGAAGGGGCCGCGGGCGGAGAGCCATAGAGGATAGTGACAAGGTGTAGGGAAGGGGTCAGTGGGGGAGGGGATTGTGATAATGTATAAGGAAGGGGCCGGGCGGAGGGCCATAGGGGACAGTGACAAGGTGTAAGGAAGGGGCCGGGCGGAGGACCATAGGGAATAGGGACAAGGTGTAAGGAAGGGGCCGGGCGGAGGACCATAGGGGATAGTGACAAGGTGTAGGGAAGGGGTCGGTGGGGGAGGGGATTGTGATAATGTATAAGGAAGGGGCCGGGCGGAGGGCCATAGGGGATAGTGACAAGGTGTAGGGAAGGGGTCGGTGGGGGAGGGGATTGTGATAATGTATAAGAAAGGGGCCGGGCGGAGGGCCATAGGGGATAGTGACAAGGTGTAGGGAAGGGGCCGGGCCGAGGGCCATTGGGGATAGTGACAAGGTGTAGGGAAGGGGTTGGTGGGACAAGGTGTAAGGAAGGGGCCGGGCAGAGGGCCCTAGGGGCTAGTGACAAGGTGTAAGGAAGGGGTCGGTGGGACAAGGTGTAAGGAAGGGACCGGGCCGAGGGTCATAGGGGATAGTGACAAGGGGTAAGGAAGGGGCCGGGCGGAGGACCATATGGGATAGTGACAAGGTGTAGAGAAGGGGTCGGTGGGGGAGGGGATTGTGATAATATATAAGGAATGGGCCAAGCCGAGGGCCATAGGGGATAGGGACAAAGCGTAGAGAAGGGGCCGGGTGGAAGGCCCTAGGGGCTTGTGACAAGGTGTAGGGAAGGGGTTGGTGGGACAAGGTGTAAGGAAGGGGCCGGGCCGAGGGCCCTAGGGGCTAGTGACAAGGTGTAGGGAAGGGGTTGGTGCGACAAGGTGTAAGGAAGGGGCCAGGCCTAGAGCCATCGGCACTAGTGACAAGGTGTAGGGAAGGGGTTGGTGGGACAAGGTGTAAGGAAAGGGCCGGGCCGAGGGCCCTAGGGGTTAGTGACAAGATGTAAGAAAGGGGCCGGTGGGGGAGGGGATTGTGATAAAGTATAAGGATGGGGCCAGGCGGAGGGCCATAGGGGATAGTGACAAGGTGTAAGGAAGGGGCCGGGCGGAGGTCCCTAGGGGCCAGTGACAAGGTGTAGGGAAGCGGTTGGTGGGACAAGGTGCATGTAAGGAAGGGGTCAGGCTGAGGGCCATAGAGGATAGTGACAAGGTGTAAGGAAGGGGCCGGGCGGACGGCCCTAGGGGTTAGTGACAAGGTGTAGGGACGGGGTCGGTGGGGAAGGGGATTGTGATAATGTAAAAGGAAGGGGCCGGGCGGAGGGCCATAGGGGATAGTGACAAGGTGTAAGGAAGGGGCCGGGCGGAGGGCCATAGGGGATAGTGACAAAGTGCAAGGAAGCCTAGGGGTCTGCGGGAGAGCGGGTGGAGAGCATATTGAGTAGACAGGTCTGTCTGTGTGCCTGTCGGCGAGACGACACTTTACTCCGCCAACGAGCCTCTCTGACGACCCAAAAAACCCTAAAACACAAGGGGCTCCATGGTGACATGTACAGGGTGAGGGTGGGCAGGGAAGGGAAGGACTGGAGGGAGGTATAGCGTGTCGATGATATGTTACAGCACTAATGAGTCATTGACATCGGTCCGATACTTGAACTTTTTATCGTTTTATCAGCTATTTATAAACCTGGCACCCTGCCCCTTCACCACATACCCCAGTTCCCCTCGACCACCTCACCCCCCCCCCCCCACCAACCCTCCAGCACCCGCACACAAACACATTGGTCCATCGCCAAGCATGCCATCTACCCTTTAATCGTGTCTTGGGTAAGAAACTGAGGTGCACAATTTATGAGTGAGAATTAAAAAAACATAATAAGTGGGTTTATCATTTTTGACACTGCTTCGCAACAAGGCAAGTAGGAAAGCTGAGATAGATGACCCATGGTGAGCCCCTTTCATTGGCGTGAAGAAGAGTTTTTAATCCACGTATAGGCTATGTACATGAAGACCGCTTTTATCTTTCACGCATCACCTACACCTATGTCTATGACGCCGTGGGTCTGTGCCGACTCGCCGTGACAGCGGCCGCCCAGCCTGTCTGACAGGTCCGGCCTGTCTCCGTATTGGACCACTTATGTTATAATTGGAGGTGGCATTCCCATGTAGGCCCTCCAGACGGCCATGCGGATATATATATAAATAGCTATAGTTTTGCAAAGCTATTATATATCTCGACATCAAAATAAAAAGATGAATATTCAAAAACTGGCACTAAATCACAAATGACTACGATCAGGTTTCTGAAAATGTTATATTTTGTGAGGCATATATATGTTACCAAGAAAAGCTAATGTGTGTTATTTTCAAAATATGCAGGGGTCACCCCGTGACCTAAATTAGCTGACTCGTTCTGCTGTTGTCGAGTGTGCTTTGTCAGACCAGCTCAAGCGGCTGATACGCGGTTCGTATCCCACCTGTGCAAATGTTTGTGCAAGATAAACAATCCAATTTCTGTTTTTGCAAAGAGTAGGGGAGGACTCCCAGAGACATGGGTCCTCGATCTCTACCTTGACCCGTCTCATCGTCGCGTCGATATGACCTACAGCTTACTGGCATATATTTCTCATTTCTTCTGTAATTATCGGCTTGTCTAAACGCGTTTCATTTTTTGCATGAAATAGACTCGGAAGACCTGGGTCTCATTTTAAGTATTTTTGCCTTATTTCGATCTTAGTTCATGTCCCAGGATTTTCAGTTCTGTTCTTGTCCTTAGACTTGGTGCATTCTACGAATTCCTGGCGTCTCTGTGGCGCTCCCTGTGAAGCATTGCAGACACCCTGGCCAGTCCTCCTCAGCCGACAAACCCTTCCACACCATCAGCCTTAAAGCCGGCCGCTATCCGGTACAACGGGGCCCACCGACAAAGCCTCTTTGCTTTGTACATGTACACAGCCTTCTAACTTGAAATGTCCACCATAAAACGGGTGTAAAGCCAACGAGGGGTGGCCGAACCAGCACTAATGGACGTCCTCTGACAATCCCTACTCGACCACCCCCCCCCCCTCCCTCCCACCCAGAGCCAGGGCGCGTGCTGGGGTCAGGGGAGGTGCTTGAACGGAGATGTGGTGATAAGCGGTGGGGATAAGTCGGTCGTCGTTGCCTTTGTGTAATTTGAGTTTTATCGGAGGGGCTGTGTTATCGTGGTAGTGAGGGGCCATAAAAGCTCCCCGACAATGCACGGCAGGATGAAATATGTGTCTGTCCCCTCAAACCAGACCCCTCAACGACTTGCCCCAAGCAAATGACGCTGACTAGCCGTAGACTAACTTATAGTTTACCATCCTGTGGAGTCGACATGTGGAATTGCGAAAGTGGAAGTTAAAATAGGGGAAGGTGGAGAGGGGGGGGGGCGGTGGCGCTGCGATCCATTGAGCTTACACTGCAAAACTCAGGCTTTCCGGTGAAATAAATAGGAAAGTAACATTTTGTAGATGCAACCCAGAGGCGGATCCAAGGGGGGTTGGGGGGGGGGGGGGATCAAACCCACCTCAATCAAGCAAGGGGACGTTAAGTCGAAATTCTCCACGTCCACGGCCGCGATATGCCCGTCAAACCAACCAAGCAAGGCTGTCCGTCACTACAAGGTATTGTTCTGGTCACAGCAAACTACCAAACACACATACGCACACCAGTAAATGGCAAATGTCATATTTTTTTTATTTTTGATTCATGTACAAATTTTGTTCGACGTCATCGGTCTTTCTTAAGCATATGAACACAAAGACTTCACTTTCGAACACAACTCGCTTTCAGCGCATTCCGCTTAACAAGAAACATTAAATACCAGTCCGACACTCGATTTACACAAAACAAATCTCACAATTTAAGTGCTTAGAAGGGAATCAACCGTACATACCCAGACCATACCATTAACAAACACGAAACGAGTAATCCGTCACTGAAATCATAGCGAGAAGAAAAGGCTAACGGCGCCAATCACGAGAAATGAACAACGACACCTGCGAAGAGAGTGAACAACACGGGTTTAAACTACATCAGAAGATCACTTGGCAGATAGCGGTAAACTTCAGGTAACCAACACGAGGAAAGACAAGAACATACTCCTTTAAAATGAAATCTTGCACAACGAGAAACTATTACGACCCCTAATTGAACTGTTGCTTTCCATAACGTTAATCAGAACATGTTTCTGCTCCCAAACAATACTTGCCAAAAAAAAACAGGGTTACTTTCTTTGTCATATAAATCAGAGCAGGGCCCAACCCATTTTTAAAATAAAATATCATTATAACAAGCTGGCCATAAAACGTAGAGAAGATAATTAGCTACACCCTAGCCCTGGCTCTTATTTGTGATAAACAACATTGATAAATACGTGACACAGTGAACCTTTAATGATGTCGAGCTAAAACTTAACTACGCACTAAACGACTACAGATAAATGATTTAACTAAATAAATAATTAGTTTTTTTCATAAAAAAATAACTTAAAAAATACAAACAATTCTACAATATTTCTAGGATTACACAGGTGTCCGTTTGACACTCATACGTTCAAACCAGTTCAGAGGGTGAAAGCAAGTGCGCAAACAGTAGCAACATAATGCACATGTATAACCAATCAAGAGATGCATTCCTTCTATACGAGTAAATAACATGTTTAACGAACTCCCCATCAACGACGTGCAAAACTTCTACATTGGACTAGTCATAACGTCTTTAAAGAAAGACGGCAGCGGTCATAACGTTGTCAAACCAACACCAATGTAGCGGTCATAACGTCTTTCCACAATACCATGATCCCCAGAGAAGCGGTCACCGAGGGATGAAAAGCGACATTACCTAAATGGGAGTTTAACACAGCTCACGTATTGCTCATGCCTAGCATTTACTAAAACACTCGATTTGGTAGAGGCTAACACGGAAGATGGATCTAGTGGGTGCACACGTAAGACTCGTCCTTTTTCAATAATGCAAGCATTTCCTTTTTTCCCATTTAACCTCTCGACGACAAAGCTGAATAGCAGGTCTTGAAATCGGGTTTGTAGTAACGTTTAGCTGATTTTCGTGGGACGCGGGACACTCTGTCGACATTGTCTTAGGCTGTCAGAATTCATTGATCTAGTGCACAACAACAGATTATCAATAAGCATGCGTACTAACAGATTGCTTTCTTTCCTTGTTATTTATCTCTGTGCTTCACACTTATTACAGAAAGTGACAGTGACGCTCAACCAACAAGATCAATCACAACGAAAACTGACCCCTGAAACACGCCAGTTAAATCGTCACACAAACGACCATTCCAGAGTTCAAGAGTCCTATACATTATTCACGCCAACAAAAAGCAATAGGACACTCCGTCCAGAAGGCTAAACCAGATATAACACACGGGTCCCTTGCAGCGTCTGCGCAGACATTACGCAACACATTTCCAATCGGGTCAGATATATACAAACACAACTAATAATTATGAGACGAATCGGATGGATGAACTCACCCTGGAACACGCTCGATTTCTTTGAAAGGGGACAGCTCACGCAGATCATAATGTAATATACTCCCATCCACACCCACAACTGTCAACAACGACACACTGCTGGAATGGAAAGACTGCACACGAACGCCCCGCTGACCAGCGCTACACGTGTACACAGGAGACGTGCGCGACGACGCCCGCTGACCAGCACTACACGTGTACATCGGAGACGTGCGCGACGACGCCCCGCTGACCAGCGCTACAGGTGTACATAGGAGACGTGCGCGACGACGCCCCGCTGACCAGCGCTACACGCGTACTTAGGAGACGTGCGCGACGACGCCCCGCTGACCAGCGCTACAGGTGTACATAGGAGACGTGCGCGACGACGCCCCGCTGACCAGCGCTACACGTGTACATAGGAGACGTGCGCGACGACGCCCCGCTGACCAGCGCTACACGTGTACATAGGAGACGTGCGCGACGACGCCCCGCTGACCAGCGCTACACGTGTACATAGGAGACGTGCGCGACGACGCCCCGCTGACCAGCGCTACACGTGTACATAGGAGACGTGCGCGACGACGCCCCGCTGACCAGCGCTACACGTGTACATAGGAGACGTGCGCGACGACGCCCCGCTGACCAGCGCTACACGTGTACATAGGAGACGTGCGCGACGACGCCCCGCTGACCAGCGCTACACGTGTACATAGGAGACGTGCGCGACGACGCCCCGCTGACCAGCGCTACACGTGTACATAGGAGACGTGCGCGACGACGCCCCGCTGACCAGCGCTACACGTGTACATAGGAGACGTGCGCGACGACGCCCCGCTGACCAGCGCTACACGTGTACATAGGAGACGTGCGCGACGACGCCCCGCTGACCAGCGCTACACGTGTACATAGGAGACGTGCGCGACGACGCCCCGCTGACCAGCGCTACACGTGTACATAGGAGACGTGCGCGACGACGCCCCGCTGACCAGCGCTACACGTGTACATAGGAGACGTGCGCGACGACGCCCCGCTGACCAGCGCTACACGTGTACATAGGAGACGTGCGCGACGACGCCCCGCTGACCAGCGCTACACGTGTACATAGGAGACGTGCGCGACGACGCCCCGCTGACCAGCGCTACACGTGTACATAGGAGACGTGCGCGACGACGCCCCGCTGACCAGCGCTACACGTGTACATAGGAGACGTGCGCGACGACGCCCCGCTGACCAGCGCTACACGTGTACATAGGAGACGTGCGCGACGACGCCCCGCTGACCAGCGCTACACGTGTACATAGGAGACGTGCGCGACGACGCCCGCTGACCAGCGCTACACGTGTACACAGGAGACGTGCGCGACGACGCCCCGCTGACCAGCGCTACACGTGTACACAGGAGACGTGCGCGACGACGCCCCGCTGACCAGCGCTACACGTGTACACAGGAGACGTGCGCGACGACGCCCGCTGACCAGCGCTACACGTGTACACAGGAGACGTGCGCGACGACGCCCCGCTGACCAGCGCTACACGTGTACACAGGAGACGTGCGCGACGACGCCCCGCTGACCAGCGCTACACGTGTACACAGGAGACGTGCGCGACGACGCCCCGCTGACCAGCGCTACACGTGTACACAGGAGACGTGCGCGACGACGCCCGCTGACCAGCGCTACACGTGTACATAGGAGACGTGCGCGACGACGCCCGCTGACCAGCGCTACACGTGTACATAGGAGACGTGCGTGACGACGCCCGCTGATCAGCGCTACACGTGTACATAGGAGACGTGCGCGACGACGCCCGCTGACCAGCGCTACACGTGTACACAGAAGACGTGCGCGACGACGCCCGCTGACCAGCGCTACACGTGTACACAGGAGACGTGCGCGACGACGCCCGCTGACCAGCGCTACACGTGTACACAGGAGACGCGCGCGACGACAATACGCCACGTACTGGCGACTGCATCAATGTAATGTATGTTATATGAACACGATCATGACCTTCAAGTTGGCGAATGACGATGCGAACGACCGACTACATGGAAATGAAGGAGTGCGCAAAGTTCTCCCGGAGCTGACGAAAACAGGACTGAGAAGACACGGGAGATGAGATGTAACCATAGCAACGGTCCGATGCCGAGTGGGATCAGCTCGGCACTCAGTATAGCACCATCCTCAAAGGATTGGAACACATTATTTAGCTGTATAACTTAGAAATATATATATAAAAGTAATATATATATATATATATCATTCTGGCATTATCATTTGATTGGCAGCTGTCATGTTGTATCGTGTCATGTCTCAAAGTAAAGCTCTTGCGCTTGCAGATCAGCGTCACTAGGAGTTGCCTTATTATGCAATCTACCAATTTTAGATAAATTAAATAGAATCCCCAGAAGTTATAGATCAGCTCTGCACAGCCATGAGAACAGCTATGTTATAATGATAACGACCAGTTCAGACCGGGCCCGAACACCCTCTTTAGTACTAATTTTTGGAATGATCAAACGAATAAAACTTCTCACAGCTAAATTGTTTCTAATAAAACATTATCAATGACAGCATAAAAATTAAGAGAACAGTACTCTAAATGTTCCCACCAGTATTCATTACTGCAAGTTGAAGTTCTGATTCTCATCAACTATGGGTTCTAAAAGTATTTTGATTGCGAGTAAAATGGTTCACTTCTGATTGGGAACGGTCTCAAGCTGTCTGGGAATTCTCTCAAGCCCCGACACCAAGGTGCCTGTATACAATATCTAAGACTTCTGGACACTTCTCTGAGACGGCCACAGAAGCAATAGCTGGCGGCCAGCTATTGAGATTATCAGGAATTACCGAGCAATAAGCGCATTTGCTCGTTCCCTTGGAAGAACTACACCACAAACCGAACTTACGAGCAGGTAACCACGGGAGCGATGAAATGTCCTAGTATGTTCCAGATTCACTCGTTTTCCAGGTTCTCTCGGGAGACAATGTGCTTGGTGCGCCTCTTCGCAGTGTGTGATATGTCTCGCCTTTGTTGCCCACGTGATCAGATGACGTCATCACGCATAGAGTTCATATCTCCTCATCACTCCGGTCTTTGTTGACAAGCGACGACATCGTCACGACCACGTGGGAGGCACCCTGAGTAGAAAACTGGCCAACATCACCACGTGACGCTATCGCATGGTATCTGAGGACGCCTTTGATTTCCGAGCCAATCGGTGAATACTTTGATACAAGCGCCGGTGAGTGCTTTCGGACGCGGGACGCTGATCACGTTCCCGAAGCCGGCGGTGCAAGCTCACTGCGCAGGCGCATGTATCGCAGTTCCTTGGCCTTTGCCACGCTCACAGTCTCCAGAATATAAAAATCGAGCAGTGGAACCACTTAAGGCCAAGGTCCCATCGCTACAGATACCTCCGTATCCGCGCGCTGCACCCACGCATCCAAGCCACAAAGCAGTGATATTATCGCTCATCCGGGTTCTTTAAATTGTCCCGATACCGCCGATCCAGCCGCTATCCCGAAGGAAGTTGAGGATTTTGCGGCGGTGAGTCTTATCCAGGTGACTTGGGTATCGGATCTTCACCTGCATACCCTGCTGTCTTTGAAGGTAGTCCTAGAAGGGTAAATAACAGCAACATAGTTAGCTCCAGCCAAAAGAGCCTTTGACGTAATAATGTTAAGATCCCCAGCTCGCGATTCAAATAGTCTTTTAAAATATAAACTAAAACTAATTTTTCAGACGAGAAGAAGCTAAGGTCAATACCGGTACATATAATTAAGCTACAACTATGGTGATACCTTAATCGAGTGTTCTACATATCTAATTATGCTACAGACATAGCGTCATCTTCAATGTTTCTATGACGTAATAATGTTAAGATCCCCAGCTCGCGATTCAAATAGTATTTTTTTAAAACATGAACCGAAACTTATTTTTCAGACGAGAAGAAGCTAAGGTTAATACATATAATTAAGCTACAACTGTGGTGATACCTTTATGGAGTGTTATACATCTCATTATTCTAGGGACATAACGTCATCTTCAATGTTGCTACGATGCATAGAACCACTTACGTGAGACGTGAGGACGCCTCAAAAGCAACAGTAAAGCGGTAGTTAATTCACTGACCTTGATAATACAAGTCTTAATTGTGACGTAGCTGGCCGGTTTCATTCCTATGGAGTGGCATAGCTGCGGGAGAAACAAGACGTCTTAATTATTAACACACGAAAGAAATTCGAGCAAACAAGGACATCGTCTGTATGCATTACAGATTGGCATGAGCGGTTGGTATGTTTTACTAGTTTGATGTCCAGCAAGGGTACATTAGGGATGAAACAGATATAACGGCCCAGACACAAGCAGACGTTACAGCAGCGTGGCTCAATATGTCCCCGGCACAGTATAAAAGCGTCGTCCGTCCTACACTACTGTTGATACCAGTTTTACCTCCCTTTAGTGGCCAACACATACCTTCTTCTCTTGCTTAGACAACAGGTCGAAGGTGGGCAGCAAGTGCAGTTCTCGCGTACCGTTCGTCCTCCTGTCGCCTGTAAACACCAAGGAGCCAATATGTCTAATATCTATACAATTACTTCTGGCGCAGAACGTAGTCTGCCTGGTTATGCTCAATATTATAAAATTTGTGGCGGCAGTAATGGCATATATGGAAAAAATATAGAGTTTCGGCATTTTGATTTACTCTTTGACATCACTTGCACCAATGGCCAGGCAAATGAAACGTTTGTGTTTTAGGCTGCTTTTGTCCACGCGAAAGCTACATTGAACCACCATTGGCCAGGAATAACAGCCAGAGACAGAGCCAACATGAGGACTAACGAAGCATTCTAACATATTATATATAGATCAAAGCTTCACCCTGATTGTCAAGTTTACAATTTATGATAGAGCAGAACATTTTTCAATAAGCTGGAAAAAGTCTTAATTTTTAGTGGAACAATACATAGAAATGTAGATTCCCATCATGTAATAATACTCACTAATAATAATATCTTCGGCGTCTCCGTCTCTTTCTCTGTTGGTGAAACAATGATAGTGGGTTTTTTATCAGTATTTATAGGTTTTATACATTTATACACAACATAAAGATAGACTTATATGCATTCGTTACAGCAAAGAAAAGCTTGAATTGCAAATGGTAATAATTAATCTGCAGGTAAAGTTAGTATTCTTAGTAAACTTATTTAATTCTATCTGAAACTCCTAACATTCTTTAAGCTGCATGGGTCACTTACTTTTTTGAACCCATTGAGGATCTTTTCATCATTCCTGAGTTTGTCTGCAATGACAACAAGAAAATGAGTTACTTCATACACTAAAGGTGTTCATAACATCCAAATCGCTTTTCCACATTTGCAACAACAAAAGTTTGTAACATCAATACAAATACCGTACTAGTAGTTCCAAAAAAAGAATTCACCCCTGGTAAACACGAAACTACAAAAATGCTATAAAAAAAATAAAACATCCATATAAAAACAACACCCCTTTACCATTTTCTTTTTCACTTCTTTCTTTTTTTCACGCTTCAGTCTCTCTGCTTCATATTCTTCGCATTCTGCAATGACCGAGTAGAGAGGTAAAATATGACGCTTCACACCTCTACACATTAAACAGAAATGACGGGGTTTTGAACCATCTGCTCTTGTTCAAATTACACAATTTAGGTGACATTTGAACGTTTCCTTGCAGGACCCCTTTCACTAAACAATAGGTGGTGTTTGCACTAAAACTAGCTACCTACTTGATAAGAGATATATTGCAATTACCAAGTTTGAAAAAAAATCTGCAATTAAGACTTATATTGCAGAGGACTGATCTGTTTCCCAGGGGTGAAAATAACTTTTGTCATTATCTTTTTATGCAATGAATACTTCTAAGTCAAAGGCACTACACCCAAAGCTTGAGATAAAGCTTAGCTTAAGGATAGTATTCTGCAAGCATCGTACCATCCATCTTAATAATGCCATTTCGTCTGAGACGCATGAGCTCTTTGATCCGAGATTTCAACCGCTTCTCTTCTACAAAGCAAAAGTATCTATATGAGAGGTAGATATATATGTAATATGAAAATTACAATTGGCACACTATAATGTAAGGGAAAAAACTCTCGACTGAAACAAGACGGAAAGCCAGTTTTTTTGGGTTTTTTTACTGGCGGTGTTTTGTTGGTTGGTTGTATATTCAGGACGCTTTAACCACTTTTGGTCATACCGCGTCAATGGGAGAAGGAAGGGAAGCGCGGAGCCATGTCCCCGGGGGTAACCCCCTTACTCTTTGCGAAGAAAGACCTGGTATCTTTACCCGGCGACCACACAGACATGGCCACAGCGGGGCTCGAAGCACCGTTAGGCTCTCAAGTGGCCAGAGCACTCGAGGCGAGCGCTCTAGCCCGCTGAGCTATCGGGCCGGCCCCGCGTTGTTTTGTTTCGATAAGCAAGCTAATTATAGTACCAGTAAATACTACACTCACTTTGTAAGCTTTCGAAATACTTTTCATGGTCGGTAGCTGAGTGAAACTGCTGAAATACCCGCATTTTGTCTTGGAATTCTCTGATAAAGAAAAAAGGAGAAGACGTTGTGATGGAAGCATTTATACAACATGGAGGCACTGCATATGTAAGAATAAATACCAGTGATTCTCAATGATATTTATTTGATAAAATATTAATAGTATATATACATGTATCAACATGTACACATACGTCTATGTGTTTTAACACTTCTTTGCAAAGTATCTACATATTTTAAATCTTGGGCAAATAGAATAGGACTCAAAGAGAAAATACGAAGAATTAATTTTGAAGAATAGAAGACTGGTTTTGCGATCGTGGGTCAATATTTTCCAAAATTTTAACTTGGTTCTCAATGCACCATAATAGTCGTTAAAAGAGATATCATTACTTGGGCAAGATAATTGTTTTTACTTACTTTTCTTCTTTGGAAAGTTTTTTCTTGTTGGCCTGAGCTTTCTTTATTCCTACAGAAGTGGAGTTTGGTATAATGCTATACTCTCTGGCTATCTTTTTCCGTTTTTGTCGATCCTTCAACCGTTGTCTGTACATATCAGCTTGGGCAAGTTTGAAAGCTGCAAATGAGGCCAAAGTTAAGCGAAGTGCACAATTAAATTCAATGAAGTCAATATTATACATTTGTAGACACAATGTGTTTCCCGTTCTTACCTAATTTAAAGAATCATATTATATCTAGTTCAGACAAATTAGTCTTAAAAACGTACTCAGGTATGGTTCAGGCCGCAGAGTGGGGCCAAGTATGTTAAGGTTCAGCTTTGTTTAAACACAATCATGAGACAACATTGGTTAATCATGAATATATTGAAAAACTTTCAAGCTAGGCTTTATTAAATAATTTTTGTACATTTTAATTAATGGGGTAAAATATTTTTGGCTACACTTAAACACATGCTATCACTCCATTATAGTTTAAACACAATTAGTCTCATTGGATATATTTATACTCTGTACTCACCTATATCTATTTCTTCATCATCATAATTTAGTGAAAGACTACTGACTAGAGTTTCTGCTTCGTTGTCAAACTCCTACAAAAAAGACAATTTCAATCAACATTAGCAAACATTGGTTTATTGATACACGTGCACACATACAAAGTATACTGACCACTGCATATACCATTATGGATTTGGTTGAGTAGAACACATAATAAGAAAGAAATATCATATTAATAGTAATCATCTAAGACTAGGGAGGAGCCATGTTGCTAATGTGTCCCCCATATGCTTTCGGCTTTGAGTCACATCGAATCTTGCACACCTACAAACCACTTAGGTAATCCAATGTCCCCAATGGCATACACAACCCAAAATGTAAAGGGAACCGCCAGCCTGGCCTCTAACGCTGCTTTACAGATTCATATAATAACCCAATTGTCTATCCTCCAACTTACAGATTTTTTTCGTTCTATCTGTAGCTCACCATAAAATTTAGCAGTAATTATTTATCACACACTATTTACCATCATTGCGACATTAAGGTTAGTATTTGTATGGTAACAAGTTTCTTTTCACAAGAAGTTATGCAAAGTCTAAAAATAGCACACATAGGTGCAAAGTATAGTTTGCTACTCCAAGTTAATACGAGACAAACCCTTTCAAAGTCATCCCGTAGAGGCATGTAGCCAAGTTCCTGCTGCTCCAATGGTGAAAGCTCAATAGGGGGTAATGTAGTAGAAAGACTAGGTGATAGTGGTCCTGAAAGAAATTATTGCCACTCATAACAAGTCAGATACATAGGCCACAAGAGTATTATATTAACAAACATTAATTCAGTCTTTTTTATAGATGCATATACCGGGTAACAATTTTGTGTGTGCTTAACGTATTTGTGCATTTTTTCGTTCAAACTTAACGTTGTCAATTGAAGATTCACCCAAGATAGTACCCACCCCCGTTACTTGAACCTTATAACTAAACAGCTAAACACCAGATACAAATATGAGTTTTATGAACAAATATGAGTTGCGTTGGCAAAGTACCTACTGTTTAAGACTGCAGTGACAATTCATAGATGCATCCTTCTGATACATATATGAACATCTTGCACAATATTTAAAGAGATGGTACAGGGCCTACCTCCATTGGGGCATGTATGATCTGTTATTTTATTCTCCCTCTCCAGCTTTTGTATTGTGACTGCAATGAAAGTAACCATAGCATAAAGCAAAAATCATGTCTTAAAGATGAAGGCTTTTATATAATCCTTTTGAACAGGACAGTGGGTTCAATATTGTTGCTGTTTTAGCCGATAACATCAAGAGACCTATGCAAAAACTTGAATTTTCCAAATGATCTTGAGCCTAATGGTGCATTGTGACAAACTAATTACTAGTATGTAATGTAAGATGGACATACTTGGGACACGTTTTTGAGGGTACTGTGTATCACTGATCAAGCCTTTACGGGTTGGTTGCTTACCTTTTCCAATATTCCCATGCAGAAAGAATGTATGGTAATGTTCCATGCATTCTGTTAAAAAATAAGACATTTTAGTATGTAGTAATGCCACTTTATCAATTTTGTTTCTTCATTTACTCTTCCTATATTTCTTTAAGTCAATAAACCAGAACTTATATCTTTATAGAAAGGAACTCTTACGTAACATGTCAAGAGAATATGATCAACTGATCAATATGATCAACAATATCAACTGTATTTTATAATTAAACAGTGCTGCAACATACCTTCTGATGTCTTGGTACTGACATGATTGGCAACATCCTCCCTAAATAAAAGAAAAAACAAACTTACTAGAGATTTTATCAAAACTTCGATCCTGCTAACAAAGTTTAATATCCGTTTATTTTTTTTCCCTCAATTTATGTAAACACAAAACTAAGTGAAAAATGTTCAACCAATACATAGTTATAAATACAAAGTGGCTGGACAGAAACTATCCAACCCATAATGATGCACCCACCAGTTGCCAAAACCATATTGTTCAACAGCATCAAGGAACTCTTCTTCCTCTGTTGCTGTCCAGGAGCCAGAGATACTCTCGAACACGCTAAAATTACCATCATCCTGCAATAGAGAATCGTCCTATAAATAAAAGCAGAGCATGGCATCTGGTTAGAAAATGTATCACTTGACCGTGTTCAACATTTTTTTTCACAGCATAAACTGATTGCATTATGATACAAAACCATTGGATTAGTATAGAACTCTCTGAACTGGATAGTGAAAACAAAAACCTGCCATTAATTACAGATGGTATATTGACACCCATATTACCATGTTTTAATAGGTAATAACGCTGTGCATTGTGAGATGTTTTGTTACAAATTAGAGGTTGCTTCAAATTCCAAATTCATGCTAAACATTGCACTGTTGCTCTATGATGCAAGGTCCACTTAGTACATGTAGAATAATCAGAAAATTCTTAATTGAACATTGCAAGCCAGATGTGAAAAAAATCTAAGATGTGTAAACAGAACACATAATATTTGTAATGACTAATATGATGTACCGACAAGACATATATGTACTATTTATAATATAATAGTTATCTATTAACATGTAGCCATGCAGGCTTTACAGTATAAGTAGACCTATGGACATTTGATGGGAAAATTGAAAACCCAAGTCTTTAGTTGGTTTCTTGGTTGAAAGTGGATTTTTTACATATTATTATATTATATAAGGTTATATACATACATAAATAAATATATATATATATTATATGACTTAATTTATGTAGTGACATGATGCAATCATATTATCATTGAAATAGGGAGGCAGCAAAGGGTGTCCAGCGGTACCCATGCTGCAGCCAGGCAATCAATCAGCTGATCCAGTAAAGGAGCGCCACCAAGTGTCAACGCCGCGAACGACTGTGAGGCTGAGGGCAGTGTTGGTCGCAGACCAGCACGCACCGGCCCACATTCCCGGAGACAGACCTTTGTGTTTCTGGGCAGAGTGAGCAGGCCAGACGCCATCGCGTGTTCAAGCCCAAGCGTGTGCCAGTCAGCTAGTCTACTCCAAACCGGAGCGATGGCCGCCATGTCTGGCCCTGTCTAGGCGTGTACATAGCAGGGCCCCAGCGGCCCATGCAAGCCTGGCTTAGATGGTGGATACTCACCAGCACTTGGTAATCGTGTTCCTTCTTGTGCGGCCCGGCTTCCACACCGCAGGCGGAGCACTGCAATATCACACAAAGAAATCGATATTAACCAGAAATTGCTTTCAAGGCGGCCGGCCCTAGCTAGCCGGCCATTTTACCAAAGTAACAACGCTGACATGCAATAATATTCTGACCAAAATGCAGTATACTAGACGAAGCGGGCTTCAACCGGGCCCAGCGGCAGCGAGGATGGCTACTACAGTCACGTGACTTGCCTGTAAACAAAGGTCAAAGTCGGTGCACTCCACACAGTGAATTCGGCAGGTCAAAATTGGGTTCTGGCAGTATGTGCAGCTGTATTTGGCCATTATTCATATCCTACAGAGATTCTAGAATGATATTGTGTGGTTGTTTGGCACTAAATATCGCGTAATCCGCAGTGAAATGATGGTTTCCGACAGGACTCGCTGTAACGTCTCGCCATTTCCAAACGCTGCTTTCTCAGCCAAGCCCGTGACGTCACCAGCCATGACCTATCTAGGTCAGCGTGTACAGGTTTTCTTGCCTGCCTGGGGCGAGCAAGCGGCGTGGAGATGGGCGTGAGCACCTGGCTAGTGACCGGTGGTGTACGCCGCTACGGGCTATGGCAGCAATGTGACTGTTCTGCATAAGTGGCATGCGACAGCTGTTTCGTACAACAGCATTTGAACAAAGACAATTCATGCCCCGTATGTGCCACTGATCAACCGTCATGCCTAGTGACTCGCATGATATGTTATAAAAAATATGCGGGTAGAACCCCGGCGTTACCCCTGAACGTCTAACAGTCGAGATCACACTTGGGAGGCATGAAGTGGGTTTCTTGGGCAATGTGAAAGTATGCCTACTCATGTTACCACTTCATTAGTGTTAATACCACAGCTCAGCAATCCAAGCTTTCAAACTTTTCCTTATTCGCAATAATACGGGTCTGGAAGTGTGGGGGGGGGGGGGGGGGGGTGGCGGGGGCAGTTTCGATTTTTCAAAATTCTCAGTATCGAATGTCGAATTTATCACGACGTTCCCTGTCGCTGTTTGGCTGAGTTCAGAGTCATTTTTTTTCTATAATGCCACTATCTGTGTCCATGTCGCTTTTTCCGTCCCCCAGTGTCGGAATTTGGAGGTCAATATTTTTCACATATGCCTGTGTCGCCATTTACCCCTTAAAGTCCAGAGACCTAATAATACACATGGTGGGGTGGAGGGAGGCATGTTTTTCACCCGGAGCTAAACCAGTTTCTTGGTTTCCAACAATGGGTCCCTTAATTTACAAGCATATTAAATCTAAGGAAAACCTTACGAAATCCTGCCCTCCTCTACTTTCTTTAAAAAAATGATATATATACCTATACTCCAAGATAAACCAAAACGATAAATGACGAACTATATATAGCAGGCTACTAGAGGGAGGGGCCCAGCTAACACACAATGCTCGCACACGTTGGTTTTTGGTTGTAATCAGGGCATCTCAAAGTTAACATGACAACGTTGTTACAACGTTCGTCGCAAAGATTGAAGTAATATATTTCTAGCCTTTTACCATAAAAATAAAACCTTTGCTATGTGTAGTGACTAATAGAACTGGGCTGTGTGTAGCAGTTGTTATAAATACAAAATTGTGAGATGTCGAGGGTGGACCTTTTCCCAACGTTAGGACAACGTTACCTGAAAATTAGACATCATGAAAACAATATGTAATTGATTGTATTGGCAATCATGCTTCTGATTAATTCATCATATACGCAGTTGTTTCTCACAGAAGGCACAATTTTAATACTGGACTGAATGTCGGACAACGTTATCTAAAAACTTTCGGGAAACATAAAAAAAAAACATACATTTTCGCGTTATCTCAACCAAAACCAGACAAACAAAAAAACTGTTGTCATGGCGTTAACTTTTTTGGCTGGGGGCGTTGGGCGTTTTCTCTCTATATATATGAACCCCTCGAACAGTTATAATATAACGTGAAGGCTGCAAGATATACAGCAAAGGCTGCGGGAAAATATAATATATCGACCGATCTTCCCATGCATCGCGGTTGAAAGGGACGAGGCGGGGCACTGCAGGAGGGCACTATGATAACATCAGATTTCCCTTGATTCCGAAAGAGGTGAACGGCGACACGCGACATTCCAGTTTTTTCAAAAGTTCATTCCAAATTTCGACAGTACACGGAAACTGCGAAAGTGGAAAACCATGGACCTAAACAGTGGAGGCCCCCTTCCAGACCCCTAATCTTCGCCCATCGCGCTTACCGGCCGTTGTCCAGGAAATCTCTACTGTCAGCCTCAAACAAAGTTCTACATCCGTCATCATTCCACAAATCAGCTGTCGTACACTAATTGCGTAGATGCTCAGTCGGCTTGACGCTCTTACACAGCTTACATACACCTTTCATCCATGGACAACGGGGCCAGGGGGAGGGGGGGGGGGGGGTACGCAATAGCCTCTGGGATTTGCCCTAAATTGTTTCCCGTAAATTCTTCCCCTACAGTGGAACGGAGACAGTATTTGTTTTTAGGAATACTTGGGAGGAGATCGAGCGGGTGGGCCGGGTGGCAAAACTTAGTTCTTCTTATCCAAAAAGATCCGCCGGGGCAAAAAATGATATTATCACAAAAATGAGATCCAGGTATTTTCCAGAAGAAACATGTGATAAACATGAACAAAAGTACATCTCACGCCACACTGCAGGATCATGATCGTGCATGAACCTCTTTGCGAAAAAAAGAGCGTAAACATACATCACACATCACATAATTAGTAGATTTTTGCTTATTTATTCTCAAAATTCTAGCACATGTGTGTACGGACCGTTTGTGTCAATAGACAAAACTTGTCTATTGCCATATGTTCCCCATTTGACCTTGGACTCGGTTTCTCTTTTGCCATTGTTCTGTTCCACTGCTCGTTTACACATATCTGTAAAACTTGAGTACAGTTCGCGGCCCACTGTCTTTTCAATGTTGCCATGGTATTGCATTGCCTTTCCCTTTATTCGGCCTCCTAGGGTGGCTTGAGGAACGATTAAGACATCTCCAGGAAGATCCAACACAGAAACAAGCTTTCCATCCCCAGATTCACTTAATTTAACATTCAAGCAGTTGTTTGCTGAAAAAGAAGAAAGAAATAAAGCAAAAGATAAAACTATAATTTTCATATACTTGTAGAAAGATATATCGTTCAGTAAAACAACTTGTAAGGCCAGCATATCTTTAAGATGCAAACATAACATATAAGTTAACCTGGTACTGTCTTACATACAGGTATACCTGGTATTAATATCTGTGGAAATATCCAATTAATACTTGATTTAAGCTGTACACATTAAATTGCATACCCATTTTTTCAACCAGGTCAGGTGTTGCTTCTTTCAGGAAACATATATAAGTTATTATGCCTTTGTTAATCTGCAAGGGGAATATTTGTTAGGAATATATATGAATGTAAAATAGCGCATGTCTGTAACCTGCCAAGCAATACAAACAGTTGTGTATATCTATTTCTAAAAAAAGATGTGCACATATATAAATATATAAGATTTAATTTACATGCTACATATCAAATATAAAGCTTTAATTGCTTCTTTAAAAATTCATGTTCGCTTATACTAGTACTATTAAGGATATACTATCATATATAAGTTACATTATAAATATTATATAAAAAGTTGGTGCAAATGCCCACACGCTTATCTGGATAGCATATAGTAGGCCTACTGGTATTCAGATATACCGGTAGATATGCTTTCTGCACAGATTTTCTGTCTCATACATTCAGAAAAAATAAATATTACTTACTTCCTCAAATAATGCTGGACTTCCATCTTCAGGTGGCTTTACTTGCAAACGTGCAGAAAGACACTGCTGAATTATTATTCTTGCTCTTGGAGTCGCCATATCATAAATTCTAAGAAATAAAATGATATCAATACATTAAAAAAAAAAGTAATATATATGAACCGTGTGGATGCAAAGCAGTGCTAATTAAGGAGGCTTTTGTGGATATGCCCTTTGCCAGGACTCGGTTCAGTGTTCTTGCACAGGCAATATGACCATAAGCATGCCATAGGCATAGCTCCATCCTGTAGAATTGTACATAATATATAAGTTACATAAGTAAGCTTATATATGTTGGTAATCTTGGTAACAGTGTAGATCTATGTGGCCAGATTAAGAATTAAAACATGCACAGGCGCAGTAAATGGAGAAAGCGGGGAATGTGCAGACCATAGGATGTAGAGATGGAACATGTACCCTCGCTCCCCCTCCCCTCCCCCTTCCTCGATTCCCTTTTCTCCGTCACCCCCATGTATGGTGAATGTGCACGCAGGTGCCTCTATCGGGAGTGGGGGGGGGGGGGGCGGCTTCACACATGTCATATATATGTTATATGACATACATGATATTGATAACCAGTCACTCAGTCATGTGTCACCATAGGGGTTGAAGTGAAATTGGCTATCTGTTGTTGCACATCACCATGCATCTGTCGTCGGTAGCAGTAACCTGCCAGTGGTAACTCGCTCAAGCTGCTAAGCTACCAACAACTAACCCGTAAGAGGGAGCTACCGTACCTTCTTTCGGGAGATGGCCTTTGATCCTAATAACCGAAAATACTTTAGGATTTGGGTCAACGGCTACAAACATCCATTTGCACTTGCTTCTTTAAAACGTGTTACAAGTGTGGGCCAGGTACATTTATTAAGACGAAAATTTCCAATTTTCGTCTTATGTCGGTGTGTTCGGTGAATCTGTCTGTATGTGTGTCTGTCCGTTTGTAACGTAACGCATTATCTTTCGAATGCCTTAAGCTATCGACTTCCAAATTCACAAAAAGATGCGGAATGGCAATCGTCAGGCTAAGTTCGTAGATGGGCTATGTAGATCAACGGTCAAGGTCACAGGAATTTTTCGCAATTCGCTTAACCATTGATAGATAGGAAAAAAAATCGGCAAAATCTCTATAGCGTTCCGAGTTTGTACTTAATGACGCTCAAAATTAATTCACGTGTTGGGCTCATAGGTACCGTATATACGGTGTTTCAACTTTGAACATCGTCCGCATAGTTCTTCTGCAAAAAATTCCCAAAGTTTAACATGGGACCCTATGGGAGCATTTTGGCGGGAATCAGGCCTCCTCAATTTCTCCATGAAAGGGACATGTCAGACAAACGACACGCTGCGTGAGACATGACATTAGTATTTGGGCGTAAAATATTATATTGACCAAGGTCACGCTTCCAAGGTCAAGGTCACATCAAGGTCAAGGTCACGAAACAGATTTTCCCGCGGTACTCCGTTAATATCGGGTCTAGAGATTGGCTGTTTGTTTGAGAGTATTCATCAGGGAGAGGCGGTATCGCAGTATGTGCTCAGATTTTTCCGGATACTGAAGGATTTTCGAGTAATCGGCCAATTAATATTCAGCGTACGTGTCAAGTGGCGTTTTGACCTTTGCAAGGCCATAACTCGGTTAATATTTGAGCTAGGGAGCCCAGATTTGGCATGAAGCGAGAGACAGATGTAGTATTAAGCAGGCAAAATCGCGATAGAATTGCCCTAGGACGCTTAGTTTGGCCGCTAGAGCGCTCGCAAGAGGTGCACCCCCCTCCATGCCGACGCTCCCATTATGAGTCAACGGGCGATATGGACCGGCACTCTTTCGGGTTGGCGATGGCCGCCGTTCGCTTAATAGCGACGCTAGAGAGTCGGGATTGGTTGCAAAAGACGGGCAATAGTCGACTTGGGTATAAAAACCGCCTTCGTTTTTTTCCTATCACGCTTAGTTCCGCCGCTAGGGGGCTCCGTAATTCAGCGATGAAGAGTACGAGAACAACGTTTAGAGCGTGACCAAGGACACGTAGAAAGTCGGGATTTGAACGTATTCACTCTAAACGGCGCCCTCGACCTGGAAAAATAGCCCGCGTTGAACAGCAGCCGTTAGATGGTGCTCATCCAGCACACCACGATACTGGGGTTCCATTTTGGGCTAATTTGCGCTTTCAGCCAGCAATTTGGCCTCGCTACAGCGTTCAGTGGGCGATATGGTCTCGAACGCCAGGCTGAACAACCAATGAGCGAGCGGCGATGGGTCTTTAAATGGTCGAATTGGTCCCATAATCCCAAGTTTCGTCTTCCTTCTCAAGCTCTGGTCTGTCTGTCTGTATGTGTGTCTGTCCGTTTGTAACGTAACGCATTATCTTTCGAATGCCTTAAGCTATCGACTTCCAAATTCACAAAAAGATGCGGAATGGCAATCGTCAGGCTAAAGTTCGTAGATGGGCTATGTAGGTCAACGGTCAAGGTAACAGGAATTTTTCGAAATTCGCTTAACCATTGAAAGATAGGACCAAAAATCGGAAAATTCGCTATAATGTTCGCAGTTTTCATTTAACCACGTTGAAAATTATTTCACGTATTGGGCCCATAAGTACCTTCTATACCGTTTTTCATTTGTGCAAATCGCCCGAATAGTTTTCCTGCTAAAAATTCCCAAAGTTTAACATGGGACCCTATGGGAGCATTTTGGCGGGAATCAGGCCTCCTTAATTTCTCCATGAAGGGGACATGTCAGACAAACGACACGTTGCGTGAGACATGACATTAGTATTTGGGCGTAAAATATTATATTGACCAAGGTCACGCTTCCAAGGTCAAGGTCACATCAAGGTCAAGGTTACGAAACATGTATTCCCGCGTAAGTTCGTTAATATTTGGTCTAGAGATTCGCGGTTCGTTTCAGAGTATTCTTCAGAGAGATACGCAAAAGTAATGTGCCCTCAGATTTCACCTCACATTTATAGTTTTCGAGTAATTGGATGATCAATTTTGACATTGCCGAAAGTGCAAATTGCCGAAAGCGCAAAAAATTCGCTGTGACTACATAAATGCAGGTAGATAACTCATATGTGGTGGAATACGTACCCATATTACTGACATCATGTATGCCAAATACCATCAAAATCGAACCAGTAGTTTCGACGCTGGCAAATAATCACACTTTAACATGGCCAAGCCCATTATAAAGCCTCGATACGCCAAATGACTGACGGCGTGCCAACGTCATGAAATGGGTCTTAACATAGTCGAATTGGCCCAATAACCACAATTTTCGTCTTCCTTCTCAAGCTCTTCTTGACCGTCTCGGTCTGTGTGTCTGTCTGTCTGTCTGTTTGTAACGCGGGGCATTACTTTTCGAATGCCTTAAGATATCGACTTCCAAATTCACAGAAAGATGCGGAATGGCAATCGTCAGGCTAAGTTCGTAGATGGGCCATGTAGGTCAAAGGTCAAGGTCACAGGAATTTTTCGAAATTCGCTTAACCATTGTAAGATAGGACCAAAAAACGGTAAAATCGCTATAACGTTCGCAGTTTGCATTCAATCAAGCTGCAACTTAATTCACATATTGGGCCCATTAGTACCTTCTATATCGTCTTTCATTTGTGCAAATCGCCCATATAGTTTTCCTGCTAAAAATTCCCAAAATTTAACATGGGACCCTATAGGAGCATTTTGGCGGGAATCAGGCCTTCCTAATTTCTCCATGAAGGGGACATGTCAGACAAACGACATCTTGCATGAGAAATGACATTAGTATTTGAGCGTAAAATATTATATTGACCAAGGTCACGCTTCCAACGTCAAGGTCACATCACGGTCAAGGTTACGAAACCTATTTTTCCGCGTAACTTCGTTAATATTTGGTCTAGAGATTTGCGGTTTGTTTCAGAGTATTCTTCAGAGAGATGCGCAAAAGTAATGTGATTTCACCTCACATTTATAGTTTTCGAGTTATTGGACGATCAATTTTGACATTGCCAAAAGTACAAAAAATTCGCTGTGACTACATCAATCCAGGTAGATGACTCATATGTGGTGGAATATGTACCCATATCACTGGCATCATGTTTGCCAAATTGCATCGAAATCGAAGCAGTAGTTTGGACGCTAGCAAATAATCACACTTTAACATGGCCAAGCCCATTATAAGGCCTCGATACGCCAAATGACTGACGACGTGCCATGCCAACGTCATGAAATGGGCCTTAACATAGTCGAATTGGTCCCATAACCCCAATTTTCGTCTTCCTTCTCAAGCTTTGCTTGACCGTCTCGTATTTAAGTATGTAGATCTCTATGTAGAAGAGGAAAAGCTCAATAAACAGTTATCAAATCTGGCAATCTGACGGCCGTACTGTCGGTCTCGGTTCATGGAAGCCTGATAGTCTCAGTCAGCTAGGGTGCGGGAGTATATAGTCGCCACCCAATACGTAACATATTATCCCCCTAATAAAGCAAATGTCCCGTAATAGTGCGATACATGCGTCCCCGTGTCCCGCTGCGGTCAGGCCATTGAATTAAAGACAATAAGATCACTGCATAGGGATTGATTGCATTTAGATTTGCCTGCGTCATTACGCACCCTAATTTTAAGAATGTATAATTGTCTCTTACTTACGATGGAATGATATCACAATAAAAAAGTAGCCGTCCAAGCGTCCTTTGTCACTGGGGTTGTCATAGTACTTTCATCATGTGTTCGTCTTGGGCTTTTGTAGGACATCACAAAGTACAAAACACATCTCAACTGTTGGGGGTATCATACCTTTGCGGGCCTTGGTGGCATCTTTATATTATACATATTTCCTCTCTGGGCCACTCTCCATCTCGCATTCTCGCCTGGCACAAAACAGGTGCGAGATCGCGAGGGTGAGAACGCGAGAAGTTCTCGTGATCTCACACTCTCGCGATCTTCCCCTCACGTTCTCGAAATCTTGCCCCCGCGATCACACGCTCGCCTACTCTCGCCTTCGCGTTCTTGTTTCCCGACGCTGGGCTATCAGGCTATGGGCGTTGGGGGCCGGGCTTTGGTTCGGTGCGCTGGAATATGGCTCCGTGCGCTAGACGATGGCTCGGTGCGCTGAACTACGGCGCGGTGCGCTGGGCTATGACTCGGTGCGATGGGTTATGGCTTCATGCGCTGGGCTATGGCTCCGTGCGCTGAACTACGGCTCGGTGCGCTGGGCTATGGCTCGGTGCGATGGGTTATGGCTTCATGCGCTGGGCTATGGCTCCGTGCGCTAGACTATGGCTCCGTGCGCTAGACTATGGCTCCGTGTGCTGGGCTATGGCTCCGTGTGCTTCACTATGGCTCCGTGTGCTACACTATGGCTCCGTGCGTTAGACTATGGCTCCGTGCACTACACTATGGCTCCTTGCGTTAGACTATGGCTCCGTGCGCTACACTATGGCTCCGTGCACTGGACTCAGTATGGCTCCGTGCGCTGGACTATTGCTCCGGGCATTGGACTATGGCTCCGTGCGCTACCTTTTCCACGGACCCCCCCCCCCCCCCCGCCCGGGCGGGATGCAACAAAATAATGATCAAATACATAGATGCCTGATAGTATTTAAGTGCTATCTAGAAACCGTTACAGATAAACCGCCCGTACCTGCTGCTCAGTGTGAACTGGACATCGGCGTGGGTTCGACCATCGAAGGCGCACGGAATGGCGGCCGGGAGAGGAGAAAAGTCTAAATGGATCGATATTTGTAAGAGATACTACAACAAAAGGTCAGGAAACCGGCTGGGCCGCATGAACTAATCTCCCGAATTATCGTATAATCACAGATTAGGATCCAGATGATATTCAAAAACTGACAACTCGATCTGGGGACGAGTACCGACTTTCGACAAAATAGACTAAAATATATTCTTCCATACGTACGCAATGTCATAAAACAGAGCAGTCGACATATGCTGGACCCGGACTATAAATACGACTAATTTTTCTGATTGGTCATTTATGAAACGGCTATAGCCGCAAGGCACTTTGAAATTAGCCACGTTTTTCTCACTGTTACAGCGCCACAAGGCGCGCGTCAAGGAGCAGTCTGGCGCGGCGCGGCGCGTCCAGTGTGTGGAGGTCCTTAATCTATGATTTCCATCGGTAAGCAATGGCATTTCCTATGTTTAGTAGCATACGCGACCTTGAACTTCAAGAAATAAACATGACCGCTCCAGCGGGACACGATTGGTCTCGTCGACCGACGGAAAATGAAGAAGAGGACCCCGTGGAAAAAATGATCAGCAAAACTGGGTGTTTGCAGTTACATTACAAAGTGCAGGTGAGTGTAAATAGGCAAGAAAGTGGATTGAGCATGCCATGGGCCATCACTGGCCATGGCATAGCCATAGCCATAGGCATAGGCGGCACCAGTCCCATATCATATGAGACAGTTGTTACTCCACACAACACTCAACAGTCCCATGTCCGCATGTAGAAAATGAGGGTGTAAGATTTGTTTTTGTGGGTGACTAAGTGTTTTTAACCGCACGATCCATCAAACCCTTGTTATTTTGTAATCTGATACCTTAACTTCATATTTACCACAAAACCCACATGCATATGAACTAACAAAGTATCGCATTACTATCAAGTCAGTTGAAATGAGACTTTCTTGTTGTTTATCGCGCCATTTCGTATTTGGTCATTCTTCACCAGCGGCTTTCGCCAGGTGGCGTTTCGCTTATTACGTGTCAATGGCTGGGTGTATGAAGCGCCACCAAGAGAATGGTGCAGTTTTAACGACATGCAAGCATGTGCAGTTTCTCCACTGGGTGGGCAAGTTGGCGGACAGAACTGAGTTGTCCGCTGCTTCGAAAAATCAACAGACGATATCGTTGTAATCACGGAGACGTCAACCAAAATAACAAGATAAATTGTAAGATGCATACTTTTAGAAACTATTGCCATACCCCAAAAAGTTCTCGCCATCAGCACAACTTCTCGCCATGCGTGTTTGTAAAATGCTGTACAGGATTTGATAGACCGGACATGTGGCGTTGTTTCCCAACAACGTCACATAGGGCTAAGGCGGCACAGCCGCAGGCTATCACTGTCAGTGTCACTCGCTGGGTGACTCGGGTGGGGGGGGGGGGGGGGAGGTTTACCAGGCCTAAAATTTGAAATCGCGGACCAGTGAAAGTCCTAACAGAATAAATATGAAGTGCAGACCCGTCATTCCCGCGTCAAGTTGCTTCATTAGGTTCCTGAAACTTTTATGACTTTCATCGCATAGTCATTTCTTTGGTCAGTAGTGTATTTTCTTCTAATCCGGGTGATTTGTATCCTCCCTTGTTTTCTTTTGAATGCCCCGCCGCTTGCTGGAAGTCAACAAACTTAGCGTGACCACTCGCTCCAGGAGGCGGTTATTGAAATCCGGCGAATGGCTGGGCAACAAAGCGAGAGGTGAAAAAAATCGACAAAAGTCCTAAAAGTAGGCACTTCATATTTATTCTGTTAGGACCTTCAACTTGAGCCACCGGTCCATGATTTCTAATTTTAGTACCAGGGCTATATCCGTGTCACATACGAAAATGGCCCCCCATGTGCTGTGGAGCTGCCCCCTTATATAAAATACCTTATATTGTATTTATACACTAAATGTATTTGTACGGAGACATTATGATAAAAACCGAAAGGACATCTCCACATGGGAGATACTGATTCCAGCAATATGTTACAGCTAATACAGAGTACTTCTACATAGCTGATAGGGATATATGCCTATTCCAATGAAATGAGTACACTGTTCATGTCCGGTGCATATAGGGGTACTAGAAGCAACCTATACCATAGTACAGTCTATTACCTTTCAATTAGCAGCCATCTACTCCACAATGTCCACTGTGGTTTCAAGCTGGCTACATTCAATATACCGATTGAATGAGTGCATACCTGACTCTTAGAAAATAAGTTTCTGGAAAATTTTCCAATTACAATATATATTTATTCTGGTTACCTTGCAGAGATATACCAGGCTACCAAAGAAACGTGCCTAGTGCTGTAGGCTGGTAAACAGCAAAAGAGTCAATTGACTATGACTATGCGAGAATATGATTGTATTGCAATTAGTGTCACCTAATAATTTTTTTCATAATATGAATTAGCATTGCCTACAATAAGATCAATTGTGAACTCAGCCAAATATTAGCTTCATCAGCTAAAGTAGTTTATATTCTTAAAGCTGCTTGTTCAGAAATATCAGTGATCCTGCAGTTTCTGACCTCATCTCTATTATCACCTATACAAGAGTATATCCTAATCCTCTAAATATAATTTAAAAGCTTGACCAATACAAGCTTGAGCAATAATAGAGATACAGTCAGAAACTGCAGAATCACTTAAATATCTTAAGAGTTTGTATAAAATGATATATTTATATTAGTATTTTCTATTAAAACAATATAAATTAAATAGGCATATGGCTAAGAGCTTCTGTAAATTCACCTATCAATGAATGGTCTGTGGACCAAGCGGGTGCAAACAGTATTCAACCGTTTATCCCCATCAATAGTAGTTATGTAGTGTTAACATTGAGGCCTAGAAGCAATAAAAAAATCTGCATGAGCCGAGTGAAGATTTTTGTAAAGAAACTATATGGTAGAGTTCTAACTGATTTCTCTCTGCGAACGGCAACAAGAATATAGAACCATGTTGGGTGACAAGAGGTTTGAGTTAAGTTAAAAATTGCCACCCATGTATAGATTTGCTATGCACAACCATATTGATCTGCTTACATTTGTATTTATTTTCAGGAGTGCATGTTTGACAACAAAGACTGGAGACAATGTCAAGAACAAGTGAATGCATTCAAGGAATGTATGGCAGACTATCACAAGAAGCAGGCTAAATCCAAGACATAACCAAGGCCCCCAGAAGTGTATTTTGTACATAACCATGGAAGTTGCCCAGCATGTATTCACTGTTTAAAACTTACTCGAACTGCTTATGTGCAAGTATAAATGTAGAAAAAATGTGTCTTGCTGGGACACATTGTGACCCAAGAATGCTGACTCATCTTGGCTTTGGGACAGATTAGCTGTTTAAATTGTCCTGAATCTTGACCATGGAAAGAGTCCAGAATGTTAAGCATAGAGTTTCGGCTGGGTGTACCGGTATATTCACAGCTGCTACAAATAGCAAAAACAGTGAATGCACTTGAAATGCTGACTTTATTCAAAAGCGTTTTGTATAGAACATTTATATAAATATCCAAACACAAATTCACTAGTATCGTTGTCATACCTTTTCAACGCACCTTGGCACTTTTTGCTCCAGACAATCTCAAAACTGGGGCAAGAAGAATAGAATAGTGGAGATGATTCAATAATCCAATGCTGCCTAGTAATGACACGATTTGGGTTCTAAGGTTGTAGACCTGGCAAAATTCAGGCTATCGCGTTACCAAACTGTTGAATACCACTCGGTTCGCCATATTCAAGGACGGTCGACCGTGCAAAATCATCCGCAATAACTGACCTTGACCCCTGACTTATTTCAGACAAAGGCTATGCTCAGGAACCTAGCAGAACTTGAGAACTCATTATTTGTTACCCAAGCGGTGTTTCTCAAACTAAGTCGAATGAACTTTATAGCAGTGACCAGTTGACTGTTTTCTTCCGACTACTACAAATTATCAATGCCCATATTTGGATTTCGCATCAACCTACTGTAGTTAATATCCCCAAACTGCAAGTGGGTCTTATTGAAAGACTGCGCGGTTCGGGTACACAATATCGCAGGTCTTCAAACAAGGGATGGTTGCGGGGTCGCGTGGCCAGAAAACGAGAATGAATGGACAGGTTCTGCCTGTTAGTGGTACAACACCTGCATTATAATCCCCGTTATGCAAATAATTCTGTTCGTCAACACTCTTCCACATATGTTTATAAACGTAATTATTTTTTTGGCGGTCAAGCCATCTAACTTTAACCAATGTTGTTCTGCAATAATATCATAAGTCAGACGTAAATCACCAAATAAGTAAACTGCTCAACAACACGTTACGTACAATACAAACAATATACATCACTGGATTATTAGGTGGGGAAGGTCTTGTGTGCATACAGTGCCATATCTGATATCAGGCACAGGTCTGTGGGCACCTACGGGTAACGAACTTAAAGAATATACTTGGAATGTCCCTGAACTAAAAAAACGAGAAAAATGCAACTTCCATAGAGATTCATGGTCAACAGATACAAGCACCCTCAGGGACATGGTTTTGTTTAAAGACCTTCGCCTAAGATACTGGCAGATCATTAATTTCCTTAATATATACCAACAGAATACTTGAATGATAGGGGTCTGGAAGGGGGGGTCCAGTGTCGATTTTTCAAAATTCTCCTTATCGAATGTCGATTTTTCACTATATTCCGTGTCGCTTTTTGGCTCAGTTCAGTGTTGTTTTTTCAAAAATCTGTGTCGATGTCGCTTTTTCAGATCCTCAGTGTCAGAACTTGGGGGTCGTTATTTCAAATATGCCTGTGTCACCATTTACCCCTTCCAGATCCATAATGATTTCAAACCCGAATAACTGCGATCATGTATTACTATGTTACGCATCACTGACAACGCTCACACATGAAAACCACATGTTCCTTGCACATTGCACACATAAAACATCACAGGTCGTTACTTAGTACACTTATATCACAAGAATGTATCCGATACCTCGAGGCGTGAGCTATCATTGACAGTCAATTGATTAATAAATACTACTGCAACAGTAGATCCGCGGTTTGGCCGCCGTTGGCAGAGACAGTATGGGATGCAGATTGTGGACCGTTTCCGTCGACACCGCTTAATCTTCCGGATGTTTCCCCTTCGCTACTGAGCTCCAGAAGGGGCGGCGTATCCATACCAAGCGACGATGACGGCAGTTCCACCCGCCTAACCAGATCCGGACTTTCTACTGATGCCGACGCCGGGGTTTTGCCGAGATTATCATACACTACTTGATTACGCGGGGAGTAAGTAGTCTTTGGGGAGCTCATGGCGGGGCGGATGAAGAGATTTTCCTCCTCGGTGTCGGAACTTTCGTCCGCTGATAGCGCGAGGGGCACGTAGCCCCCTCCGTTACTGGTGCCATTGGGCGGGCAGGCTTTGAGTCGGCCTGGCCGCCAACCGCCTCTCCCCGGCCCAACTCGACCACCACGGCCCGGCAACAAGCCTCGCTCTGGACGGCTATCAGAGGACGAATCCTCTCCGGATATGACGTCACTCTCCAACCCTGCGTGGAGAAGCAAACTCTGCATGCATTCCCCCGCAGCTTCTTTTTTTTTGTCTTACACAGAGCGCACGATAAAATATGGATCAACCTTGACTAGATAAAACATTTAAATACAAACAATTACAGAGCTATCAAAACGTTGACTTCATCGTTCAATAGTTATTTCATAAATTATGTACCACAACATAAAAAAGAATACTGTAATAATAAAAATAAAGTTGAAGATTATTAAAACGTACTGGCAAAAATGTTTCACTCGGTTTCACTAAAACACTTTACACAGTAAAATGTAAGGACTGAATACGAATACACAACATGATAGTTTAGATAATATAATACTGATTGGACACATGCATCATATGTGCAAGTAACACATTCCAACAGTAACAGGTTTCATCACTAGATAATTAGTAGTATTAGCGTAATTAATAATGGGCTTCTCATCATGCTCGGTTGCGCTCACTTTCCTCATGACCACCAAAAAAGTGTTGTGAGCTAAACTAAAATTGCCATCACTGGGTGCATCTGGGTCACAATCGTACAGATCCCGTTACCATTACTAAGCACGGCATGCTGGTTGGCGCATAATTCACCATTGCAATCAAAGCCACTTTTACAACTTCACCTAGTTATTATGACATTTAGCTACATCTAAAGGACCCAATTAAAAGCAGTAGAGCTGCACTAGGTTTTTGCACAGATGTAACCAGCACATTTTTAACACTGGATAAAATAACCAGCATCGCCGAACGTATAATGTTCAACTACGGGGTAGAAAAGGAGTAAGTACAAAAGCTGGGACGTATATATATATGCAACCCAGTACAGCTCCACCGGTCTTCGTGTTGCGTAAACTTAAACACCGATCATCGTAACAACGTTAGTCATGTTCATGGGTTAGCCCGATGTAGTTCAGCGGGTAAAATAATTAAAAGACCCTTATACATATATATATGCTTACTATAACCACCCACAAGTCAGAGCAATAATATCATGTATACAATTTACATGTGCCTCCACAGATACGGTATTATAACCATAACATTAACTCTATTAATTGCACTAATTCTGTGATACGTGAAAATCATCAACACTCCGATTAGACATATATATAAATATAGATATATATATATATATTAATGTCCACATCCTACATTTGGATCTAAGTATAGATGTAAACTAACAAACAGGTCACGTCAGGCTTGAGCATCTGGGTCATTAATCAACAATGATCATTCACCGAACGGGATAAAACAATAGTCTTATTGTTTTTTGGTGATTAATATAAGCCTTGATCTGCATGCAAATCAAATCGTGAGCGCTAGACTTCCACAACATGAGTATCTTAGGAAGGGTTGTCAGGAATGTTACATTACTTTCACCTTAATTCGGTCTTCACTGAGTATTTAAAAGTTACAAGATGAAACTTTTTTAAATCTTTGATGGCCCCACCAAGAAAAGAATGCTGTGACAAACACCACAACCTGCTTCTACGTTGCAACATCGGTGAACCACAACCATGGCTATTCACACCTGCGTCCCCTGCTTTTTTTAACAACGTCACACTTCTATGGACCTAACTTACATGGTACATGCATGTATACCCATGAAATAACTGCCGCCAGCTTCCAGTGGAGATAATAATTCAGCCATGTGCTGTGGTCACAATGTTACGTGCATTTTGGGAGAGGAGAGAAAGCAAGGAAGGATATGATTATCAGGATGACCAAACACCTGAAGCAGCCCGGGAAGGAGGTTTCCAAGGTAGGAGAGTGCGGAAAAAGCAACAATTTAAAAAGGTACGAGATAAAGAAAGAGGGACCACGTGAGAAGAGAACAGTTAACGACCAGGGAGGAACAACCGGTTAACATGAGGTTTATGATGACGAAACACACGACCGCTAAGGTATAAAAGTTAGAACAGAACCGAACATGTTTGCAATGTACTATGGGCCTGAGGCCATACGGTACAATACACTGCTCTGTTCTGTTCTATAAAAGTGAGCTGGGTTACAGGGATAAGGAGATGAATTGCCAAAGATACATATAGAGCAAGCCATATGGAGAAATCGTGTGTATCTCTAGGGCTGGAGCAGCTCAGACCCAGAGCCACTGCCCGGAGTACCGGCCAAAGAGCCCAGGGGGGACGACAGCTGGCTCTGTGAGTCGCTCTGGCCGAAGCTGAGAGTCAGACCTGCGAACTCCAGCGTATCGGTGGGAATGGCGGCCGCCGTCTTCAGGTTGAAGTACATGTAGCTCCTGGAGGGCCACAGCAAGTGTACCAAGACGCAATAAGAGAGGAAATCGGCCGCATATGTCACGCCTGGTGAAAAAAACAAAAAGGGAATACAGTACAACTAATCAGCTAATACAGTCTGGTCTACTGCGCTCTCGTGTTTATGGTCGTAAAATTAACATTAGCATATGTTACATTAGCATTAGGTATTACGTGACAAACTAATTATCAACATTATTTCATATTCCGCGAATAGAAGCATAACGTGACAGATCGTTTCGAGGGACTACGTTTAAATCTCTCTGTAGGGGGCGCCATGCACTCACTGAGGATCGTCTTGTATTTCCACAGCGATGAAACCTGCGTGCAGATCACAGCCACCAGCGGCAGGTAGACGAACCAAACCAGGAATCCGGCACCAAAGTGCAGGTAAAAGCGCATCTTCTCCCGATTGTGCTCCAACAGTAGGGTCTCTCGCATCTCGACCAGGAACCAGGCCATGATCAGAATCCGGAAGCCCAGGATCAGCCATCCGGGCCAAGTCTGCCACTCGTCTATGTTCGAAATGATATCCACCTCCATCTGCAAAGTCGCATGCAGTTTACATTAAAATCGTTATATACAGAGCCATTTATTGACATTTGTGACGTAAATAGATATTCAAACTGACGTTGCCTTATCGACTCCTTGGTGTTCAACACAATATTGATTAATTTTTTTGTGTAACATCGTCAGCAAACGACAGCCAAATCTGAGAGTTTAAGCTGGCAAGACTATAACCCATTTTACCACATGCTTCAATTTTACGAATTCTACCAGAAGTATTTCGACGTACCAGGTTCCAGATGAATAGCCCCATGCTAGCCAGCGTGTAAGTGACCCAGGCCGTGGCCAGTACCACTTTAGCCCTGGGCTCCAGCTCCATGCGAGTGATGGTCCAGCCCTTGACCACCAGCAGCAGTAACAACATGAAGAGACACTCGGCCACGTTGCCGATGAAGTTACCGACAACCTGCAGCAGTTCCACGCCAGCGCCGTCAAAGGCAAACTTGAGGACGTGGATGAGGTTGAACAAGATGCCCACGTATTCTGTGCACATGGCGATGGTGAGCAGCAGCGGCAGCGGGTGTTTCTGCTTAGACAGCGCATAGAGCTGGATGGGGACCAGGAAACAGTAAGCCACGAAGAAAGCGAGGTACACTTCGAAGATATCGTGATGCTCGAAGGAGAACTGGTGCTCGAAGGGGTTGATGTGCTTCATGTGCGGGTGGCCGTTCACCAGCCAGATGTCGTAGTCTAAGACGACGTCACTCGCGCTGTCATAGGCCCATGCACACTGGTCTCGGCCCGTCACGTTACGGTAACACGAAACTGTGCTCACGTACCAAAACCTGAAAAACAACAAACATTCAGGAATTAATTGATTGAGACTTATATTCGCGCCTTATAATGCAATGCCGGTTCGAACCCCATATACATGAAGTGTTCGTCCCGCTCACGTTATGTGCGCTGCGCATATATATAGCCATTTCTTTTCGGGTATAAAGCTACCCAGTCGAATGTTACCAAAATATAAAAAATGCAAAAAATCTATAAAACTGTAGGTTTATCTGTTTATAGCAGCGCAGTAACACCACCATTCCTAAAACCATGCATATGACCCCCCGCCCCCCCCCCCCCCGAAATATAAGGCTGCAGAAAATCCATAAATCTGTCGGTTTATAGCAGCGCCGTAAGACCGCCATTCATAAAACCATGCATATGACCCCCCCCCCCCCACCATTCATAAAACCATGCATATGACCCCCCCCCCACCATTATATATAGCTCTAGTTTCAGTTCAAGAATTATTAACAGGAGAGAACTAAGGTTGTCCCTTCTCTTCAGTAGCGCTACACCTTGTCATTGGCGGTTTGAGGTTCAGAAACAACTTTTGAAAATGTTTAACGTTGATATTATCTGACAAAGCACTTCATAGCATTCGTGAAAAAGATTAACTTTCACGTGGGGAAGTGTCAGCGACACGCCATCTGTCGGGACATCGCTACGTTTGAAGCATCAATTGCTGAAGCCTACACTTGAGGACGATGAGGCTTTTCATTTTCACTGCTTTGAATGGCTCTAACAGCATAAGTCCAGTTAACTTAACTAAATTTTTGGTGTTTTATGAACTAAAATTTTTGTGTTTCATGCCGTTTTTGTGCGTTTTAAGGTTATATCGGGTCAAGCAACCTCCCGTAATATTGAAATACGGTTGGATGAAGACAGCTTTACCACCAGCAACATAACGATTATTAATGTTCTCGGAGTTTAGGTATTGATTAGCTATATGCTACCTCGTTTTGTCGCGATACGATCCGTAATATTATCCTTTATTTTAAGACCCATGTTTTTTATGTTTCGGTCCACCTTCATGTATACATCTAATCCAGTGATGAAAGCACTCGATGAAATGCCCAAGCGAACATGTAAATGTTATGGACAAGATGAGTAATCCCAAAAGCATCAAGGAGTGTCTGACATCTACAGTATCGGTTGCGGCGCCCCCTGATATACATAGCGACTCACCTAAATTAAAAAAAAAGTGTTTTATGTAAGCTTTAATTTCATTAATGACCCAGCATGTAACACTATCGGGTTAGGCTTTAACGCAACTTTTCCTTTTTTCTGCCAAGAAAAAACTGGCAACGATATCGTTTTCGTAAGATAAAAATCCGATATGGAATGGCGATATATAAGCGGCGAAATCCGCAATTTCAGGCATGTTCCAAACATATCCCTGGTGACCGGTAGTTAACAAAGCTTCAGGCAAAATTTAGTTAAGCTTAACCGTAATCCAAGATAAGACAGCTGGCTCTTTAACTGCGGCTTGGTATATTAATGATTCAATAGTGTATCGCATTCTCTAACTGTCCGCTGGTGCATGAAAGGCCAAGGGAAGCTGTGTGAACCTCATGTTCGATCGATAGAAGCATCATCTACATCCGAACTGGCATCACGCAATATCGTCTGCGTTTGCAAGACAACATTTGGGTTTCGGGTTTGCTGTACAAGTACATTCTCGGGTCAATGGAATGGGCGTTGAATGTACCAGACGCAGGTGCCAGGGTGTGAACCCATAAGTGCTTGCAGCTCTATCCCCTTGCCAAGAGAGCTAAGGAGTCTTTGTTCGCGCAAGGAAGGGATTCGTCAAACAAGATGGGATCGCATTCGATATTAGCACAGATGTCGTGGTTTAGCTTATATCCCATGTTCCTCACCCGCACTTCTCATCTGAAGGGTTGACTCGTGACGTCCCAGCCAGTGTGATTACACACCTGACTTTACAATAAGGGTTAAAATCAATATCGTATTGACCAGTGCTTTGTTGATAGAGACACCGACTGTTACTGATGACTGATGACTCCCCACGCCCAGAATCCGGCCTCGGGTCTACCTCCCCCCCATCTCCCCTCCACCCCCATCCTCCACGCAAGCCTTCCTGCCGTTCTCTTTCTACACTCCCCCTCCCCTCTCCACACACCCGCAAACAACCCTGACTAGCGGCAATTCGCCTATTAATCGGAGTGTTAGATGGAAGTATAAGATGTGCAGGTTAATTAAATAGAAATGTAAGATGTGCAAGTTAATTAAATGAAAGTGTAAGATGTGAAGTTAATTAAATGGAAGTGTAAGATAAGCAAGTTAATTAAACGGAAGTGTAAGATGTGCAAGTTAATTAGACGGAAGTGTAAGATGTGGAAGTTAATTAAACGGCAGTGTAAGATATGCAAGTTAATTAAATGGATGTATAAGATGTGCAAGTTAATTAAACGGGAGTATATGGCGCAAGTTAATAAACTGGAAGTATAAGATGTGCAAGTTAATTAAATGGAAGTATATTAACACGCGTCGCCCGAAATATATGACACGGCAATAGTTATTCCCCTGGCGATAGGCTGATCAAACAGACAGCCCTTCTATATCGCGTTCAAAATCGGCGCATGTCTTCGACGCTAACTGGCGATAATTACGTCTCGATCGAATAATGCTTCATTTGCGTATATATCCCGGTTTCCGAGGGCAGTGAGTGTATTGAATGTCGGGCGACGCAGGAAGAAGTCGCCGTCGTTCGCCATGAGTCACTATTGGCAGGCTGGTGTGGGCGTAATGTCAGCGAGCACGGGGAAATCGGCTTCAAGGCGCGGGCTGTGAGGCGATCGATATCGCCCAGCGTTCATTTAAAAATCGGGAATGCAAACGAAACGGCCCCAAGCAAGCTCGTAAAGGTCAGATAACGCAGTTATCAAATAATCTCATCGGAAATCCTCCCCGGGTTCCTGCGCTAAAGTGAATATTACATCGGTATTCCACTGTCTGTGTAAAGTCGAGGGGGCGCGCTTTCCCGAAGCTCTTAGCCTGGTCTGTCCCCAGTAGTCTCATCATCATCTATATCTGTATATCCCTTCATCAGGTTCGTGGGTTTAAGTAAGACACTTTAGCCTCCGCAACGTAGGTCATAACGCCACAATGGAAAGGGTCGGGGTAAAGAGTAGCCATATCTTCGGGAGCACTCCAACCCCCGTGAAGAAAGACACGGGGTCTTCATCTGGCCCAAAGATACCCTTCTGTAGCGTCTGAAGTCCCTAATGCCGTCCAACGTGGCCTAGGTAGAGCGAGGTTTGCTCTGATTTCATTTGCACACTGCTACGTCAGCCCAATGGCCGGTGACACTGGGTTTGAACCCCATATACATGTATACACATGTCTACAGGATGTGAAGTCATTCCTTTACGGAATAGCCCAAGAGACACGGTTCCTTTGTACCGGGGTCCAATGTCGCGAAGCGATGTGACTGTACACATCTTCAATCGCCCAACCTGAAGCCACAAACTATTCGGAGCCCCTTTGAAATGGCACGTCCAAAACGCACCAGCAACTCAACCGGACCTAAACTCCATCCCCGTCATTGCACATTTATTAAGCTTTATAGAAGCGAACGCATCGTTATTATTATTATTATGATTATATTACACCAAAAAGAAATTACTTTAAGAAAATCGGCAACCGAAGCCTTCATGGATAATCGGGCGGTCATTCGTTTGGGTAGGACACCGTGCATGAGACCTCGTAAGTAATGGCCGCAGTTCCATTGGGTCAAATTACAAAAGAGGACATATTTTGGAGGAATACTGTTCTGAAGAGTGAAGCTAGCTTATGTGGGAGCACAGAACAGCTACACATATCCCACATAACAACGCGACGAGCAAGGCCGCATATCGACATGCGGAAATTGGTATTTAATAATCTCGGTCAACTGGGTCTTCCACGAAATTGACCGATCTACACCAAATGAGCATTCGCGCGATTTAACATAATCTCAATTTGCACCGTCCATCCGGGGACAATGAGATTATTGGTATGTGATGGGTGTATTATGCCCTATTTATGTACACATGACCGTTAAATCTGGTAAACAACATTCCCAGATTTATATTCCTGGTCCCGGTTTACGTACAGTTCCATCGCTACCAGGTACACAAACCAGCCTGGCCTCATATCACAAAATGCCACATACATCATTGGCATGATTTACTGCCAGTAGTTGCCTAGATATCGTTGTCGGGCGCGACATATGCAACACATGCCCACTTCGATATCGAGCTGCTTAAATTATAGAAAGCGTTCTCGTGATTTCCTTCGTGAATTCGGTGCACCGCTCGTAAACAGCCTCGGGTGTCACGCCGGCTTGTAAATACTGTCAGGCAGCGGGATGGAAAACTGATGGAGGATGACTTAGCGAGATGGCCTGAAGAGTGGTGAAGCGGGTATGTGGTGGGCGGGGTGGCGAGTGGCTGGGCGTGCTCGTAGTCTCCCATTGGAGTTTCTAAAAGTGTTCATTGAGAAGTAGCAGGAGAATGACCCACTAGGTTTAGGTGGGGATGGGTGCGGGGATGATATTATGTCATATGCGATGTGGGAAGAGGACATCGCCATAATGGGCCCCATTTGGATCAGAGGGTCCTGCCAAAGTGCTTTAGGGTGATGTCTATGTGTGGGTGGGTGTGCTATAGGGGGGGGGGGGGTGCAGGTTCACTGCAGTGCAGGTCATTGCCATTACAGTGTAATGTTCAATTATTGTTAGAAATCTCTATAGGATGCCACATTGCTATATAAATTATATGTATCAGGTGTATAGCTTATAAAAGACTGTAGATACCATAATGTAGATCCAGTCATTCCTTATGTAACTGTCTGTGATCATTGATGAAGTCAATATGTGCCACTGGTGTAACATTGATCCAATGACAGTATATGAGTATGATAACTAGTGATTGTCATGAGTCAAAATATGTTAACATGATTCCAGACATTATTTAAAAAGTGAAATTTGTCCTGCAAAACCCTTGCTTGACCTTATATTTATTTTATATACCTTGATATAACTACATATATATGAATCTATATTTTCTATTTCATTTTATTTAAAAGAAACCATTTACTGCAATATATGTACCATAATACAAGTATATTTCCAAATATTTCTTAATGGATACTTGAACATGTTGAGCTTACTGCCACCAAATATTGTTCACTGCACTGAAAAACAACCATATTTACTCAACAAATTACAGTTTGCTATAACACTCTTTGGGTAAACCTATTGACATATATAAGGGTCATGTAATGTTAAGACTGGTACAAGGTAAGTATGCTTTCTCCCATCCTTACAGATTTTAGTTTTACACAATCAACAAAACTGGAATAGAGCCCACAGGGTATATGGCTACCTAGTTCTGTGTGATATTTTCTAGGAAATTCAATTCCTTTAATTGGGAACTTGGGGGGTAATGGCTACCTAGCGCTGGTACATGCCTCTCTGACCTAGCCTGAAAATCAGACGTTAATGTCGTGACAGTCTGAAGGATCGACACTACGTTAATGTCGTGACAGTCTGAAGGATCGACACTAGTGTCGATCCTTCAGACTGTCACGACATTAACGTCTGATTTTCAGGCTATCTCTGACCATGCTTGTAAACAGAGCCACTGCTCAGAGTGGTCAGAGGCATGTTTCAGGGCTTATGGTTACCAAGCCTCTCTCTAAGCAGTACTTCTAGTAATGAAATGCAAACAGAACTGTCAACTGTCTAGAGACCAGTACAATGTAAACTGCAAAGCTGATCTATTACATCCACCCCCCCTCTCTCCAAATCTCATCTAATATTAAGGGGTGAGGGTTTCTATGAGGCGGTTTCTATGCTGTCCTTATCATGTTTATAGGCGTATACTATTCATCGGACATAAAGAAATATCCTTCTATATTTCTACTTAAAACACCAGTTAGATAAACTTCAGCTTGACATAATAAACTGTCAAAATAATGTAAACTGCTGCAATCGTTAATATGCTTATGAGTCATATACCGATTTATAAATTTCGAAATAGGCCTATAAATAGATAAATTCTCGAAGTAATTTTGTATTCTTACCTAGGTTGGCTTGTATCCCGTACTCTGAAAGTAAACTGGTATCCTGGTATAACCCAGTCAGGATCATCCTCTTCTGCACATAGGCCTTCAAAGGGACAGGGTACTTTTCGAAGAAAATCCTCCTGTCCTTCTCCATTGCAAGTCTGATCCCACGCAATGCGATCCATCTTGTGGAACATCGCAGGACAAGCATTACTCCTCGGTTGTACTGACCGGTTGCCATAGAATTCAAGAAAGTATTCACTATCTACAACAACAAAAGTTAAACTCGTCGTCACGTTATCTCTTGACGTGATATTGCCGTATATGTATCCTTGCGTATTTGTTTTGTCATGCATATTCGTCTGCTGGAAGCCGAACTTGGCCAGGAAATCGAAGAACTCGCGGCTCTTCCAACTTCCTTTTAGATGTAAACAGTGACAACATGCCACCAGAACAGCAGCGACTATAAACAGTTTGATCAAAAAGCGCCCCATCTTGGTAAACTATGGTGTGAACATGGTACACGTACTGATCGCTGATCCGCTTTCCCTGCGGGCCCTGCTTCTTCCAAGCTGTCAACTTGGCCAACTGACTGCTTCCGGTTGTTTAGCATAGGTCACGTTATCGGTCATGTGACCTGCAGGCCGTCACTATTGCTACGAGGTATGTTAAGGACAATTGATCGTCGCCAAGCCGTCTTTGTCGCTTTTGCAGATCCTCAGTGTCGGAATTTGGAGGTCATTGTCGATTGTTGGCGCAAGTGCCCCCAGGCAAGCCCGCTTTCTAGGGGCACAACGGTGTCCATGCAAAGTTCTTTAGACGCCAGTCGGGAATCGACTGTAGCCTTTATCATAATGTGTGCGCGTACAATCATAGTGCTTACGTATTCTATATACCTTGTTTTATCCTCTGACATCAAGAAAGTGTCAACACTAGGTTGTTTCGGTTATATTTTCGCGAAGAAATGTTGGAGCACACGACTTTTCCCGACCAACCGTCCGCCATATTTGTTTTTGGCGGATGCCGGTACCTGTGAATGCAACTTGGTTCCCCGCTCCGTTAGCAAATGATTCTCCGCTAGAGGGCGTTGTCAGTCGCTCACTTTGAACTTAAAGACAACAGCAGCGCCCTCTGTCACAGGAAATTCCCAGTTACAAAGTTAGGGACCCAGGCTACAAATGATTCAAATGATGGAGGGATTCGCCAGGTGGCGCTGCATACGCATGGCGGTTGGTCGGGAAAAGACTATGCTCCAACATTTCTTCACGAAAATATAACCGAAACAACTTAGTGTTGACACACTTTCTTGATGTCAGAAGATAGAACAAGGTATATAGAGTACGTAAACACTATGATTAAACGCGCACACATTATGATAAAGGCTACAGTCGATTCCCGACTGGCGTCTAAAGAACTTTGCATGGACACCGTTGTGCCCCTAGAAAGCGGGCTTGCCTGGGGGCACTTGCGCCAATGTCGATTGCCGATGTTCTTAAAATGTATGCGTCGCGTGTCGCCACTTACCCTTTTACACGGACGTGTAACAGCGCGTGGAAGCTCCAGATTGGTCATATTGGTCATTGGTCTAGGACTTGAATTTGAAAAGGTAATGGTGGGAATCACTGAAAACTTGCGAACGACCTGGGGGGCGCACTCCACCAATATAGCCCTGTCACTGTGATTCCCGAGCACGGCCATCCGAGAGCAGGTGGTGACAAAGATTTCTGGATTTCATAAAAATGTGACAAAGACACATATTTGTCACATATTAATGTCCAGGATACATTTATGAAAAGTTAGGGACAAAGATTGAAGGCCCCAAGCGCTACTATGACTCACGAATTCATCAGGCCACAAGATATCCACCAAAACGACATTCTTTCTAAAAAAATAAAAATAAAAAAGGGCCATTGACAATGTGTCATTTTTACAGTCCTTAACATCGCCTCGCTTGAGGGGGAGGGGGCCCTAGGGGAGGCGGGGGCAACTCCTTACCCCCTTCCCTCCCGGGGCAGGACTTAGGCATGCACTTAAATACATTGCTGTGGGCGGGGGGGGGGGGGGGGGGGGGTCCGCCGAAATCCGCTCGACCGGGGCGTTTTATGGCCAAATTCCGCTCGGAAGGGGTGTTTTTGCCATTATAATGATGTAAATGTCGGTTTTTTCGCGGCAACCCGCTCCATGATTTTAACGCACATTTTCAGAGCCCCCTCGGTTTAAAGGGGTATCTTTTTCAGTCATAAATGTCCGCTCTATAGGGGTATTTTTTTCATTATAAATGTCCGCTCTATAGGGGTATTTTTTTCATTATAAATGTCCGCTCTATAGGGGTATCTTTTTCATCATAAATGTCCGCTCTATAGAGGTATCTTTTTTATCCCAAATGTCCGCTCCCTCAGGCATCAAGGGGCACCCGCGGGAAAAAAAACGGGATTTGTATAACAGTGCCACCCCCCCCCCCCCCCACCTTGTATCCGCCAATGGTACCACATATTGCATACCCAGGGGTCTTGAAGGGGAGGCCCACTGTCCAGTGTCGATTTTTTAAAATTCTCACTGTCGAATGTCGATTTTTCACGACTTTCCGTGTGGCTTGTCCCAAAATCTTTGTCGATGTCGCTTTTCAGATCCTCAGTGTCGGAATTTGGGGGTCAATGTCGAATGTCAATTTTTTGTATAAGCCTGTGTAGCGTGTCCCCTTCCAGAGCCCCTCGCGCAAGAAATAGTTTTCAGTCACGCAATAGGTCGCAATGTCCCTTCGGTTACACCGTACAATCCGGTTCAAAAGGCTGACATGCTCGCCCAGGACCTGAGGACTACCAGGTGCAACGCCTGCCGTGGATACTGCTGAACGGCAGCAGGTCTGGTGTCCTTAAAGAGTGGACCAACACATAGATTGAGAGCATAAATGAGGTGATGAAAGGATATAGCTTCATTTGTTGTCCTCATTTGGGATGGATGACTTGGGCATTGTGTTAAAACAGTGAAGCCTTATTTAGTGTGACATGAATCATTGATTGTAGGCGGTGGAATATTCATAGAAATGGACTTCCGGTCATGCGCACTATACTCGCCAGGCGGCGCACCAAGCGCAGTTGAAAACAAACGCACGTGGCCCGCCCATTTGCATGCGTTCCGCTCTGATTCTCCACCGTACCGAACGCCGTACTTGCCCTATATATATATATAGCGCTGCCTATGAAAATAAGATAACGCCGAAGCAGTGCAACCACGCGCGGGGGGGGGGGGGGGGGGGGGGGACCTCCCCTCCCATTTTGAGGAAGAATGTTATTTTTCAATGCAAAATTTAGGTTGAGGTGTGGACCCCACCCCTCGGTCGCAAGTTTTTATTGGACCTCCCCCCACCCGTCCCCTTTTTCTATTTCCTGTATCCACACTGGGGGTAGGGGGAAGACTATCTCTTGGCGATCATTTCCAGCTTGGGTCACACATATTGGTGCTGCAATGGGAGCAATATTATTTAGCAAAGCACCCCCCCCCCCCCACCCTCTAGCCCAGTATATGAAAAATCAAGGTTTTTTTTCTATCTGGTCAAGGGTTTTATTTTTTCTTTGCCAAATTTAGGGCAAGCATTATTGTTAGCTAGGAGTCAAAAATCATTTGATCTATAGAGCATTATAGAAATTTTTTTAGCCACCCCCCGCCCCCCCTCAAAAAAAGAAAACCTCTTAAGGAAAGTATTTTGTATCACTTCAAGGTTATCTCTTCTGTGATAAATTAAGTATTTTCTTCTCTCAACAAATGGGATACCCGCTGGATTAATTCTCTCAACAAAAGGGGATACCCACTGGATTAATTCTCTCAACAAATGGGGATACCCACTGGATTAATTCTCTCAACAAATGGGGATACCCACTGGATTAATTCTCTCAACAAATGGGGATACCCACTGGATTAATTCTCTCAACAAATGGGGATACTCACTGGATTAATTCTCTCAACAAATGGGGATACCCACTGGATTAATTCATTGTGTCTAATATTAAAATTCAAGCAATTCTGTCAAGTTCAATGCAAGCTTCTTTTTTCGGGGGTTATGGGGGAGAAACACTGAGAACATGGACCTAAAAACATCAGAAACCTTAGATCAGACATCAGGAAAAATCAAATATCACACATCAGAGAAACATCTGAGATCAAAGATACTGCCTTTACATATCTAAGGTCAGAGACCAGAGGTCTGAAAAAGATCAGAGAACATGCCAACTAAACAATCAGAGATCAGAGAACATGCCAACCAAAAAAAAAAGACCAGAGAACTGAGCCACCCTGTTCCACCTCCACCCCCCCCCCACCCCCCTTTTTGTTAGGGAGAGAATTTTCTGTCAAGTGCAAAGCAAGTTTATTTTATATCCACAAATTGAGGGCAAGAGAAAATGCCTTTCCCCCAAATTCAGGATATGCATTTGTTTTGGGCCTTATTAATTAGGACCACTTAATTAGGTCTGTTTCTAATTGTGTGTCAGCAAGTAGGAGGTAAGAATTCGGCAGCAACAAATGAGAGATAGGCATATCCACTGGATAAATGTAAATTATGCTGTTTCAATATGCATCTTGACCTACATCAATTTGTTTCTGCATTAGGTTTTTTTTCCGGCTGCATGACTTGTATGGGTTTACTCTAAAGCAGCGAACACACGGTCCGTTTTTTTGCATGCGTCGCCGGGTCTGCCAGCGTCGTGCGTCGTTCGTCTTAAAGGAATCCACTATAATTCAATGGAGCGAACACACGAGTCCGCGCTCAGGTCCGTCGCGTTCTCCGGCTGCGTCGACTTCGGTCTGGGACCGAATTTGACGCACGCACAACGTACGACGCAGCGACGCATGCAAAAAAACGGACCGTGTGTTCGCTGTTTAACGCTTTCCAGTTCTCATGGACTTGCAATCATAAGGACCTGTAAATACAATTATATGTATCAACTATAACAGGTGAAACATTTACAATAAATGTCTAGGGCTACTATAGAACCTGCAATTTAGCAATTATTCAAATGTTCATAAATATATGTTTGGGTAGGAACTCTAAAGACATACATTCCAGAATTATATAATTCAGTAAGTGAGCTCTGGAAGTCAGGCGATAAAATATTAGGGTTAGAAATCCTATGTTACTGAACAAATTATCAATACCCTAGGGTTCTCCCCCCCCCCCCCCCCCACCACACACACACACGTACAGTCCAAACGGGATTCATCCCAAGAAGACGGTCACCTACTTCTCTGTTGCTTCGTTGGGCTTTAGGTCAGCTACTTTTAGTTTTCTGGGTACCTGGGACTAACTACGCCAGGTAGGGTTTCCAAATAGTATTAGGACATAGCACAATGAAAGAAAAACAGACGCAAACCCACGGAACATAACTAGTACAAAGACATCAAAAACACGAGATTTGTATGCAGCTTTATAACCACGTGGCAATGTTTTCACCTGCGCGATAACGAGGCTCCGTATTTTCACCTACTACGCATGCGCACCAAAATTGTGACGTCAGGCCATTTCTATGAATTATATGGTGTGATAATTAAAGGAATAAAGAAACTCACCAGTCCACAGGCACAGTAAATCAGTGGAGTGGGAGGCCGGGGGGGTAGGGGGGGGATAGGGGGCCCACAACGTATACTAAACACGTTGTGCCCCCCCCCCCCCGTGGCCTCCCCCCTCTAACTTAGTCTAAGTAGGGCAGTCAGTCATTTTTTTTATCTTAGAATTTAGCAAAGGTTAATAGCTCAAATGAAAGCTCTTAATTAATAGATTAACATGCTTTTTGAATTTTTAAATTATGTTCAGTTGTTACAAAGTTACAGCCCTTTTAGTACTCCAAAATTAGGGGTAAAATTTGACCGGCCACTGTTCTTATTCAGAAAAAAACGTCATGTAATTTTTTCTCTACTTTAAGAGTTCCTGGTTCATTTAATTTAAGCTATTAAGTGCTTATATAAGATTTATAGATAGATATGTAGGTAGATATGTATAAATTAATCATTTTCACATCCTTAAATATATATTTTTAAGAAAAAAATTGCGCGCTAAAAGTGCCGATAGCCAATTTAGCACTTTTGGACTTTGGACTTGAGAACGGTACCATGCTGAAAATTAAAAAAAAAAAAAATAAATTCAAATAATCTTTTATTTCAAAAAATGATCATAAGTAGTTATTTATATAATATCTGAACTGAAAATATATGTATTAAGTATTTATATAATTAAAAAAAATTGATTTTAAGGAATTAAATTTCGCTTGTTTGAAAATTATATTTGTAATTGTTATATCTAAGTATATACCAGATATATTATAGTTGCTTATGATTAACTATAAAGTTTTTAAAAACTAAAATAGTACAGGTCATTCAAGCTTTGATATCAGTGATAACAATAAGTACTATTAAATACATTTATTTTATAAATACCTATGTACCAGTAATTGTTTTTTATATACAAGAACAAAATAGTATCAAAGTATCGGTTGCTTGGGAAATGACAATAAACTGGCAAAGTATGAGATATCTGGGGTCCTGGCATGGGAATGTATGCTGTTGCCTCTGTACCACTTGACTACTAAGAATATATTAAAGAGAATATTAAATTAATTAACTATGGTATGAATTAAGGACTGCTATTCTTATATAGTTAATTTAGGCAAACTACAGTCCCAAGTTTTCAACTGTCAAATATCACGATATAATATAATTGTCGCCTCTATGTATACCTCATCAAACTAAGCAAAGAATATTGTATACCCAGCTGTTGCAGTAACTATGAAGTGACAAATGCGGATAAGACTGTACGCATATTGACACCAGGATAAATCACAAGGTCCTGTGACCTACTCACATTTTTATTTATTATATATGGCACATAGGCCTGCCAATTTATGACTGCCCACCAGTAGTCAGTGCTGAACAAAAAAATAAACTGGCCATATCTAATAAAATAATTATGCAAAGAGAACTGTCAACAGTAGCTCTGATTTCAAAGAAAACTAAATCCTTCCCACTTTCCAATTTTTTCACATTACTACGATGTGCGTCTTCAAGGTATAAGTAAAAAGTAAAAGGTGAGTATTTAGTGTACAATTTCCAAATTTGCAAAGTGGAAAATAGCCATATACAAGATCACTAACTCAACACAAGTAGGCCTAATGAGTCATGAACCTAGGGGAAGTATGATAGAATTCCATAATTATGTACCCCCCCCCCCCTCCCCCTAGCCACTTTCCATGTCTGTAAATAAACCTTTTGCATGACATTTACTTTTTTTCCAGATTTTCCATGACCATGGGAGCATTGAAGTAATATATGTCACAATATATGACAAAAGGAGAGGAGATGATTAAATGAAATAATTTTAAAGGAAAAATTTATATTTTTTTTCTGAAATATGGAGAAGTCTTGCAACTCTGTTTTAATCTTGAGAAAACAATGAGAATAGGCTCTAGCCTAGATACCCCCCCCCCCCACCTCTCTACATACCCCCTGGGCGGAATATAATCTGACATCAAAGACCAGACCTAACCACTGTCTAAGATCATTCAGACCCTTTAAAAAATCTTGAGCTCAGAGATGGAAACCGGATAGTACCCCCCCTCCCCCCCTAGGGTGGCTGTACTTCATACACGAACTAAATTTATGCAAGATGAACCTTGAAGTAAGGTCTGATCTGTCTAATACTGGTCACTTTATTTCTGCAAAATTGCAGAAACAAACATTGGTGGTGGTTACAGCTTTTCCAAGTAAATCAATTTACGAAAATATTCTGTTGACAGAGCAGTTTCAGGCTAAAAGAAGGCATTAGATCAATCTGAATTCTTAACATATTAACAACATATTGCAAATAAACTATGTCAAATTGAAGAATAAACATTAGTTTTACTAATTGTATATGTGGCATGGACGGATGGCTCAAATAGATTGAGATATTTCCGGATATTCCGCGGGTTCAGTTCTGTTCGTGCATACCGACGCCATTATGACTTTACGTTCGTGCCGTGGAATGCCTATATGACGTCGTCGCATTGGTCCACGCGGGTCATGTGATCTTTGGCCCCGTTGCGCGCATATGTAATCACTTGTTAGTGTTGAAACTTTTAGGGCATTCCTTCAGCTTTAGAATGTACTATGGCCGAATTCTGTGACATTAATATTAGCAGCGTGGCGGGTAGATGAACATTTAAAACTGCGGCCACGGAAACATCGTTTGAGTTATCAACATCGGCCAGGCCGTACTCATAGGAGAATTTTATCCTCTTTCCGATGGTGTTGGTTTCACACACATTGAACAAGAGCAAACTACCGCGCAAGAGCGAAATCTGACACCATGTCACTTTTTTTTGGTGCCATTCGCGACCTCCGCACGCCAGCTTAAACTTTGACGTGATGTGTCAAATAACACGACGCATTCGCCGACCGCCCTACTCTAAGTAAGGTAGCCTATAATAGTATAAAAGTATGAGTATAACTATAAGATGATGCCACTAAAAAGCAATAAGTTAAAGTATTTGACATTGCCCCACCGAGAGACTGCTTCTTTCGCCTTTGACTTGACTTCTCAATTCCTCGGAGCAGAATCTACAAAATCAATAATTTCTTTCGATGCACACCTTCTCAGCATTGAGACTGAAGTTTATCAACGATGCAGCTCTTGACTATATATTCAGGGCCAGATCCAGGGGGGGGGGGGGGGTGGCAACCTGGCCTCCCCTTTTGCTAGTTTTAGGGCCAAAATTTATATAATTTATACCATTTAACATATGAACCCCAAACCACCCCTCCACTATCCAGCATATCTGGATCTGACCCTGAAACTGGCCCCCCCTCCAATCCAGATTTTTTGGATCAGCCACTGATATTCCAGTTGATATCGAAAGTGTCCAAATAAAATTTCAGCTCTTCACGTAGCCTGAAAATCAGACATTAATTATTGTAAGACAGTCTGGGGGATCGACATTTGCAACATTATAATGTCAATGCCTCAGACTGTTTTACAACATTAACATCTGATTTTCAGGCTTCTCTTGTCTAGATATTCCAGTTGATATTGAAAGTGTTCAATAAATTAACCTCTATATACATTGCCATAACTCTCAAGATATATTGTGAATGCCTCCCTTAACCAAAAATTTCTCTCTAGTGACCACCAAAATCACACTTTTCTTCACGCTTTCTATATGCCCTCCATGGCCTAGATGGCACACCCCCACCAGTGTACTAATGTAGTGCCCATGTTAGGTGCCCCACTGGCACTTTGCTAACCAATATAGTATATACTGTGTTACTATAGGTAGATTCCAATTTCAATCATAATCTCTGCAAATGCCAGCTTAATCTCAGCCCTGGTATATATGGCTGTTCATAGTTGGTAAATCTATGCTGCAGCTACTTTACATATATACAGTAAAATGACCTGGGTAGATTAATCATGGTATCTGTTTCTGCCTTTCTTTCTTAATGTAATATATAGACTTAACTCCAACAAACTCTGATTACATATAATATAGATCTATCCAAATTGCAAATAGAGAAGGAATGGGCACTTTGAACCAATACAGGGAGTATGCGAAATGATATCAGAAGTCCAGTACAAAAATACTTCACATCTTAGGCATGTTCGATGGTGTACAGTTCTTTTGGAAAAGGGCATCTTTGCTCCAAAAAGACCATTTAGAGCAATTAATGTCAGTTATGCAAGGAATACCTTATTTCTGTTAAATTAGTTTTTATATTATAATTAAGTTCTACTTTAAAATAATATTCATTTGTGATTAATGAGTGTTTGAAATTTCTCAGGCCATTTTTGCCATATTTGGATTGGATTTTTCAGGTTTGTACCCTTTTCTGTTTGTTTTGTTTCGGTGTATTTTTTCCTGATTCTGCTGGTGACAATTAATACATTTTAATCTTTTCATTCTTTCATTACTTTATCTAACATATTTCCTGTATACCAGGGGCATTTGTTGGGACCTTTTTAACTTAACAATTAACTTTTTCTCACTATCTTTTGCAGGAAAAGGCTGGTCCAGCCTCACTGAAGAGTCATCATGATAGGCAGTAAGCCTTGCTGCGGTCAGCCCCGGTATACAATAGCCACAGCCATGTCCAGCAGTCCACAATTCTTCTGGAGCATCTTCTCCATGTTCTTCATCACCTTCTGTCTGATACTACCCTGGATGTGCAATGACTGGGCCTTCTCCCTGTACATGTCTTCTGGCTGGAGCAGGCAGGACTTGGCCAGTCGTGTTCTGGAGTCTAACAAGGACCGTGTGCAAATCGCCAGGAAGCATATCAGCTCATTAGAGATCGCATCCAGTCTGAGTTATTACAAGAGTCTGCTGCGGCAGGATGAAGTGGACATCGCCGTCGTCGTGGTCACTGTGCAACGTCTCCATCAAAAAATGGAGCTCGGCTACTTGACTCAGGTTATGGCCAGGTTAGACCAGATGCTGCAGAACGACGCAGCTTTCCCGTCCAAGGTTCTTTTCATATGTAACACGCACGCCGGCCCCGGTCTGCATCGCGAGGCGGATTATCTCTCCCAGTACTTTCCGACCGTTTCTCGCTTCAACGAACCCAGCGCGCAGGCGGCCATTATGAATAAGTTTGAGAAAGAGAAGCAAGATTACATATTTTGCCTGCAAGAGGCCCGCGAGTACCACCCCAAGTACGTCCTCATGGTGGAGGACGATGCCTTACCCAATGAAGACTTGTTCTCCATCCTTAGCCACGTCATGGATCACGGGGTCGAGAAGCGACACCGGGCGGGAGAGGTGCTCAACAAGACCAGCCAGTGGGCCTATCTGAAGCTCTACTACCCGGAGAAGTGGCAGGGCTACGGCAACGAGCTGAGGCCTATGCTGGAGCTATTCGCCTTGGGTATCATCGGCGGTAGTCTCTTCACAGCGGCGCTCCACACCTGTTTCATTATACGCAAGTCAGTTGCCTTTCACGCCGAACTGGTCACCTTTATCCTGGGCGCTGTCTACTGGATTTTGTTGGCGGTGGCAATCGGTCGGCAGTACCTATTGAGCCTCAAGCGCATGTCGCCCCACTTGTACTCCGTAATTCCCGCCCCCGACTGCTGCTCCCCTGGACTTCTCTTCCCTGCGCAGCTCATCCAGCCAATCGCCGACCACCTAAACCGCGTGACCTGTACGGCCTCGTTTGGCGTCGACTTGGCCATTGATAACTTCATCGTGCAAAATGACTATCAGCGATACTTGGTTGAACCCAACCTGTTCACCCACATCGGGTATATCTCCACCACGAAAGGGCCGTCCAGATATCCTGAGCAATTCTTATTCTGACGCCGGCCGATTGTCGTGTTTTTAGTTTTTTGTGCCATATAATTATGTGGATAGGACTAACTATTAAGTTATTATATGCGTATATAATATATAATATATGGTTTTGTGTGATTTAAATGGTCTGTAATTATGCCACGTATAGTAAGGACGAGGACTTAATATTACGGCTGCTGAATATTAGTCTCCTATTTACAACTATCAAAGTAAAATTCACTCAAGGTATGCTTTGATATTTTCATTGGTTTCTCTGTTGGCAAATTGCAGCCTTGTTCTTTCGATCTTTATTGAAAAAACCTCATAAAAGCCAGCCATATCTGCTTATGGATAACGTAGTGCAAATACATGCACCCTCTGCCATACAAACATACACCAACATTTGAAAGTGTTCTTTAGAAGCCCGTATCTTCTTGTTTTGCACTACTGTGTATTATTCTGCAAAAGCTGACTTTGGTATAGTTTTTACTGGTAAAATATATTGACCCGTTGTACAAGTAGTTTTTAAACAAGTGTTAGCTGATTTAGTGTCATATTTCTGTGTGATACAGAATAGCTCGTGAGAACTGTCAGTTGGATTGCAAAGGCTCCTGTAATCTGTGGAGATAATAATACTTGATTATGTGAAGTGGATAACGTATATAATTACATTCTTAATTTTTAATGTAAACATCTTTACTTAATTCATTTCATAAACCAACAATTTTCCTCCGATCCTAGCTGATCCGGCTCCTTACTTTCCACAACTGTTTGTATTGTTAAAAAAATCTCAATAATGTGTCTGTGATTTACGCTGTAAGCTGCTTAATCTTGCAGATCCATTGTTGTTTCATTGAACACTTATCATGTGTCCTATTATTTCAGGAAGTGCTTTTTGCTTTCCTTGTATGATTTGAACGGGTTACAATTTTATATCTTGTCAGTTATGATGATAATGTTAGTCCTTTCCCAAATCAGGCCTTTTACAGGTTTCTGACCAAAACATATCGTGTATACTTTCGAGATCTCTTATAGTAAATCTTCATTATCAGGAAAGTATTTATATTTAGCCATGCAAACGTTGAAGGTATACATATGGGAACTCTGGCCTCGCACACAACATATGAGCCTCGGTGCCGTACGCCATTGCTAGAATAATCAGTACATGTTGCATACATATATTATTTACTATTGTTCATATTTATTCTTTTAAGCACTTAAGATTGATAATCATTTATTTATCTTCGACTTTACGGAAACTTCTTTGGTATATAATACTATATATATTTCTTTAAGATATATATCCATGAAATTTACCCTAAGCTAAACGTATGGTCGGACCTAACGAGAATTCTAGAATGATAACGCAACGTACGTAGGAAAGCTTGGTGTGGACTCGTTAAACGTTTTCCAGTTTGTTGCTTTTTGCATAGTTAGGCGATGTTTAATATACATTAACATATTGTTAATATGATGCAAGTATTGAATACAATATTCAAGGACCATTGTAACTTAATTTGAAACTGCGTTGGTAATAAAAAAAAGTGCTTTGACGATTGGTCGTTGAGATGTTGTTAATTAATGATAGTTTCTCGACAAAAAAAACAGCACTAAATGAGCAGGAACAATTCCGAGATCTCCACATTCCGAAATATATCGTACACAATTTAAAATAAACCCCCTTACACTTATAATTGTCTAATCATTTGACACAGGCCGCCTCTCAGAAAGCGGGGAGAGGGGCTTGGACAGAAGAACCGGGGAACCCCGTGACAAAATTGGGGCTAAATAAAATGTTTTATAAAGCTATTCATTAAGACAGTCGATAGGCTGGGAGTGACGAATAACATTTATTTCCTTGGTAATTAAGCTAACAGTAGTATTATATGAAACCTGTTTAATCCAAGATTTAATAATCTTCGGATTTTTCATATTGTAGGAAGCTCCCGGGGAACGATCAGTGCGCGAAACTAAGTGGCAGATCCATTTGCCGAAAATATTGGCGGATCCAGGGGTTGGGTGGGGATGGCGATGCCGGGTGGGGGCTGGTCATCGGTCCTGCAGTCCCCCACAAGTTCGTGTAATGTGATATTTGCGCCACGGACAAACTTGGAAAGCATATAAGTACATGTCTGTGCAATAAAGGGTTGAACATTGAAATATGTTTAATGCTTGCTGAATTTAGTGCTGCAGCTTGAGAAGATCTCTGGAAAATTAGCAAACATTGGTCTAAGTATAAATGGGGGGGGAGTGGGGGTTCTTTCCAATTTCGGTGCCGCGTAGTGCAGAGACTATGCGGAATAATAAATGGGCAATGAAATTAGCAGAAGCGAATGTCCCTCATTACGCCATGCTCATTGCGCTGCTATATTAATACAAATCAACGAACTAATATATGCACTTATATAACTTAAAATCGTATAAGCTTATTAGATTATTGTAATATGAGCCGTATTTATATAGGCTTCATGACTGCACGTGTAAGGAATATCGATTCACAATTATAATTGAAGATGTAGTTCGGAGGTGTATCTTGACAGTCATGCAGTCTTTCATGTGTACGTTTCATAACATTTCGACCTTCACTTCAAGGTGAGGGACTAGGCGCAGACGACAGGAAGCGGTCTGAGATGGGCGGCCGCGACTTCCGGTTGGCAAGACTTTTATCGCCAGGTTATGTGGATATCATCGGACTCGCAGTGCTGTACATGGGAACATTCTCGCTGGTACTACCCTTCTTGTGTCGCGACTGGGTGTATTCCTGGTACTTTGAAGGCGACCCGAGTTCCTCGCGCATGGCAACCCGCGCGCTCGATGTCAACCTGGCCCGGCTGACCGAAGCCGAGGCTTACTTCGGGCAATTGGATGACTATCAAGCAGGCGTGAATTGGCCGAGCAATCACGGTGGCCCAGCCCCGAGGCAGGAGCTAGAGCTTGCTATCGGCATCATCAGCGTCAAGAGGCCCGTGGAGCGAAGATCGGGGTACAATCTCGGTTATTTGACTCAAGTTGCCGCGTCTGTCCACCGCCTGATCCGCCAGGACACGTGGTTTAAGATCAAGGCCGCGTTCGTATGTAACGTGGACGCCGCGCCCGAAGAGCATGAGGAGGTGCGACGACTGGCGCGCCACTTACCGGTAGCCGTTAAATACGGCTCCAATGGCACGAAATGGCTTGGCGAGGGACAGCAGGCAGTGTTCGAGAAAGAGAAAGATGACTACGGCTTCTGCCTTCAGGAGGCTCTCCGATACAACCCCCGGTACGTCGTGCTACTGGAGGATGATGCCATCCCAAAAGACGACCTCTTCAAGGTCATCTACCGGCTCCTTCGTAATCACATTACGCAACCGACGTCGTCTTCGCGTCTGGGGGATTCCTCGGAGGTTTCCGGCAGTCGCTTTGGGTTCTTGAAGCTGTTTTATCCGCCGAAGTGGCAGGGTTACGCCAACGAACCGCAGCGCATCGCCGAGCTGCTCGGTCTTGCCCTCCTCGGAGGGGGTCTCGCGATCATCATGTGTCACAAACGGCGACTGCGGTACGTAAACTCACGTCGCTGGAACAGCGCGTTAGTGTCGGGAATATTCTTCGTGTGCGGAGCCATGTACCTGCTTCTCATTGCCGTCAGTGTCGGACGCCAATACGTTTTGGAACTCTACGCCTGGAGTGCGTACACGTACCGACTGGTACCGGCCCCTGGCTGCTGCACGCAAGCGGTTTTATACCCAGCAGATATAGTCCCCCAGTTGGTAGACTATTTTTCAAAAGTCCAGAGCGATATCGATTTTTCTGTAGACTTAGTGGTAGACAGGTTTATGTCGGAGCGCCATCTAGAGGGCTTCCTAGTTGAGCCCAGCGTCGTACGACATGTCGGCATGCTGTCTTCTCTGAGGCATTACGACAAGCGCGCTGCAGAATTCATATTCTAGTGAGAGGCTTTGCTGACGGTATTCAACAAATTGGCGGACCCGGTGGGGGGGGGGCTGTCCAAATGCAAAATGTCCAATGCAAAATGCATATCCATGTATATACATTCCATAGGATTGTCCTTTCCCGAATCAAATAACAAACATTGTGACGTTAGCATTCCATTATGATACTGTTTTCTATAGGCCTACATGTATATCTTGTTTTATATAAATTTTTTAATTCGGTTCCATATTGTCTTAATATAGTTCATTCTTTACTATTTGCTTAAAATAATTGGTTCAAATGTTTCTGCTTTGCCTAAATATTTACCGCAAACCAATGATATATATATACATGCGCAATGCCTGATTATATGCACTATCCGTGGACATTAATTTCGTTGTCCGCATGAGAATCTGACAACAAGTGGTCTTTGTTTTCTAGTTGTTGGGCGAATAGACCACGTTGGGGCTTTCTTATATAGATTAAGGTCGACGGCTGGTGATCCGCCCGGTACGTTGACGGTGCCAAGATCCTCTTGACAATATTTAGTTTCTTCCACCGCTTTGACACTTGCTTGCTTTCGTCTGTTATGCGTTTCACTCGACGTGTCGGAATCCGACGACGCTTTAAGCACCTTTTCCGATAGTCCTCTGCATTTTCCGGCCTTGCTCCTGCTGGTATGATGTGCGCGTTCGAGTAACTTAACTTTCCGCCGAACTTGCTTCAGCAATGTCCCAGTCGACCTATGAAAGTCTGTAGATGTGGTTGGTTCAGCGCTAAATTTCCGCGGCGAAGCACAGGGTGTCAGATAAGGCGGCTGGGCGTAAGACAACAACGCTCTCTCAAACGATCTGGAGGAGAAAATTAGGATATTTTTGCATATATACGTGCCGTGTTTTCACTGGAGAATGTAATTCAGCATGTTGTCAGATAAACCGAACAAGCCCCGCATGTTAAATGTTTTATTACATATAACGCGAACTAAAGATCGGACCATATATATATTGGCCTACCGTTATGTACTTTTAGATTTACTGCCCATATTACTTTTAACAGTGCTACGATCATGACGAATAGACTGAACTCAAAATAATATACTGAAAATTTAAGTACCATATTATCCAAGAGCACAGCACTGTAGCCTATGTATTACAATACAGACGTCACACCTTGCGCCTCACCCCAACTATGATATATGTCAGTAAAACAACAGGAGTGCAGTATACCTAACAATGTGTGTGTGTGTGTGTGTGTGTGTGGGGGGGTGGGGTGGGGGGGGGGGTCCATGGCAAAACGCACAATCGTTTAAAAGTCCTGAGGCAATGTTACCATAAACCACTTTACAGGCTCGTAACATAACCTTTACCTGGCTAAGTGCACCACAGAATGTTGCACCACAGATTATATCGTACCGAGGAATAAATTTAGTTGCCCCCTTGACCAGTGTTGATTCATGCTCCCAACGCTTACCGGATATGTTACAGTAAGTCTTTGATTTTTATTTCGCTTGGTGGTCCATCACTGCGTCTCACCCCCGCCAAGCATGAACAAATTGATGACTTCTACGAGTCAAAAACTTGGATAGCGATGTTAAATCGACGGCAAAGCTTTTGATCGTATTGATTGTGTCTAAGTCACACCTACCGTGTTAACATCACTTTGGGCAGTCGACCTTTCAAGCCCGACATCATTAAATTTAGTCCTTGAAGAATGTCCTACAATCCCCTCGTGTGATCTATATTACTTATATTCGTCTGAGATGCGCTTACATCTTACTGAAGTGAATATGCAGTGGTTAAGTTTACGTTGCCTCTCTGCGGAGAAAGTATTCTTTGAACGAATAAAAACTGCTCCGTCGACATATGAGCGTTGAACCTTCAAATGATAATAAACTACTAATCACAAAGTTACCAAAATACTACATGTTGCTAAGGTAACAATTGTTGTATGACGTAAGTCAGTAACTGTTACTAAGGTTACTGAAAGCTGTTATTGTCTAAGAAGATGACACTCTCTCCGCACTAGAGGTCGCTCGTTTCTCACAAGATCAGTGTCAGCGGCACTCCCTCATTTTCCAGCAGAAGGCTTCAGAAAAGTACCTCGCTGCAAATGCCAGATATTTAATGAACTGCCCAATTACAAATGGCAACAACATAACAAAGTAAATCTAAAGACGTTATGCATGGCAATGTTCGAGTGCGAGATGGCTTGATCTCGGCACTAGCCTCCCATATTGTCAGAGCCTTCAGGCGTGGACGCAATTTGTGCTGAGATAAACCATGCGTTTTCGCGCACAAACCTTACGTCAAATTTCACCCCAAGAGGTGACAATCAAAATTCTTGAAAAATGCCCAGTCGTAGATTTAGAGTGCGGGATGGGCTTATCCCGGAACTGGTCTCACGATGAGCTGCAGCAAAGTGAGTGCGATAAGAGAATATTACAGGCAGGTAGCCGTGTTATCACACAGACAGTGGCAACACGTAATAAAACAAGTATTTTGACTTAAATATTTTTTTATTTTATTTCCGTGTAGGTTTTACACTACATTGCTAATGTTGTATACAGTAGTTTCATTCGTTCTTTCCACCACAAATCGATAAGAAATAGACACTGCCAATAGGAGGGGGTTAGAGAAGGTAAATCTCTGACAGTAAACAAATTCGAGAGTGCGCGGTTATACAAGCGGCTCCTCCCAAAGCGGGAACCGAACAAATGACATACATTCCAAAGTATGGTTACAATATTAACGTATACATACTCTACTTTAAGTAGCCATAACACGGGAGGTATAAAGTGTGACGTGCATAAATAGTGACAATAGAAAGCCAATTCCCTTTCCCTTTTTTTCCAGTAAGAAAAACGTAAATTTGACGATATAAGATTCAAATATCTTAGAATCTTTTATACTCGCCACATTCGCCACAACTTTAATATTAGTTAAAGCAATCAGTATCTTCTGGTTATATAAGGTAGCTCATGGGGAAGCGACAATTTTGTAACACTTCTTTACCCGGAAAATGATTCTGGGTTATGTCAAAAAAGTTCAATAAACTCCCCGTGCATTCTGATGCCAGCAGAAGCTATAGCCCTAGAACTTGTATTACAAGTCCTCAAATTGATTAAACCCCAATAGTAATCCTGTCATAAACGCTGAAGCACTGAATAAACCATGAAAGGAGATGCTTGGGGAAGAACAATGTATATGAATATCTCTCAATACAAATCACAGGCAAAAAATTGTTACGCGTCAACAGGGTTAATACCGATGTACAATTTGCCATATCAAATTAGATTAATTCAGCAGCAGTGTATCATCATACACCAAGAGAATACACAAAGTGGATCGCAAAACACATTAAAGCTGGGAGAGCGGCACGTATGTATGGTACGACGCCGAGTTATGGGCCCTAGCCGTAGCATCGTGAAAGGGCCAAAGGTCAACGGTGGTATATTTCAGTACACCGGACTGAGGTCGCTTATTGCTGATTAGGTAATCGTTCGTCTAGATCAGTTTCAAGGCCGCGCAAATGTCACTGATTTATCATTGCGTCTCATTCCTTTTCACATATACGGCTTCTTAAAGCTAAAACATCTGTTTCCTGAGACCAGCACAGATAAATTTGTTTCACTTTAGGCTCTAAACTTCGCGTGCGACCGATGACATTAAATTAATACATTCTACCAGGGGGTGTAGTTTTCTTTTGTTAAGTGTGTGGAGACCATTCCAATGGTTTTATAGAAAGAATAACGCAGAACCCAAGCATAAAACCCCGTTTGTCACATGGGTTGCAGTCTAGAACCAACCGAGGGCCGGTGACAAGACAAAAGAGGGGAAATACATCTGAAGCTACAATCACACAGCTTCCAAAATAATTCGTAACTTGCAACACACCAAACGAGAAACGAAGGCAACCGACACGGAACGTCACTGTTAAGCCCAGTGGACGTCCAAAATGTACATAACCTGGGCTGCAACATCCAGCAAAGAAATGCTCAGCAACACACTAGAAAATGAAATACACTCGTCTAAGACATGGAAACCACTCACATGTAGACAAACACACGCGGATGAAGTGACGCCCCCCCGGAGGAAAAAAAATGAGAAAGAAACAATTCCAAACAAACATTCAACAAATACATGAAACATACTGGTGGTTCCCGATAGGAGATAAACAACGCCTATCAGATGTTGATGCTCTACGCCTCCCGGTGTCCATCTTAACAACCCACAACAAGGGATTCGTCACTCTACAGATTGAACACACACACACACATACATGCTTTACACGTTATAGAAGTCCGCCGCCGCGCATCCCACCATGGAAACTGTATAAAATTGCTGTACGAGACACCACAGGTCCACTATACAGGATTTTTGTTTGTACAAAGATCTTGCGCCGTTGTTTCCTTCGATATGCTGTCCCTTGTGGTTCAGTTCGCATTTCAAGCGAAGCATTCACACACAGCCCAAGGATCAGACGCGCATTTCGTGGCAGTGATTGCAGTTTAAAACTGTAGACCGCTAAATTTCACCTGTTCTTTCCACGAGAGAACTCCTTTACAAGGAGTACACATACACGATTTTCACGATTGCATCTCCACCATTTGTACAAAGCCAAATCATTCTTTTTACAGCACGATTCAACTGATGATACACATGTACACAAATTAAGATGAATTAAAAGTGACACACTCGACCAAATGTACAGCGATTGTTTTTGGCGTGCTTGATATATATATATTTACACATTGCTGGCGTAGATCAAAAAACCGTTCGTTAGGCCTAAGCTAAATACAATATAGATGAAAACCCCAGGCAGCCGGCGACGGCCACCATAAGTTCTACTCTATGGAAATGGAAGGAAACACGCCGAAAAACAAGGTCTCGACTGTCGAGATAAAGCATAGGCGAGGTGGGAGGTGGGCGCGTCAGTGTAACTACCCTGTTAACGAAGATACACACTGTCTGGGGTTACGGTAGCACGTCTGGCCGTGTCCGCACCGCTACTGCAGCTATAGGGTTCATTCATGTCGCCATGACGACCGTTGATGGCTTGAAGTTCCGTGCTGGGCTTTGGTTACGTCGTCACGGCATGTCGTCCTGATGGCAATGGCTGGCTACATGGGTGTTTATCCTAAGAGATTAATCAGCAGGTTGCGTCTTCCTTCGTTATCGCGAGGAGTGTTCATGTCGTAACAGTCCCGTGGTTACTAAAGCCAATGAAGACATTCAGCTACTACAAAATGGGTGAGGTTTCGAATCTGGTACGCCGGCTTCTTTGGCCTCGTACGCTCAGTCTATATATTCCCCAAGGAACTCTGCGACGACGATGGCCGTCCGACAGCCGCTCTCCGGCGCCAGGGGTCGCCCCGGCCCGCCTGCCGTGTCCGTCGCGAGGCTTAGCGACCGCACAGCTGTGAAGGCAGCAACAAATACTGGCACGTTTGAGTGAGTACAGCTCCTTAGGAACTGGTGTCCTCAAGTCGACCTCAAGGTGACCCCAGGGCGCGCCGTCCATTCACAACGAAACAACATCACAAAAGCACCATGGCTTCCTCTTCTCGCTGGCAGAGCACAGCCCGGAGCCTGAAGCCTGTGGATGAGGCCGCGGCCCGCTGTCGGCATCGGGGAGTGATCGCTGCTCGCCCAGCAGGCAGACAGACCCCAGGCTGCGACCAGGCAGTCGCCGTCGGCCTAGCGCCACCAACAGCCGGTGGCTTTATTTAGTATCTAGTTAGTTAACCATGAGTGTATGGGATTCCATGGGGGCGGCCGAGTCGTACAGTGTGTCCGTGTCTTGCGTCGGCTCGCCTTGTAATAGACACGAGTTGTTTAACGTCCCCGCGCCGCAATCGCAGAAAAACCTGCAACAAGAAACATCGTTCGTTTACTGGCAGCCGTTATTAAACAAAATAACAATGACAATACTCCCTTAAAGGACTTTCGCTTTGTCATGCAACGATAGAGAAACGAAGTAACAGATAAAACAGAACATAAAACATAAAAGGCTGTTCTTTTTGGGGGATTTTTGGCCAATTTTGAACACATTGAGAGGTTCAACTGGGTCAAGGAATCATCCGGAACAATCCCGAATCGCAGGTTCCTAATCATGCAAAACTTATAGGTGAAATAACATGACAGCCTGAACGACAAAAGTAGGCGATTGGGTAAGACGATACGTGTCTCGGCGACCTCACATACCTGTCATGGCGGATGAATTCCACTTGATGTCCGGCGTGACAAGTCTTGATGCAGTTGACACAGATAGCATTACGGTCCGTTGTATTGCACGTCCTACACCTGCAAGCCAGAGAGAAAACCGTCGTTACAGTCCACAGTTAGGCCGGACAAATCGGTGGTGATTACTAATTGCGAAGGTAAAGCAACAAGGAAGCTTTATTAACTGACATATATAAAGGATGTTACATCTTGCGACATTTGTTTATCATGATCTATTAAAAGTACACGTTATTAACCGGTATCTGTACCCCACGATCAGGGTAAAGGGCAAGTAGAAGCGGGTCGCTTACCTGTAGAAGTCGTGCATAGGAAAGCTGGTGTAGCTGGAGATCTTGTAGAGACACTGACCGGAGGCCACTGCTCGCTCCACCATATTCTGGTTGCTAAATATCTTGTTCTCTGCAAAATAGCCAGACAGGTCGAGGTCAAGCTCTGTCTCAACTTCATGAGAACAGATTAAGCTTTACTCCTGATCTTCAGCATTGTCATCATGTAAGCCGAAAAGCGATCAGGCCAAATTGGGCAAAACTTACAAACAATTACGAAAGAGAATCATTAGATCACAATTAGCCACAGTTAGGCGATATATAGACACATTCATACGTATTCCAATATGACGTAATCAAACACATTTTCACACATACAGTTTCCGGTGCCCATGGCTTACCTTTCTGTACTGGCATGACGCCCGTGGCCAGGCAAAGGCCGCCGAAGCGGTTGTTGAAGATCTTGTTGCCCTTGAGTGTGGCCGTGGCGTTGTTGGTGATCTCTATGCCGGCCGCCAGACCGTCGAAGATCCTGTTCCGCCGCAGGGTCGGGTGGCTCTGGTTACTGATCAACACACCCGCTTGCGCGTTCCGGAAAATGTCATTCTCCTCCAGAATTCCTGCGGGATAAGTATATAATTGCGTGTCAATTACGATGTTCCATTTACTCAGGTTAAAGGAGAACTGTCTGACAAATGCATGTCATTTCCCATGTAGGCTGGATGAACAGGGAAACGATCACAACAACACTGTTTTCTTACCATTAACCGGGGTACTGGTCGCATCTGTCCGTCTGCGCAAGACGATGGATTCCAGCTTAATTTGTTGTACTTTTAAGATTTAACCCACGACATTGGCGCTTATGATTGATTACGCCGCTCTGAAACCGGCCGAGGTTCTGTCGCCAGTTCCTGGCCTAGTAACGAGTCTCATAACTTTCCACGTAACAAAACGGGGACAATAATAGGCAGGACATAAATACGACGAGACAAGGCGAAGGTTCCTAGCGACCAAACAACGCTCGCTAACATGGAGTTGGAAGTATGACGGAATGAACAAGCCAAGCCGGGAGCGCTCACCTCGGCCGCCGTTGAATATGCAGATCCCGCCGTCCCGCCCATCGTGGATCTTGTTGAAGCGCAGCTTGGGATTGCTGTCCGTCTTGATCCAGACACCGGCCATGGCGTTGTCAAAGATCTCGTTGTGCGTGATGTTGCCCAGTCCCCCATTGTACACCAGGATGCCGCCGTTCTGGCCGCCCCAGATCTTGTTCCGGATAATCAATGGGTTGCTCCCGGTCCTTCAGAACAAAACAACATACAAATGATATCCGTTCTTAGAACATATCGTTTTTTTTCTCCTATTTTACCAGAATGACAAAAGCTGTACATAGCAATATCATCGGGATTTAACCATTAACGGTACATGTACATACTTTCGTTCAATTTTACATGGGAACTAGCACTGTTGTACCACTGTTTTTATGATGGTAATGGGTATAGTGTCACTTAAGATGGTCCCACTTACAGATATAGGCCTCTCTTTGACGCATAGCATTACAGAAAACAGTACTTAAACGTTCACGACTTAATTAGCCAAACTAAATATATATATCAAACGAACAAAATACCAGATCTTTAAGTACCTGATTTGAACACCAGAATACAAGTGATTGAAGATATCATTGTCTTCTAGCGTCCCGTGGCCGTTGTCATAGAAATACACTCCAACCTGCCGTATGAAAGACATAAACCATTAATGGCATTGCTACAGAAAAAAAGAACATTCCTTTCAAACAAACGTAGACAGGAACATATTTGCAACATTAGTTGTGTTAGTTGCGTAATAAAATAATGGCACTCTTTCAAGATTATTAAAAATCTTTAGTCATTCGCGGACACGAAGGCTAAAATTGGGCTAATAAACCTCTCAGGAAAAGATGCAGGCGCAAGGCACGACGCGTATAAGTCAGGTCCTGTATTGTAGGGTAGGGGAAGCCGTACCTGCTTGCCGCTGTGTATGCGATTTCGCCGTAGTATAGGCGTGCTGCCAGTCGTAATCCACACACCGGCCAGCGTGTTGGAATACACTTCGTTCTCCTCTATCAAACCCTGGCCTTTCTCGTGCTGTCGCCAAACAAAGAGGAGAAATATAACATACCGATAACAATATGGATTATATAGAGGGATAATTATTATGTGTGTGTTCATCCACGTCGCAATGTGCACAAGTAGTCGGCAAGTAATAACAATAATAATGTTTGAATGCACCCTGTTATTTTGACCTCATAATAATAGAAATGTTAAAGTAAAAGTTAAGTAACCACTGTCATGCCTGGGAAAAAGCAGGAGCGGCAAATTTCGGACACGATAACTACACTTTGAAACAAGCTATTTAAAAAAAAAAAAAAACGATTTAACGATTTTTGTCGACAGGCGTTTAACGGATAAATACTGCTTGACCTCTTCCATGTAAAAGAAGGCGTGGTGACGGATATGCGGTGGGAGTGGGGTGATAGACGTACCACATAGATGCCCCCGTGCTGGCCGTGGTGTATCTTGTTGTGGCGTACGATGGGGTTGCTGTTGGTCCTGATCTGGATGCCGGCCAAAGCGTTGCCGTGAATGTTGTTGTACTCGATCAGACCGCGACCCTCGCCAAAGATGTAAACACCGCCCTGGTGGCCGTTGTAGATCTCGTTCTTCCTGGAAAAGGTCAAGGACAATCGTTGTTTGATAGTCATGCTAGACCGGGTCCATCTTTCACGTTAAACAGTTTTTTACGAAATGTATTATCGTTGCAAATATTAGTCGTAAGTCATATGTTCACATTACATAATTTTTCGAATAAATTCATAAACCTGAGTTCTTTTAGGACACTTTTGTGCACACTAAAACTAAATTGAGGAAACCTCAAAATCTCAGACAATGAAATGAGGTTGCATATAAAATATGCTCCACAAATTATGGAGGCTCCCTCTTTTGGATGAAGTATATGAAATGTGTATGCCACGCAAAATGTTATTCGCACTGGACGTGAAGCTGCTACTAGCGGCACCAGAGATGGTACCTGAGATGGCACAACTGACTAGACCAAGGTAAATGTGCCACTCGCCAAACCATTCGTGTAGAACTGAAAGACGGTTTACGCATCAGCAAATAATGCACAAGGGGAACGTTTAGAAACAAATTAGTTCCTCACTGTATACATGCCACACCTGAAACATTGTGTGCAAACCTAATAGTTGGATCGCTATTTGAAGTAACCCAGACGCCAGCGAAGTTGTTGGAGTGGATTTTGTTCTCTAAGAACTGGCCGCGACCGTTCTCGTGCACGTAGATCCCGCCAGTCTGACCATGGTGTATCTCACACTTGACCACTGTCGGATTAGCTCCGGCCTTCACTTCGAAGCCTGCTATCCTGTTGTTGTGTATGTCATTGGCCTCGAAGTAGCCCTGTCAAAGCAATGCAATGTATATGTTTCTGGCCACTTTGGACCAACTGGGCAAAACGTCCTCTTGGGACAGTTCCAAAGCAAAGATCCCATTGTCATGTACCTTACAATATACATGCAGGCAAAGTATTGCACGAAAGATAAGTAGTATTTTGTTCCGGAAGAATAGCAAATGCTTAACATGTTATTCCTTTTTAAGTCGGAAGGATTATAGATTACGTTTGATCTTTTTGAAGATTCTTTAAAGTAAACATGATGAGAATAAGTAAAATCCTGTTTAAAAATGGTAAGTCACATAATTTGTTTTAGTTCATTATGGCAAATAGCGTAGAAGAACATTTTACCTCAATGTTATGACGAGGACTTACCATGCCACTATCGAAGGTGAATATTCCTACATCTCTCCCGTGATGAATGTGGTTTCGCCTCATGATGGGGTTGGCGTGATTCTTCACCCAGACTCCAGCTAACGCATTCCGACTAATCTCATTGTCCTCATATATACCCTGCAATAAAAGAGGTCACTATTATAAGCTATCCCAATGGGCATATCAGAGCCCAATCAAGTTATACATTGAAAATCACATTTGTCCCGGAAAAACATATCGATAATTTTATGAAAACTGTGATCAAGCCTTGAAATTGATGGCTTAATTTGTAAACTGTCGTCGCCCTTCAACCTAAGGTATTTTGGTCCTCGCCTAACGTGTCTTCTCTTACACCTTACAGACTAAAGCTGCTGTTGAACCCAAAATTGAGTCGGATTCGCCCCTTTTTTTAAACAGTAATACAATGATTAACTTACCTGTGCATAATCTGTTATGTACAGCCCTACATTCTCACAGTCGCTGAGGTCGCAATGTCGTATATGAGGCTCAGCACCGGTTCCCGCTACACACACAGCGGCGCCGACTGAAACAAAGGGAACATACACTGAAATCTCCAGAGAATATCAGAGAGGGATAAAATGTTTAAAACTCGGGGCATGGATGACGGTCCCATTATAGCTCGCACAAGTACAAGGCAGTCGCGACAAACTCACCAACAGAGGAGCTCCGGATGATACAATGGTCTATTGTCGGAGAGCAGTTCTCCGCTACTTCCAAGGCATAGTGCTTGTGATGAGGGACTGCGCATGCTATGTCTGGGGAAAACTGGAAAGAAAAACACGAAATATTTATACAGTGTCCCTCACGCAATCTTTGTGCGGAAATATATACATAGCATAACAGGATTAAGAGAAATATCTACGATATGTGGTACTACTTTTTGTGAGGATATAATACATTCAGGTAAAATTCTATTACCTTTAACATCTCAATAACTGTCACATGTTAAAAGATAATCATTGAAAGCACTATCCTCGGTTTTTCTTAGATGCTACAAATGTTCATAGATGCTTTATCTAAATTGTCTTTTTAATATCTGTTACTTGCATAAAAGTGTAGCAAAAGACAGTTGACAGATGAACATACTTTTAACGTTACATATCCAAGGTATGCATCCTTAGCCCCTTCACAAAATGTGATCGTCGATTCACTCTGCCGCTCTATTACAACATGTTCTGCTACATTGCCAGGAGCTGCAAAAAAATCATACAATTAAATAAAATCCGCTTACAAAACGACCACATTTAATTTCATGTTAGGTCAAGCACAAACTGTAATCAAAGTCCTAAATGCATGTGAATCATGGCCACTAAAAATTTTTTTTAGTACTAGTACCGGTACTAGTTTCACACATATCATTGCAAAAGTATTTGTTTTACCCGCTAGGCGTAGTAAATATATGTCACCAGGACTGTAAAAAACACCCATAACTGCTCAGTGCTTATATACTGTCACACACCACCGCTGTATTCTTACCCGCTCCCAGCATTGTGACACTGCTATCTATGACGAGGTATTCTCGTTGATACACTCCAGTATGGATGAGGACAAGTGTTCGGTCTTCTTCCACCTCTGCATCATTCAATGCTGAGTCAATGGTGTCAAAGAACTGAAGATCAAGCAGAAATATGATATGAATCACAAATCAACATTTTTATTTGTGTATATTAATCTCATAAATACATTTACCAAATATTTAGATAAGTGTACTCAAAATGAGATTCACATGCACATCTTATGGATCCCATTAATCCTTCCTTGCTCTTCATCATACCTGCATCCGTCGCCCCATGTACCGGTCTGGGTTGGCATCGTATTCTTCATGATACCCAGGTCGCACGTGTAATGCGCCATACTGCAAAGACCAAGGCAGAACTGTCATGTTAGCATACACCAAATGGCAGCATTGATTGTAATTTTCATTTTATGTTTTTCAGTAAAAAAAAAATACAACCGGTTTATTGGTAGCCCTCTGAATGACTGATTTTCAAACAAAAATCAACAAAGCAATCTGAAAGCCTATTGGTTTCTGAAGTTTTAATTACAATTTAGTTTGACTGAAGATCAGGTTTGACTGAAGATCAGTTTACAAATACCTACCAGTGTTTTGAAGCTTTCTTTCCACGGATTTGGATGTTCAGTGTCTTGTAATTGAACAAACTCATACACTTTGGTTTCTGGGTTGACAATTGGCAAGTCATATTCATAGGCGCTCTGATACAAATTTTTCCTGAAAAACAAAATATGCGAATCTTAGTTAACATTGCTTGTATATTCCAGATGCTTTAAGCAATTGTGGTCATATTGTGTCAATAGGTGAGTTGTATGTTCACAACGCTTTAACCACTTTTGGTCATATCGCGTCAATGGGAGAAGGAAGGGTAAAGCAGGGCCCTTGGTTACCTGGGGTAACCCTCTACTCTTTGCGAAGAAAGAATGACACAGACATGACCACAGCAGTGCTGGAATCACAGCCTAACGTGCCATTGGCTCTCAGGTGGTTAGAGCGCTAAATGCCAGCACTCTAACCCAGAGCTATTACGCGACCCCTATTTAACATATAGAAGCCACACAACAAAAATTAATACTCCCAGTTTTTCTTCTGGGTAAGATTCCTAAGTTAACCACTTTGGAACCTCAATTTCTCACTTTGGAATCTCAATTTCTCGTACTCACTGGCAGTCACCCATTGTGATGCCAGGTGTGGGATAAACCAATTAGTCTCCACACTGGGTACATTCCATTTGTCATTGCTTAGGATGAAGTATGAATAAGATTCATGCGAGAAAATTCATAACCTTGCTTCTAATGCGAGATGAGTTTAGGTCAGCAAAAACCTCCTATCATCTCTTAACCAAAAGCTTTGAACAGGTTATGGGAAACTTCTGATGAAATAAACTCATCGCACTTGAATCAATGCCATATGCATATTTTGTTGTGAACTTCAGAATAAGTCCCCAGATTATGCTGTAGCTTAGACTCAGAACGGGCATTTCTTTTTAATATATACTCTACATACAAGTATTTGATATCCTTACCATAACTCGGGGTCATTGGCAATTGCATTGAACCGCTTGCAGACTTGGCTCGCTCTGCAGAGGTCAAACTCTAATAGGTATGACATAATCTTCACCATAACTTCATCTGGCAATTCATGTTGCAAATAGTATCCTCCTGACCATCCTGAAGATACAAAAATAAGTTAGCCACTAACCAGTGTTCATTGCAAAGCAAGTAACAAGAAATGTAATTTTCAAAATGTCAGTGACTAAATTTATCCATGTTGTCCACTCATCTGACAACAATTCTTGAGCAAGAATACTGTAGTTTTGGGATCCACAGTGACTTACCTTTACTATGCAAGGGGCATGTCTTGTACTTTGATTTCCGGCCCCTTTTTGGAGATGGCGTTGAGGCATGAGCAGAAATGTGAACAGTCTGTGTTGCGTGCCCAGTGGGTGTGTGCATATTGCTGTGGACTGACGATGATCCTCTTGGCACTTTTCTGCGTAGATCATAATGATGTTGCTGTCCTCTACTTGCTGACTGAGGTGATTCTGTCTGAATTCTTCTTGATGGAGCTGTAAATGAGAAAAATATCAGAGGTGTATCATTATGACCAAGGAAGCAATTTTGATTAGTTCTTTGGCAAGCTGGTTGATTTATGAAGGAATATATAACATATATGTATTTTTAATTACTGTAATCTAATATGATGACTGTACCACACATACATACATATCTTTGCCAACTATTTATTGTTTTACAGTGGGGATGTCTACAAACTGCATAAATTGAACCTCTTTCTTTGGAATTATATATCACTTTGTCAAATAACAGAAGTTATTATTAGATTAACTATGTAAGAGATAAGTTCCAACTTTCTATCAATTTAGTTTGTGCATAGAGTGGTGCCCACATTATATAACTTTACTGAAGACTAGATGATAAAGACATACAACACAAGGAATATTAGTTTCTAATATTAGAAGCTGAAGCATTACTGTAATTTTCAGGTTATAAGTTACACATATAAAGTCAAAGTCATAAATGCCGTAGACACACGTTTCAACCCATATTTTCTGCGAATTTGCCTCGATCACTCCAAAAATCCCTGACGTGAAAAAGCAACACTAGACCATTTTAATGATACTAAACTTACGTTTGTACTGCGAGGTTATCCTTTTTTAAGACACAAACAATATTTCTCCATGCTGACACTCCATTGGGAGCAGACACACTTTCACAACTAGACTAAATCACAGACAATGAAAGGCTCTATAGTTGCCATGGCATCCTCGTGGCTGGTATAAATATAGAGCATGTATTGTTCAAAGCACGTTTGGCGCCATGGCAACCATCATTTTATGACGCGTGTCTTAGTATTTTGGCGGCAGAGCGTTTTCTGCCAACGGAGTGTCAGCATGGAGAAATATTCTTTGTGTCATTAAAAAGGATAACATCGCGGTATCATTAAAATGGTCTAGTGTTGCTTTCTCACGTCAGGGATTTTTAGAGTGATCGAGGCAAATTCGCAGTAAATATGGGCAGAAACGTGTGTCTACGGCATTTATGACTTCAACTTTAGTTATACTTGCAGATTTTGAGAAATATTTAGACTTCATGGTAAATAACTAAAAAGCCATACACTGATAGAGACTTATGATGGGTGAAGAGGATGTGTGTCACATAGCAATACATCTGTACTTGCTTAGTAAGTTTTCTGTAAAGTTTATATGATTAATGTCATAAAAATAGAATTACTGGAAGAGCACAATCACTGTACCTACACCCTAGTTCCTTAAAAATATCTAGAACTAGTCAATAACCTTATATATTTATGATAAAATATAGAAATAAACTGTTTCAGCTCTACTAAACAAAGTTGTATAGATCTACACAAATCTTTAGCACATAATAATGCTTTACATTATTGTGGTTTTTAGAGTTTCATTAGCTGGAGATTAGCATTATCTGTGATATAACTGCTGAATAGTGAAGTCTAAAGTCACTAAAGTGAACCACGGAGAGTGAATTAATATGGTCCCAGCTGTATCCGTGAATTATTAAAAAAAAAATAGGTGTAGACTAGATTGGTAGGGTAAATCTACATATGATTAAAACGTGGATCAGTGTATCTTCGCATTTAAGTAATGTGCCCTATAATTGTTTCTTATTTCATCAAAATAAATGGCCGCAGGACCACAATTATATACAGAACCATCGATATAAAGGAAATTTAGTCGTGCAATCAAGAAAATACAGTGCAGTCAATGCAGGGAGTGCCGGGCGGGATTCTGGCTTTCGTTTGCTTACCGTTTTCTGCCCGAGCCGGGGACGATGAACGTCTCCTTATCCGCCTCCTAGATCGGCGAGTTGTTGCTCTTGTTGTTCGAGTTGATGGGGCCGGCATTTTCCTTTTTTTGACTCTATAGGCGATGAAATTCCGCAAAATACAGGCATAAAGAAATCACAAGGTAGCCATATTGAAATTACTTTTGTTCCATTTGCCAACTGTTCCGGATCTGTGTCCAATGGCAGCGCGCGCTCGAGACCACGTGCTGCAACGGGCCAATGACCACGATCGGTATGTGAGGGGATGCCCCGGAATTCCCCCCTGACCCCAATCACAAGAAAGCAAATGACAACATGATGTATCTTGTCGAAGATGCAGGCTTGAAACAAAATTTATCGCTCATGCAAAGCCCAGATCGGACTGAAAATGTCAAATTTGACTCAATACCGACACATAGGCCGACTTGGAATAGGAATCAAACGGAAATTAACCGATGACGAAAAGACAGCGTTAGTCAATGTTAGTCGGAAATCGATGAAACAAACATAAACATTGCATTCACCACTGTTCACTGTCTTCTTCCCGCGCTGGGCGGTGTAGCCTGGCTGTACTAGACTAGAGTGTGATGTAGGCCCAATTTGACCGCTGAATGGTGTGACCGCGGAGAGTGGGGTAGGGGAGGCGGGAGCTGAAGCACAGCGAATCGATGTATGAAGTTGTATTGTTTTAGGTCAATTGATGGGTGGTCTTCCAGCAATTTGTAGTATGAAAATATCAAACAACTAACAGCATCGGCTGTTATTGTACAAGATATATACCTCCGGCACCAAGGCAAATCTCTTCCCCCTCCTGCACACTGCCCCTGGTCCCTACCCTTTCATAGCTGTCAATTGTCAAGCACAATAATAGTGACTTGTTACTATCTATACTAATAAAATGAAGCTGTCTGTCCCACTATGTCGTTGCATGCAAGAGCACATTGTCATTGGCACCAGCAGCCGCCTTGAACCTATATATCCAACCGTCGCTCTTAGATGTGTCAACACTATCGCATGTGTCAACGCTATCGCATGTGTCAACGCTATCGCATGTGTCAACACAACCACTGGGTGCTTATCACCTTATCCAGCGCATAATATCGCTTTCGGATGCTTATCCCGTATGGTGACCATGTCTGCGGCGGGCTACCTGGCTTGGTGCCAACAGTAATAATATTTTTCCCAACGCATTATCGCCCGAACCGTCATCAAAATGAACAAATCCTGTACTGTCTCGAATCCACAACTTCCCATCAGTAGCAAATTTTGTCCACTGAAGGTATGTTAAATTACGAACAACGGGCGGGAAACAGCCCCTTTTTTTACTTAATCAACCCCTTTTTTTTCACTCAATCAATGTATGAGCTTGGGCCTTAGTTTTAATGGTCTGATATTCCTTTATTAGCATGCTTTAGCCGCAATTTGAGTATTCTGTACAAATAAAATAGTCTACTGTTATTTCTTTCGCTTATTAGTATGAACGCTCCGTTCACGGGTGGCTAGTTGTATATACAATAGTGGCCAGGGTGATTTAGCATGTCCTGGCATTGCTTAGCACTAGACTCACTAGTTCCATAGATGTAACATAGTCCGCTCCAATATGGGCCCAGTCTCAGCTTGCTCTCGGGACTACATATAGGATCACCAACACCTTATTACGTCATACAACTCAACATGTCGGGAGATAATTCAACTTGCAAGCTGCGGCGTAAGATGCTCTTTTCTCAGGCAATGTGTTACTTTGGCAATCAATGCCAACAATGAGTTACTTGCGGTTGTGTTATTTATTACTACTGCCACGCGACTCCGCCCACACCTATTCTACACCAATGATCAGCGGCCGGGTTTTAGTTGATGTAAATTGATACGATCTGAGAGGGAGAGGTGAATGTTGTTAGTAGTCGCAACTGCTTGTATAAACAATTAATTGGCTTGGTAGGGGCCAGGAGGGCCAGCCACTGGTGTGACACTTGATAAGAGGTGCGACCAGAGAGGGAGAGGTGAATGTTGTTAGTAGTTGAGACTGCTTGTATGAACAATTAATTGGCTTGGTAGGGGCCAGGAGGGCCAGCCACTGGTGTGACGCTTCATAAGAGGTGCAATCGGAGAGGGAGAGGTGAATGTTGTTAGTAGTCGCGACTGCTTGTATAAACAATTAATTGATTTCGTTGGCGGGACAGGATTAGGCAGGGATACAAAGGGGGGGGTGGGGGGGGGTCCAGAGACCAAAGTCCGGGTGCGGGTTATCATTTGTAGTTTTCCGGAAATGATTCTGGGTGCCTGCCAACCCGGTTTTGAGGTGAAAGTTGGGGTGCAGCTTCAAATATGTAGTTTGCCTGTGTAATTAAAAAAAAAAATTGCATATTACAGCAGGTTATTTACCTTTAACATGTTATACGTCTATTTTTTATTGGGTTTTTTTCTAAATTTTTTCTAAAATAATGTAGATGAAAAATGACCCAAAATGACATTTTCGTCCCATCTTTAATGGATTTATGGTATTCGATAGTGGTCAATAATACACCTTGGCTCATCCTTCAATAAGTTTGGCCAGTATTCTCCCATCCATGATGGTATGCCTTGTATGTGTTTGAGCGCAACAAGCTGCAGACTCTCAGAACAATGATGGTGGCTAGCCAGGATAAATTTCAGAAAATTTCATTACTGGACACTATAAGACAAGAATTGTTTAGGCTTATAGCATTTGATGATAAAAACAATTGTGATACAAAGAGTAATATGTGGAGAATGATTTTGGACTGTATAGTGTGAATGTTAGTGCTTTTATCTTTACATTGTACATAAATATGATGTTATTGTTTTAAGGCATTCTACGAATGTGATGCCAAACACAGAGGCTTCCTCACAAGGGAAGATTTCAAGGTGGCAGTTGTCTCTCTCTTTGGCTATAAGCCATCTAAAGTAAGTACTGGTAACAACTGATTGATGTTTTTAAAAATAACATGCACATTTATGAAGGCTTGCAATGATCCTTGAATTGTTAATTTTACATGATTGACTCTAGCATATCTGCAATCAACCAGTGTTAATTAAATGTGTATATAAATAAATTTATATGGTATTTTCTTTTCAGTATGAGGTGGATGATGTATATGGCACTTCTGGAGAAGAAGGTAGGCAATGTCATTGATTTTCACTGTCACATACGTACCATCATAGTAAAATAATTTGCCGTACTTATTGCAAATTGCAGCATATTTTAAATGCACTTCACATGAAAACTTTTGAAAGAAAAGACCATAACAAATGTTCATATCAATAACGTTTTCTGGCAGGGTCCGTCCTGTTCCAGAGGTCATATGACATAAATAATGAATTCACTTAGCTTTTATTAAGAATAACGTATGTCATTCTGCCATCCTATTGTAAAAGACTGTTGAGCCATTAAAATAACCCATGTAGATCTATATAGTTCAAAGTGCTTTATTATAGCTATGAAATTCGTACACAATACAAATCGAACCAACACATTCATTCAGTCCCAATCTGGGTTTGCTTGGAAATATCTTTATATGTATTAATATCTATGTATTAATGTTTGTTGCAGGAAGCAGTGGTATGGTTTTGGAGCGGTTTCTCGACTTGATGTCGTCCAAGATGGCAGTACAAGATGAAGAGGAGGAAATCAGACAGACGTTTTTGGCATTTGACACTCAGTGTAAGATATCTCTCCTAACTTTATGAAATTAGAATTTGCGTAGCAGTTTGTAACATTTTTAAGTGTTACAAAACATTGTAACTGTTTGCCGAGATTGGTTGGTTGGTTATTTAGGACGCTTTAACCCATTTTTGGTCATATCGCGTCAATGGGAGAAGGAAGGGAGAGTGGAGCCATGCCTCCGGGGGTAACCCCCTACTCTTTACGAAGAAAGACATGGAATCTTTATCCTGCGACAACACAGACATGGCCACAGCAGGGCTCGAACCATCAATCCACGAGTCGTTAGGCTCTCAAGTGACCAGAGCACTCAATGCGAGCGCTCTAGCCCACTGAGCTGTCGCGCCGGCCAACACTGTTTGCCGAGAGTATCACCTCTTGCACATGAATTGCAAAGCGGTTGTTTGGGACATTATTTTACGCCCCACTTACTTGGGACTATGTCGTGGAATAGTGCGCTCCGAGCGTGAGAAGTAAAATGTTAATTGTGCGTCTTTTGCGGAATGCGAGATTGCCTGCCATCGTGAAGATGTCCCACCTCTATCTATCATAATGCGTCTTTGTAAATACTGCGTGAATCGAGGTTTACATTCCATAGAAGATGAATTCAAATGTTATTCAAATTTGTCGATGCCCATTTTATGAAAAGTTAAGAAAATCATATATAGATGTACTTTGTGGATCGAATATCTCTTCACAATATTTTGTAAAATTAATGAAATCCCACAATAAGCAAGAAATACTGAACTTATCTATTTATTTATTCAAGGCAGAGATATTGCACCAAACAAACGTGCAAAGTTAATCTGTATATATCCTGTTACACCGTAGTAATTATGTTATAACCCTGTATGTATATGGGCCTGATGGCCTCTTATACTAAATAAACTGACTTACTATCATAACGACACCGTACAGACACATTGACCGGAGAGGGTCTGAATATCATGTATTTTATATAAGAGACGAACGGCCCACGGGGGAAGACTTCCCCATGTCACACCGGTATGACTAAAAAAATTATTTCGCTCTAGTTTTAATATTTGGACCTCATGTTGACTAAGCGTGTGAATCCTGTATGGTGTTTTGTAGGTCGAGGCTTCCTAACTCTGGAAGACTTGCGAAAGGCAGTGAATCTCTCCGCTCCACACCTTCCAGGCCACGTGGTTGAGTCAGCTTTTAGGTGAGTGGCAAGAGAGATATATTACGTACAAGTCAATGCATATATGGCCATATATCTAAGTTTTTTTCAACACTTCGTTTACGGCGGAATGTTTGTGATAATGTACTGACGTCCGTTACGGATGGTAAACCGGTTATTTGTACCCTTTCTTAGCCTGCATTGACCACTTTTTGTCATCGATCATACAAAGATTATATATTTATAATAATTTATGTTACAAATGACCAACCAAATGTTGTTATTTGACAGGGAAGTGGATCGAGATGGAGACGGGCGTGTTAGCTACAAGGATTTTGAATTTATGATGAAATACAACAGAGACGATGGATTTTGACATTCAGGGCGCCTCACATGTACCGGTAATGCGAATATTCCGAGGATGAGGCATCGGGATATAACGCGCTTCCTCGTCAGTTTGCTGAAATCCAGTGATTATGAAGAAGTTTAGACAGACCTCGCAATAAACTGATGCCTAATATGCCTTAGTCGCTTGACGGCCCCGGGATAGTGGAATTCCCAGGCCGAAATAAACTGGATCGCTCCGGTCAGCCGCATTCCAAATATTGTTGTCCAGACTACATGCCATATTTTCGATGGGGTGGATGATTAATTATACTAGCAATTCAGCGACAAACACGGCTTGATGTGTTATATGGTAACGTTATGACATTACGTTCCGTCCACTATGTCCAACAGAATGATGTCTATGTTCCTTACGATATTAAACATTTTAAATGTAACATGACGTTTTACTGCACGACTGATAAATAAATAAACTGGTAATTAATTTTAAAATGTGTCTTGTTGATTTTCTCTGTTCCGCGCTGTTGAAGTCCCCGTAAAGGAAGATGTTCCCTATCTGAATGTTTACAGTGGCAGGCAGGTTGTGACGGTGTGTGGCTTCACACCCGATTTAATGATATTAAACATGTCCGACACTTCCATGCACATGGAGATTAAACTGAGCTATGAAGCGTCTCCTGAACTGGGTTTAGATTAAACAAATCAATTGCTAGGGCGCGAACCAATGACTTGTTGATGGACTGATCAACCTGCTCAGCAACTGAGTTAGGAAGGCTTCCCCCTTACTTTTTGAGGTCTATTTGTGTGCTTGACAACGTTCCCCTCCTTCGATAACTGGTGTGGCCTGCCCCGATGACGAATGACGTAGGAATTAACGCGCGGTACAGGCTTCGGCTGGATTTCGTTCGTTGGAGCTTTGATGCGAAAATTAATTCGAAAATTGTCATGGGTCCCTAAATCAAATATCGACATCGACCAGCTAGCACAGTTAGTGCTCATTATAAATACGCTCTGTTTTTTCAAAGTGTCCTACGGCCCTAGATGAAGTGGCTCTTTGGCCGGTTATTATCTCGTTGGTAACCTGGCAGGTTCCCGGTTTTCCCGAAACTTGTTCTATTAAAATGGGCTCGTTATGATGAGGAACGGTGCCCCGATCTCCTGACTGGTGGTACTTTATTTATCCCAGGGCAGGATTTCATCGCAAGTACTCAATATGGGTTTTTCTCGTTGCAAATTTATTCAATGAGAGATGATCTTTTTTTTCTATTACCTTTCCGAATTCCGTGTAATATATCTTGCAATGCTGCCCGCAACGGGACGAGTCATTCAAAAAGTCTCCCTTACGAGGATGACATAGAATTAAGTACTTATTACGTCTAATTGATTGTCAGATATTACTACTATGCAGTTTCTGGGGCTAGCCACTGCCCCATACGAGTCTCCACTTAAGTCACATGAGTGTTGGCATCCAAAGCATCGCGAAAATCAACGATACCTAAATAAACATTGACGATTAACTATAAAAAAAACCCTCATACCTTCATTTATTTGTCATTCAAAGTTGATATTACAGTTGAAATTGAAAAGAGCCGCGGATAGATATTTGTAGCACGACTGCAGAGACTGCAGTTTTTAGCACTCGGAACACTGCAGTTTTTCGTTTTTATCGACTACCCATACGACTATCCGTGCAGGTTAATTAATTCACCTCTGACGTACGCCACGTCACGATAACTTTCATCACCTTCCTGCATGCACCCCATTAGTTTGTGCATTTGCAATGTTGCTGCAACCAGTGCATTAAGAAGGTGCACTAACGGAAAGCACTGCATTAGTTAAACACGTGCGCATGCAGTGCCTCACATTTTGAAAACTAAACACGTCTGCAGCATTATCATTATTACAACAAAAAAAACATTACATATCTAACAAGTATGAAAAAATATAAGTTTCTAACGATTTATGATTGCGCGATATATAGCATTTATGAACATATTTTAACTAATGTCGGAAAGACCCTGTCAATATTGCATAGATTGTTTTTTTAGTCTGTTTCAATTCCTTCAAATCAAATCTAGACGTTAATATATGTTCCAATTATTGCAAGTCAATACGGTTTAACGATTGCACGGAACTTACTGCAGGACCAGCTTGTATATTCGGTTTATGCATCATTTACCCAGAGGTCAATAGATTAAAAATAAATCCGAATACCGCAAAAAAACACCCGTAACAATAACTGTGCATAAATATATACATATGCATATGTGGCATTGCATAGTTAGCTATGGTTCATTGTAATCTCATCATAGGTCCTCCAAGCAAAGGTAGGACATCATAGATTTCGGTATCGGCAAAGTCCGAACCGACATCTGCACATTCGAACCCAAAAACGCCCTGATAGCGAGTCTCGTCCTATGCTTGAGAGAGAGAGGATTTGTAACATACTCCTTGAACCACTCCAGCTCCGCCTTGGCATTTTGCAACAGTTCCAGCGGTTCAGGTCGTAGCCGTATCCATGGCAACAGCTCCATGGATCCAGTTTCGTTTTCGCCGTAGTAAATATGGTTCCTGAGTGCGCAGCCTGCTCGCACAATCATCTTCGATATGACAAAATTTCCCAAGCCCATGGCTATCTCAACGGGAATGTAGTCCCAAGCATACACTTGGCAACCGTTGCTAGGCGCATCGAGAGCGCAGTTCCGCTGCAGCAGCATACGACATGCATGCTCGTGGCCTTTCCACGCGGCCAGCCACAGAGGAGTCTCGTTGTAGAACGTCCGGATGTTGATGTCTGAACCAGCCGCTAGGAGGCGCTGCATGGATTCGGTGCTTCCGATAACGGCCGCTAGATGGATGGCGGCCTCCCCGCGCTCTCCGCACAGGTCGTCCACGCGGACCCCGGCGTTCAGGAGGTGGCCCACGATTTCCGGGGAGTCCGTGGCCATGAAGAGGGGTGTGTATCCCCAAGGATTCCGGAGGTGAGGGTCTGCTCCATTTTCTGTGAAAAAGAGGGAAGTCAATTTAGTTATCATCAATAGCCTAAGAGACATATTGTAGGATATATATATGGGGGTGGAGCGGGGGGGGGGGGGTCGTGTTCCCAAATTACGAAGAATAAATTTCACGATGAATTGAATGGAGAACTGCCCGCATACAATGGAAGGGATGAATACGTGATATAAATTGGCGATTTAATTCACAGTTCTTTTAAAAATACTCAGTTCACGATTAGTGAAAATTACTGGTCACGACGGTCGACTAATATCTCATTCCCAGTTCACGAAGAATTATTTTCCTCATTAACAGTTCACGGTGAAACGAGGAGCCCATTCCCGAGGCACGTGAATACCGCTTGCCCCGCCGCCCCTCCCCAATATATGTTTAGATACCACGTAGTTGTAAAGTAAAATTAAAAGTTCTACTGAATCTATTTGTGCTTTGCAAGGACAATGGGTAGATTGCGATATGAACCGCCCCACCATTCAATTCCGTTCCAACCTGCTTGATTTATGTTCGGTACCCACCACTCAACCCCCGGCCCCGTTTGTGGTACCAGTTGGTGGTTACGTATATATTATCATATCGCTTAAATGGGCATAATGACGCCTTAGCGAAGACTGAAGTGCTTAAACTTATATATACGTGTTAATTGGCTTGTGAAACCAACTACCTGGAAAACATGGAGAAGTGAATAAATCATTTAAGTTATAATCACCTAACAAAGCTTTAGCGCAGTCCGATTTGCCGAAATGACAGGCAATAGTGAGAGCGGAGGAACACATCTCCGTGACGCGGTCGATCTTGGCGCCTTTTTCCAACAAGCGCCGGACTACATGCGGGTGACCTGATTCGCAGGCCCTCATCAGGGGAGTCTGCTGTACCGAGCGGGTCACGGCCTCCACGTCAGCCCCCGCCGACAGCAAGGCGTCGACGCATGACACACAGCCCGCCTCGACGGCTGAATGAAGTGGTGTGCCTGAGAAAAATTTAAAAATGTCGAAAGTCGTAAATATGCACGCATGACCACATCGTAAATATATAGTGGTTATATATCATACTCTGCTACTGTTATATTAAAATGCTTCTAATAAAATATACCACGAAGACAATTCTATTACCGCTACAACGTTGCCGCTACCACTACTGTGTATATAACTTCCGTTATTATAGCTACGATCAATACAACAAACTACGTAGCTAAACAGGAACACACATAACTACAAGCGAGTACATTATTCAGCTTGAAAACAATAATAACGTACCAAGGTCATCGTCCATGTTGAGGTTGACATCGACGCCGTGTCGAATGAAGAGCTGAACCAGACTTTCTTGCGCCCGTTCTGTGGCCGCGAGAAACCCCGAATACAGCACTTTCTTCACTTCCTCCTCTCCTCGCCCGTCCACCACACCCAAATGGAAATCCTGCTCCTTGTACTTCACGCGGTCCATCTTGCTGTGTTGCGTTGAACACAATAACGCATGCGCAAAGGCCTTATCGCCGTTGGTGCATGCTACGTCCAGCGCGGAGTCCCCAGATATGTTCCTAGGCAACGGGGACGCTCCGTTTCGCAAAAGGAAATTGGCAAGATCCACGTGGCCTAGTCTGGCACAAACAATGAGGCTCGTGTCCGATTCGTCATCGGGTTTGAAATCAAAGTCAATTTCTGCAAAAGTAAGAAGACAAATGTTATTGAATTTACAATCACATACGGACACCATGTGGAATCTGTATATATATAATTTTTCATTGCGAAACGCTCTGTCGCGTGAGACTATGCCATTTGGGTGTGTTAGCGAGTGAGTAAATAGATGAAGATATAATTTATACATAGGCCTATGTAAGAAAGCATTTCCTACATAATGGTGATCTACTGCGTCATGTACACGTGAGGAAAGACACATTGTAGGATGTATTATTGATCACATATATTTTGTTGTTGTTGGTTTGTTAACCAGTTAAGACCTTGAATATGGTCCCGGGAACAGGGAGTCATGCAGTAGGTGGCGGGGTATAGAGCAAGAGGGAGATGGCGCCGAGCCCCGGCAGCAATTAGGGAAGACATGGACAACGTGTGCCAAGTGGGACATGGTCGGACAAGGTTGAACTGACGAAGTAGGTCACGATGAAGCCTTCACTCATGAAGCTGTGCTTGTGGGAGTGGGAAAAGGAAGCGGATGCAGTATGTCTAAAATGATCGATGAAGTAGGTCAAATAGAAGATGAATATAAATCCTGAGGAAGCTGAGGGGATGCGTGGGGTGTTGTCAGTTGGATAAATGATTGTGGTTGGGTGAGGGAAGAAGGAAAATGTGGGCTATTCCTAGGAGTAAGGAAGGAAACTGAAGTGAAATGTTGTGCATTTGGTTTACATGTATATACGAGGGCTAAATTAGACCAAAGAACGTCCGCGGCGACAATGAATGATATCGATGAAATAAGCCACAGATCAGGTGTCTAACCAGGGACTTATTGATTTATAAGGAACCATGGACGAAAGGGGTAATATGTGGTAGTCAGATCGTCAAGGGGTGTTCTCGTGTGAGTAGTTGCGGGCGTGGTCCTCCCAGGAAGGAAACAATATGAATATGTCATTGGTTTAATTTTATGATACTTAATTGTGTAAGGACTACATAAATTAGTGTTATCATGTCATAATTAGCAGAATGAGTGCCACCACAACATCCCCAGAATGCATTCTCTAATAACACCCATGGTCGAACCTCGATTTGTTGATCGATTACTACGACCGCCAGAGCTTCCGTGGTTTGGCCCGGTGCGTAGTCTAATTAAGCCGTCAAAACATAATTCAGCATCAATATTCTACGAAGGCATATGATGCGTTACCGCTCCTCCGTGTCACATTGTCCTCCCGCCAACCAACGACCGGGGTGAGAATGGGGAACGTGCATGTGATACGAAGTCAATAGCACTGATGGATTAAACCTTACAGGATGAGAACCACCTGGAGTAGGTCATCCCATACATGCATCAATATCTAGGTTATTGGATGCATTCATAAGCTACCCTAGATCGACTTGATGGCGTCTAGCCATCCGTCTGCCTGCTGCAGCCCCGTTTTATTGCTTCAGAAAAAAAAATACATACGCCTGCATATTTTCATGGCGATATTGCGGCCGTCTGGGCGGGCGCCTGCCTGGGAATGAAGCTATTGATCGGTCTTCATATAAAGTTAGGTTTTAGCTCACTATGGTACCGGAACAACACGTCCGAATAATAGAGCTGCGACAAAACTGGTATAGCTCCGCTCATGTACGTACGTCACGCCGATCAATTAGGCGTGAAGACTAGGCGGAGCTTCCTGTAGGTGCCTTCTGGCAGCTGTCTCTCTCCTCCAAACAAGCTGACCTAATGCGTCGAGGCCACGGGTTGGCACTGGGCGGATCCAGCAACGGGCTGGTCATGCCGCTGATGGCGACGGATCCAGCAACGGGCTGGACATGCCGCTGGTGGCGACGGATCCAGCAACGGGCTGGTCATGCCGCTGGTGGCGACGGATCCAGCAACGGGCTGGTCATGCCGCTGGTGGCGACGGATCCAGCAACGGGCTGGACATGCCGCTGGTGGCTAACCCCCCCCCCCCCCCCCCCCCACCGATGCACAATCCTCTCATCATTTTAAAGCCGCGGAGGCACCATAGGACCACTCCTTAGACCCGAGACCCTACCTCCAAATGCTGGATCCCCACTGCATGGATGCATGGATCTGCCGAAAGGGTGTGCCTTGTTAACCAAACCCCTACCCCCAACCGCAACCCCACCTTCACCCCCCCCTCCTCCCAATGCTACCCTCTCCCTCACCCCCCCCCACCTCCCCCCCCCCAATTCTACCCAACCCCCATGCCTGCCACTATTGCTGGCCATTGATATATAGACCTATATTAACCGACAGCTAAAAGGCGTTGAAGGTTGATTTCCATTTCCCGGCGCTTTCCGCTGGGATATTACCCGACCCCACCATGGCCATCGGAAGCCAGCTAGGGGGACAGGTCTATTGGGTTTGCGCCATGAGTGGGTCCGCGGAAGAGCGACGCCGTCCAGTTTGAGTCAATTACACCAGTCCCCTCAGGGGTCATGCTCCTCGCTCGCCCTTTCCCGTGGTCGCTCGGGCTCCCTGGGGTCCCGGAGAGCGCCTGAGTGGCCCTCAATGCCTGTTGCCCTGTTGCCCTGTTGCGCGCCCTGCCTAATGCAATAAACAACCACCATAGTTCAATGCAATCAGGCAACTTTGTCTGGCATTGTCCAGTCATAATGACTGTAATCCAGATGGAGAATTATGATGGCCAAGGTATATTTATATATTATATCTGCATAGTATGATTGTAGTCGTCCTGACTGACATGCAGAATACGCAGGGGGCAGACGTATATTGAAACGGAGACGTATTGGTTCATTTAAAATTCAATCCCACAATAAATGCACCTCACTTAGACTTAGACTATCTATAGTATTTTCTAGCACTCCATTTGACCTGGCGCCTCCACCCATACAAGCTCATGCAATGCATGCATGATTCAGAGGGTATAAATGCTAAATGGTACAGGTTGCATATTTAATCCTGGCCTATTGAAATGGTATCAAAAAGTTGATTCTCATCATATGATGTTGTGTTACACATGATCAAATCAATGTTTTTTGACTTCACAAGATCAGGTATACGTAGCTACGGTAAGTTAGCATGCACCTATATGCATCTATGGCCATATCTGTAGAGTATATATAACCGCATGCATTCATATCCATAGCTAGGTCTGTGATCAATAAATATTGAATTTTTTAGATGCCTAACCAGATTCACACCTATCCCGTACGCGATACAGCCAGGGGCATATGGCCTATTTTAGATGGATATTTGTATTCATATGAATTAAGGCTCCTTTTCATATAATTAATGGCTATTTATCCGCATAGGCAAGACAATGGATTTGCAATATACAGTGAATAGTGAAAGTCTCGCATCCCGACCCTCATACACATTCCAATACATATTGCAAACGCTGCTATATAAGGCAGGAAAATGGCCTTTGATGAAGACAAAAACGTAGGATAAATGATTACCTGCGCGGTAAACCTTGACAAGCGCTTCCGTCACGTCTTGCATGCCGAACTGCACGGACCTGTAAAACACTTCATTCAGGCGACTGCGGAAGTGCGGGTTTTCCACCTCGAGCAGTGAAAACAATTGGTGTAAGTCCGCGAAACCCATATCTAACGAGAGGTCTATAACTCCCGCGAGAACTGATGCCTCCTCACCACTCGCCTCCTCGCCCCTCGCGTCGTCGCTTTGACGATGGAAGTGGCCGCGGTGTGTCGCTGCAGGGACGCGTTGGTGTGCCACGCGGCGACGGCGGCTGGAGCTATTCGCGTGGCTAGGGGGTGACTCTCGCTGCTCGCCAGTCGTCGTCCGCGTCCAGTGCGCGAGTGACTCTCCCTCTGCTCGTCCTCCCCTGTGGGCGTTCGTGTCCCCGACCTGGGGGGCTGCTGGGCTGTCCCGGATCCCTGGGGATGTGTCGCCTCTGGCTTCTGCCGCACGCTCCAGACCACTTTTAATCCCCTCAAGCCATTGTCTAATGATGTGGCTGGAGTCCTGCTGGAAGGGGTCGCCAGCGGCCGAGTCATCGCTGACGCGGTCCGCTCCCCCTCCCCCTCCCCCTCCTTCTTCTGCTCCTCCCTCTGCCCCTCCCCCGACTGCTTGCCCCCCGTGAGGAGGGTTACCCTGGCTGTTCCCGCCACCACCCCGGTGAAGACCCTCATTGGACATAATCCCGGTTAGTCGCCGGGGTCAACACTCGGACCGTGCTGGGGATGCAGTTGTCTTTCACTCGAGAATAGCCCCTTCCCGCCCCCCGCTCGTCCCCCCCCCTTCCCCTCCTCCTGGGGGGCCTCCTTCCCAGGGGTCTGTCTATGTACGTCTGCCAATCACGTCCTGCAAGGGTCCAGGGCCCGTTGTTGGGAGTCCTAACTGAATCAGTAGTCAGTGGGGAAACGGACGGACACGCCCCCTTTGCCCTCCCTGCCCCTCCTACTCCTGGCCAACAATGAGGTCCCCACTCCTCTCACCACCCACCCACCCGCGCTGCCGCCGCCGCCGCCGCCGCCGCCGCCACCGCGCCTGATCAAGGCCCTACCCTGCAGGCGCCCGCCAGTGCAGCGGTCCGGGTTGCAGGAAGGGCGGATAGGGAGGGGGGGCCGGGTAGCCAAGTCCCTCTTGACACCACAATGCAGTCAGCGATACCTACGTCACGTCAATGTTGACGCATTGGGAGCAGCCTCCTCACAGCTCCAGTCCTTCAGCTTTCATCTAGCCCGGCGTTCGCAGCAGGAGCCTTTCGCATGCTGGAGGTCTACCGTGTGAAACAAGGCGCCCGCCCCGGGATGGGCTGGACCATGCATCGATGGCTCCAGTTGTACGCGCTCCCTTCACTTGGCTACAAAGTACAAGAAGAATACACAGTCCATCATCAGTGGGGTGAGACAAGGGCAGCTAGGACGGGTCAAAGAAACACTCGAAACCAAACAAATTCCAAGTGTTCCCGGAAGAGCGCTGTACCGCCGTATCACCTTCCTGGCCTTGCGTTATCGCCCTGGTTTGTGAAGTACTTACCACTTTCTAACCCGAGCTCGGAGCATCTGGCCGCCGAGTCCCACATAACTGCACCCAGTAACCAACCACATCTTCTCGCTAACCTGGCCAGAGCCACTTCCAGGATATTCAGGATTCCAGTTGCAAGTTTTGCTTCGCTCTCCACGCGAGCTAGCTGCTGACTCAGCTATAGCAGCTTCTAGGCTATATAAAACAGCGCTCGCCTGGACGAGGTCGACACGTGTTTTTCTCTGCTTATAATCCTCTAGCTCGTTATTTCAGCTTGAGTATGCAGGTCTTGGGCAATTGCCTGCATGGCAGGCTAGCGTCATACACCAGTTTTGCTTTCGGGGAAGTCTTTAAGCAATATACAGAAGTATGTGTAATTAAGAAATTACTCTTACACTAGAACACAACACTTCTCGCACTCACTAGTCATGGCTGTACTAGTGGCATGGCATGAGTACTGTTATGACGTATTTTTGTCGAGGCATTTTAATATTGCAGATGTTCCGCCAGTGCAAATAGGACAAGTTAATACCCGCCGCAATTGCGTCCCCTTCCCCCCGCACCCTCCTTACCCATCACCCCGTTGGTTAGTCGCCTTCCCGCCCCCTGCTTGTCACCCCCCCCCCTCCCCCTCCTCCTGGGGGGCCTCCCTCCCAGGGGCCTCTCTATATACGTCTGCCAATCACGTCCTGCAAGGGCCCCAGAGGCACCTCCCCATAAATTTGTGTATTTAGTTAAGTTACGGCCAGTGCCACGTCCATTATCTACCATGGTTACGGCCAGTGCCACGTACAGTAATTACCAGGGTTACGGGTAGTGGCACGTAAACTGATTACCAGGGTTACGGCCAGTGCCACTTACAGTGATTACCAGGGTTACAGCCAGTGCCACTTACAGTGATTACCAGGGTTACGGCCAATGCCACGTACATTAATTACTAGGATTACAGCCATGGCCACGTACATTAATTAGTAGGATTACAGCCAATGCCACGTACATTAACTACCAGGGTTACGGCCAGTGCCACGTGCAGTACTTACCAGGGCTACGGCCAGTTCCTCGTAAACTAATTACTAGGATTACAGCCAGTGCCACGTACATTAATTACCAGGGTTACGGCCAGTGCCACGTACGCTGATAACCAGGGTTACGGCCAGGGCCACGTACATTAATTACGAGGATCACAGCCAGTGCCACGAACATTAACTACCAGGGTTACGGCCAGTGCCACGTACAGTCAGTCCCAGGGTTGCGGCCAGTGCCACGTGCATTACTTACCAGGGTTACGGCCAGTGCCACTTACAGTAATTACAAGAGTTACAGCCAGTGCCACTTACAGTGATTACCAGGGTTACGGCCAGTGCCACGTACATTATTTACCAGGGTTAAGGCCATTGCCACGTACAATAATTACCAGGGTTACGGCCAGTGCCATGTACAATAATTACTAGGATTACGGCCAATGCCCCGTGCATTAACAACCAGGGTTCCGGCCAGTGTCACGTACAGTAAATACCAGGATTACGGCCAGTGCCACGTAATTAACTACCAGGGTTACGGCCAGTGCCAGGTACCGTGATTACCAGGGTTACGGCCAGTGCCACTTACAGTGATTACCAGGGTTACGGCCAGTGCCACGTACATTAATTACCAGGGTTACGGCCAGGGCCACGTACAGTGATTACCAGGGTTACGGCCAGTGCCACGTACAGTACTGACCATGGTTACGGCCAGTGCCACGTTCATTAACTACCATGGTTACGGTCAGTGCCACGTACATTAACTGCCATGGTTACGGCCAGTGCCACGTGCAGTACTTACCATGGTTACGGCCAGTGCCACCTTCAGTAATTACCGGCCAAGGTTACGGCCAGTGCCACTTACAGTGATTACCAGGGTTACGGCCAGTGCCACGTACAGTAATTACCAGGGTTACGGCTAGCGCCACGTAAACTACTTAATAGGATTACGGCCAGTGCCACGTACATTAACTACCCTGGTTACGGCCAGTGCCACGTGCAGTACTTACCATGGTTACGGCCAGTGCCACGTAATTACTCGAGTTGCGGCCAGTGCCACGTGCAGTAATTACTAGGATTACGGTCAGTGTCACGAACTATAGTTAACAGGGTTACGGGAAAATACCACAAACTACTATAATAGCCAGGGTTAGGCCAATTAGCAGCGTTACGGCTAATGCCACCTTTATGTATGCACTAGATTTTGATTTGATTTGATTTAATTTATGTATGACGCTTTAATCTGTGTAGTTCATGTCGCGACAAGGGCAAAGGTCAAGGAAGGAAGGAGCCCTGCCTTCGAGAATAACACCCTACTTTTTCCAAAGAAAGACATTATATCTGTATCCTACACAAACAGAGACATTTGCACAAGTGGGTTTGGAACCCCGCACCGTCCGCTTGGGCTGGCCTAGCAGACAAAACACAATCGGCCCCAGCCAAACGTGCCACCTATTAGACCACCGGGTGGCGGGGATACATGCATAATACAGTGTAAAATAAAAGAACTGAATTATATTATCAAGCGGGATTACGTCACGTGGCACTGAGTGAACCTCATTTCATAAATCACCCAAAGCACTGACGCGTTCCACATATGGTTGTCGCTTTAAGTACTTTCCGTGAATTGTTTATGGTGATTTTAGTTCCGTAACCCGGTACAGGTAACTTCGATCTGTCTGAGCCAGAGCGGCTGGATCTCACAAAGAGTGGTTGCAGCAGTACGTGTATATTGACTATCAGGACAACCCCACCCCCCACACTCGCCCCCCCCCCCCGAACCCGTCTAATCCTACATGCCTCTGTCAGATTCCAATCACGCCGTGATATTACGAATGCATGACACTACACGTTGTCAGAACTGTTCCCTGCAGTGCTGGATTGCAAAGCTATTCATGCATATCACAATAAAAAATATACTAGAGGTCTGGAAGGGGTAAATGACGAAATGAGACACAGGCATATTTGAAAATCGACGTTCGAAATTGACCCCCAAATTCCGACATTGATGATCTGAAAAAGCGACAGCGACACCAATTTTGAATAAAAGGGTCGTGAAAAATCGACATTCGACAATGAGAATTTTGAAAAAAAATCGACAATGGACACTGGACCCGAGCTCCCTTCCAGACCCCTTATACTGACAGTGATACATAGTTCTAAGCAGGGCGTACGTGACGGACACATCACAGTGCACTGCATTGATCGAGAGAGCATAGAATAGGTTCCGGTAATAGACAAGACGTCACAGCAGGCGTTCTCCAGACACACAGGCAGGTAGCTGGATCGGGTCGGCAAACGAGGTGATCCGAGACGAATGTGTAAAACACGGAAAAAAAGTTATCTGAGCGTCCGCCGCCGCCAGAGAAGTTCCCCAACAGTGAGCAGGTTCATAATATCAGTGTTGATAAAGCCTTCAGTGCGCGGATTTGTCTCTTTTGTTTTTTTTTCGTCAAGACCCTAACGGACGCAGAATGACGTCATCAACACTAGTGCTACGCGCTAGGAATATTTATTGCCCGAAGAGTAGGTCAGGATCGTTCAGTAGACAGAACGCCGAGGCCATCTGGCAAGCTGCATCAGGTGCCCCCCCGCCCTCCCTGTGCATGTCCCCTTGCCAGTTCTCCTCCCCTGATGTGGAACGAACTTCGTCAGGCAACCAGGCACCTTGACTATAAGAGGAGATAAAAAAAACGCTATAAAAATAACCCTTCAGTGAACAAAGGCGCTCTTTTATAAACCATCGATTTTTTTCAGCTTTGATGTCAACAGAAAACGTCAGTGGCTACATTGCAGGTATATTGCCAGTCAAAGTATAAGAAGCGAGCGGCTGCAGTTGCTAAATAAATACGAATTGTAATATCTTGCCTTCGGTGCTGATATCATATTCAGAGGCAGATCCAGTGACCACCCCTATCACCCTGCCCCCTTGGAGTCCATACTTATTGTCTAATATTGAAGTGAAATCTCTTCCCTTTACGTCACTCCAGAACAATGTACCCTGTCGGCTAGATCCCACATCCCAGGCGTCCCAAGTCCTGCATCGATCGTCCCGGCAGAGGAAAGAGAAGAAATTTATACCGGGTTCCCATGTGACGTACGCCTTCGACCATCAATATGTCCATTACACTGTCCTACAACAAACCTCTTCCGCTCTATTGTCACCATTAGTTTTTGGCAAAAATAAAAGAGACACAATGTTGCATAGATCTACGTCTGTGCAAAATTACCCGAAATGAGGTTCAATGCACTTTTTGTCAAGGTGTCTTTATTATTCCCGGTTTTGGAGCGACAACGCACCTGTCTGGAACAAAGGGGGCTCCTTTGTTGTTTGGAGTAAGGGATGGATTATCTTACCTTTATCATGTTTAGTGCGCATAAATACACCGCCTCCGCCAGACGGCCTTGATCCATACAATAGCCGTAAGTGTGTTCTCGATTTCTTTTTTTAAATGTGTTATTTGCTGACTATTAAGTCACAATTGAGGTTGCACCGCTGGTATTTTAGCATCCCTTGTCTTTAACTTAAAGTTTAACGTAGTCTGTATTATCTCACAGCTTGTCAACATCAGAGCCTGTTGCAGTCGGTGACGGCGACAGTGGGGACGGATCTCTGGATTTATCAATAAAGATGTCGCCGTACGCTTCATGTCTGGCGCCGGTCATATAAGACGGGATGAGGAGGAGTGATGGTGGTGGTGTGTGTGTGTGTGTGGGGGGGGGGGGCACCCCTACGCCGATCCGGCGCCTTGATTATGCCCTCTGGATCCACCACGGTATGATGAAACACGAGGTGAATGACTCTTGATTGAAAAGAAAATGAACCAGCGAGCGATGGGGCGCGACTGGAGGCGAAGAAGGAGGGAAGTATACATGACAACATACTGGTTGAGGCCGATAGGTGGATCTTATCACGGTCGGCAACCTAACCTGCTGAACATCGACGAGAATCAAATACTGGGTAACAAAAAACTCGAGATAATTGGACGTGCAGCCGGCACGTTGTTTTTGAGGGTGCATCACCCAGGTGCACTCACCAACTTGCTTGCGGCACCTACGGACGCCCCTGCAGCAATACGCCATCACATAAGCACCAATAAAAAGTAATAACAAAAGATTCGTAGATTTCGGATAGCATCACTTTTGTTTTTATTATTAACAAGTGAGGGGTTACAAGTACATCTGTTTACATGTTGAATTTTTAAGCTGACGTTTCAGTGCGTAAAAATCAAGAACAACTGTTTACTGATGAACGACGTTTCTCGCTGCCGTCAGCTGGGGTCTTTAGCACCCGGACGCCCTCAGCTCACCTCGATAGCCTTCACTGAGGAGAATATTTGCGCAGCACCAGGCACGTAATAGACAAATGCACCGACAATGACATTCATGGTCGCGCCGCGTGGAGCTTATCGCGGGGTAATCAATCCTGCCCCGGGGGCACCGAGGACAGACAGACCACGTGGTCTCACGACCGCGATGTCGTTACGGCATATCCCCGAGATCGTTAATAGAGTCTCGCGAGATGAACAGCGAATAAATAGCGGACAATTCATGATCGCTCGGCTTGTTGCTTTTTTTATCTGCTTGTGAGGAAATGAATAAATCAGCTTACTTTTTCACTTGCACTGAAATTATCAGCGGTACTTTCAAGCTCCTGCATTGTGCTGTACGTGGCTCCAGTTCCCTGGTGGCGTCATCATATGCCAACGGGATTTATGAACCTTATTCACATCGCGTCTGTCCCGGAAAGAAGTCAATTTTTTTGGTGAGACACACCACCTATAAAATGGTGTTTTTGAGTAAATAGCCGGATGTAGTCAATCATACCCAATCGATCGATTCGTGAGTGAAAAAATACTATCATGAATTTAATCTAATTTCTGCATCTTTGAGCTCTGCTTCTCTTGCACCGTCATGAATGCGATGACAGCGATGCAGCGATGACAGCGATTAGTTTGCATAGACTCCAGATCAAGCTAGCTGCTTTCGTAACTGATGACGTCGTCCATTCCTTCGGCTTCCATAGTGACGTGAACCCATGTCATGTGAAGATCTGGGTCGATGCGCGTTGGCACAATGACGGACAGAAGGATTAATTTAGCACTGACAACGTGTATGTATGATTGCATACTAGATTTATTAAATAAGTGTTCTGCTGGAATTTTGTGAAATAAAAGGAACTTGTCGCAGTGGATAACATATTTTCTCGTTTTGTGCGGCCCACTCTAAAACCCACTATAAATTGAACGTTTTCTTGGTTTAGTAGCATTTTGTCTTGCAAAAAGTGTTTGTAACTTGATCCGAGTTCATACTTTACTCACCATTGATACAATGCGAATGGATCGATAACAGTGACGGATCCAGGATTTGTGTGCCCCGCCCCCCCCCCCCCCCCGTCCCCTGAATCCGCCACTGGATAATAAGGGACGAACCATTTGACATTTGTGGGTGAACATCTAGGACTGATGGTGTACTTGCGTTGTGGCGTATTGAGGATATTTTTCTCAGCTATAATAATAATTGATAGATTGTGGCCAATATAGGGGCGTATGATTGTCGATGGCAATCCCATGACTTATTTAACCGGATTTTAGCTGCCTGAATTGCATATAAGTGTCGCGGTTAGTTGAAAGGCAAGTGCTTGCCTACGTTTGATGTGAGGCCTCATCCTCAATTGTGGATGACTAGCTGTAAAAGTGCGGAGGGCAAAAGGTCAACCCGCATTAGTCCAGCCATTATCTGGAACGGCGTACATTAGAGTATATTGGCGACAAATTATCTTGTTGCGGAACGCCCACCGACCGCAGTCACCCACGCCCCCTCCTCCCCCCCCTCCCACCGCGCGTACTGTGCTACCCATTCGTACATCACTCGCCCAACACTACAATATCACATATTACATACACTGTTGGTGGCAGAACACTATATAGGCCCCGGATGATCGAGCCAGACCGGAAGTAGTGAAAGGACCATCGATGTCCAAGTTATCAATGGGTCGCAGAGCGCCGGTCAGCGTAACGAACAAATTGTCCTTCGAGCTGCACTCACATCCGGGTATTTGGGGTAACATAGGAGCCGGTAGCAGGGTAGGGGCGGGGTAGGCTATAGCTGCAGAACAGCCCCAGGGGACGGGCTATCAACGGCCGTATAATGACGTGCAAGCCAGGCGACCTTGATATTAAATCATCGGACTAGTCGAGTTTAAATCTCACATCAGTCACCGTAGTATCATAGTTATCTAGTCGAAACATGTCTGGATACTATCATCTGGCGTCCATGCTTCATTAGAGCCCTGCTGCTAAAAATGAACTGACCTCAATTCCAGTAATTGAATTATTGACTGGTCGCAGTATATAATACAGGAACTGGGTTTTGCTTGCGGCCATCGTCGGGCAAGACTAGCGAACCGCGTAAGCTGCTTGGGGCATAAGCACATCGGAAGGCCATGGGAAGGAAGAGAGATGGGTGGCATGTTTATATTAGGGAACGGCTACAACCGAGATATTGACCTTGAAGCACAAATTCAAGGTCGAACAGGAAAGGATTTAATATTTAATTAACGCACTCATTGTCATGGACAAATCTGTATTTCGAGACTTTTATAACTACTAGTAGATTTCGTTTGGACTGGAAATAATCGTTCGGTGTGGTCTGCGTAAGACGATCGACCCATATGCAGTTTATTTTGGTTGTAAATTCAGTATTGTGATTGATTGTGTGCTTATAACAGGTCAATTGTCGACTGGCAGAGCTGCCAGAATCGTAGCAGAAGTATTGCCAGCACACTGGTTCCCTGTCGGATGTTCCCTGTGCAGTTTATCGCACCAGGGATGATCGTGGATGACCAGCTCTGTGGACGAAAAGCTCCTCTCCTCCCATATGGGTCGCCAAAGCCTACCACGAATCTGAATCGATACCCAAAACCTCGCGTCTGCAAACATTCTCCAATCTTGAGTATTGGTCGTTCAATTGGTTTCTCGCTGGCGGAAGCCCAACATGAAGCGTATTCTTTGCGATGCGTCCATCCTGCACAATTAATGAACGTTTGTTAGGACCCAAAACGGACGTTATAACAAGAAAGCGTCAGACCACATGGCCTGCGGCATCTATAGGAGCAAATGTACAGTTCACATTGTGCCTCGATTGCCGTGTCTATTTACGGGTGCAATGAACATATAACTTCTGCTTCAGACATTTAGAAGTGCTTGCATAAACGAATGAATAAGGGATACCCCCCCCCCCACGTCTCCCCCCACGTCTCCTTCTCCTTAGACCATTATATGCCGTCAAGTAGTGCCTAAAATATGGTCGTATATCAGGGTTATATATAGTCACTATAGTTAGTTTTGTGTTTGTATATATTGTTTCTTTTGCTAACGTTTGGCCAGGTTAATGTCTGTTCACTTAATCTGTAACGTATTTAACCATGCATGCGGATGTTACGGGTACGTGGTTGAGTCGACCTCATCACATGCTGATTCGCAGGATCTCTAATTTATTTTCGGCGGGTTGTGTTCGGGGGGGGGGGGGTGTCATACTATAGGCTGCAGCAAAAAATATCGCACGTCAACCTATGTTCTGCTTTTTAAAAAAAATTAAGGTTGGATTCTTGCTCTATAATGTACTCTCAACAGTAAATTTACCATAGAAAGTGCTTTTTTGAAGCACAAAGAAAGTATATGGCTTTTGTGATGTTTCACACTGCCTTCTTAGCTCCCCTCCCTCGGTGTCTTTCTCGGTGTATAAATTCACACAACAAACTATGGGTAAAACTGTATATAGTATACATACTTTATAGGCCTATACCGACATCTTGATGCACTATAACAATACCTAATGTATGCTTATGTAATGACATTGGATACTATGGCTCGGTTAACAATGGAGTTTACGCTGTTTAATAAATACAAATTTATACATATTACGCAGTCAAGAAAAATGTTGCTGCACTACATCAACAAATCCTTGCAAATTAACATTGATACCAGTGGTTTAAGTTTGCGTGTGCTACGCACGCGCCTGTTTGGCCCGCCGAAATTGGTGAATGTCCTACCGATATAAGTATACTATCCAGGGAGATATTTTGATGTCGTTGTAATTGTCATCCCAATTGGACCCGGCTCTGGACCTGACAATTCATGCCTCGTTACAAACGATGTAATTTTGAGATTTCGAGTTTGCCGCATATTAAGGAGTAATCTCCATATGATTTTGTGCGATAAAATATCACAGATTGATACAAATACCAATTTTGCGATGAGTAACAGGGAATACTTTCAAATGTATATTTTAGCAAAATGGTTCACCTTGGGAACTGTTTGTACAAATCAAAGTTCCCATATTACGGCCGTGCTTAATGCTTATCACTATATATATCATATCTAAGCAATTAATAGGTCAAGTCGATTTCCAACAGGTTATTGAACGGATTCTGGCAATTTTTTTTTTTTAAATAGCTTCAAAACAGTATCGCGCTTTGAGCCTTTCACTTTGCCCTTCATACATGAAGCGTTTTGACTGAGGTATATTTCCATGGTGACGTAATGACAAGACACGAGACTTTCATATGAGAAAAGTCGCACACAGGTACATCACCCGACGCTAGGAATGCCGACTGGTGTGCAAACTCATGCCATTAGGCCTCTTTACGTTGTGAAACTTCTGTTTAACTGTCCAGGCAGCAATGGTGAAGCATTCCTGCCGCCGATGCATAACATGCAATGCCAAGAAGACGTTGTTTTAAGACTATGTTTTAAAGGAATTTTAAGTTAGCATTGTAAAATCGCACATGACAACTCCCGTTCTCGGAAGTTGACAACTCCCTTTCTCTGAAGTTAACAACTCCCTTTCTCGGAAGTTGACAACTCCCTTTCTCGGAAGTTGACAACTCCCTTTCTCGGACGTTGACATTTATATTCCGATGGCAGTTAACGTTAGATCTGGCATTACGCTGAATAATTCACCCATCTGAACGACTTGTCCGCATAATCCACAATGCTTCAAAATCATTTGCGATTCTACAAATCAAATGTTATATAGCATTATGATAGGTGTGTGAGGTGGGGAGGGGGTGGAGGGGGGGAGGGCAAGAGGAGTTCGCGTTCAAACATCACGAACAACATTTCTTTACTTCCAGATAAACTAAAACGATATAATATCCAATGGAAAGGCGAAATATAGCGGAAATTAGCGATTTCCCGATTCACGGTTGCTTAATATTAAAATCCTCTGTTCACGAATAATGAAAATCCTCGGTCACGACGGTCGGCAAATACCCCATTTCGAGGTCACGACGAATTGTTTTCCTCATTCCCAGGGTGAAATGAAAAGCCCATCCCCAAGGAACGAAAATACCCCTTAAATTGCATTCCCATATAGGATGTCAATCCAAAATTTAGTCACAATGACAAAATATCCCATTGCAATGTGTTATGGGGCTTACATATTTCAATGACAAAATTCTATTTTTTTTAATGTTCAGTCACTGAAAAGTTATTTTTCCTTAATGCACTGGATCAGTAACTGCCCCCCCCCCACCATTATCAATTTTCTCGCTCCACGGTCATCTATCTCAATATTAAACTAATTTAATTAATTAATGACAAATTATGGCGTCAAAAATGTAGTTACCATTCGCAGCATGTTAAACATTTCACGGCTGTAAAATATATTATTTGATCAGGGACGTCCATTTTTCTTTTCCATCGTTCGTATCCAATACCACATATGCGCGTTCCACAGGTGAATTCATCATAGAACTAGAAACCTTTACATATCTACTGGCCTGTATTGATATGCACATGTACGCCATCACCCGCTCCCGTAACGTAGTGACCCGCGTAGTGACCTTCATCCTGATTGGTTGATAGGAGACCAGAGGGAATTAATGTCTGCGCCCACCTAAAGTACACTTATGGGCGACAATAGGGGCTTTTAAGCCGTAAATAATTTTTTCTCTGCAAATTCGTAAATATATTTTTTTTCTTTTAGGAAACGTATCTTTGGATTCTATTCTCTCATTGGCACTGCCCTTATTGCCAGAATTGGCTTCTCCTTTAATAGGGATTTGGAAGGGGTAAACGGTAAAACGCGACACAGGCATATTTGAAAAATCAACATTCAGCGTTGACCCCCAAATTCCGACACTGAGGATACGAAAAAGCGACATCGACACAGATTTTTCAAAAATGACGACACTGCACTAAGCCAAAAAGCGACACGGAAGGTCGCGAAAAGTCGACATTCGACACTGAGAATTAAAAAAAAATCGACACTGGACACTGGATTCATAGGAGTCCAGTAAAGTCTACATCGATTAAATCTACCGATATATTTCATATTTGTTGAATTTGCATAATATGCATAACTACAAGTACAAGCTACATTAGCCCTCACCATGACATGGAGAACGAGTAAGAGTAAGAGAGCGAACTTGAGGGCCATCGCCAAAATAAAGCACGAGACGCGATATAGCGTCGAGTGTTTTATTTGGGGAAAGCACGCACAACGAATGTAACAACGCAATATAATTCTGCTCATGAGGTGCGTGGTTCATTTTCCATATTTGGACACAGGAAATCGACTATTGTATCAAGTAATTCAATAACTATATATACTAGTCACAGTGAAATATACAGTTATTTACGACAAAACCCTTTATCAGATTAATGAAGGCGGGCAGGTCAATCGACCTGATACATCAATTAGTCCATTGGTCATACATGCACTCTCCTCGTGGGCCGCGCGCCTAGCTCCTGAAAGGCGGTGGTATTAGCGAGCCTCTGGCACACTCTGATTCCCTCTATAAGATCCCAGATCCCAGACATCCGCCTCGTCCGAGAAGTAATTGGCGTGAAGTTCCGGATGGTCCCTGAAGTCTCCGGAAGCCAACCGGATCCAACCAGGTCGTCGAGGGTGCAGTTGAATCGGTGCGAGTATGAATCCGTAACTATTCAACTGAACCCCGTATTGGGCCCTGGCGACATCTTCTTTCAAATTTAGTCCTCCATGTGACCATTCCAGCCCTTCCGGAGAGTTACCTATTAGACCGCTTGCCATATGTAGTTGCAGATAGGGAAATGAATCTTCAGCAGGCTGATGTTTGGTTCTCATAAAAGCGCTGCCGTCCAACAAGCCCGGTCGAGCGAGAACTCCTGTTTTTTTAAAATGGTGGACGAGGCCACTAATAATACCTAATATCTCGAAAATGAATACCCATAGAGCCTTTAATTTCATGTCTCGTGTAATTCAAATGAATTAATGTTATCATTATTGCCATTATTGAAGGTGGTGGGGGTGGGGGTGGATATGGAGGTGGGGTGGGGATGGAGGTGGGGTGGGGGAAGATGTGGAGGAAGTGGAGGAGGCGGAGGTGGCTTTGGAGTTGGAAGTGGTGGCTTTGGAGGTGGAGGTGGGGATGGGGGTGGATGTGGAGGTGGGGTGGAGGTGGGGGTAGAGGTGGGATGGGGGTGGATGTGGAGGTGGAGGTGGGGGTGGGGGTCGGGGTCGGGGTGGAGGTGGGGTGGGAGTGGATGTGGAGGAGGCGGAGGTGGCTTTGGAGGTGGAGGTGGAGGTGGAGGTGGAGGTGGATGTGGATGTGGAGGGGGAGGGGTAGGTGGAGGTGGGGGCAGAGGTGGAGGTGAAGGGGTAGGTGGAGGTGGAGGGGTAGATGGAGGTGGAGGTGGAGGTGGAGGTGGAGGTGGAGGTGGAGGATAATATGGACATATGTGCAAATGATTTGGACATATGTGCAAATCAATTGCACATATGTCCAAATCCGAAGGATTTATGCATGTCTAATTGAATTCAATTTTACATATGTCTAATTGAATTCTACATATGTCTAATTCAATTTTACATATGTGCAAATATTTGCACATATGTCCAAATGAATAGTACATATAATTTGCACATGTGTGCAAATATTTGAACATATGTGCAAATACTCTAATAATTTACACTTCGGCTTGCCATAGTATCGTGGGGTCTCGATAAGATCCCGTAATGACTGACGCGGCCGAATCAGAACGAGGCTTGACCCAATTGTGAGTAAACAGTCCGCACGTGCTACACGCAGTAGGCCTGAGCCCGGGGCCTGAGCATGCGTTATCAAAGTTGTTTATGGCACAACCACACATACAATTTAGTCACAATGTATTAAAATGTCACGTCTGATATCTCGGGAGGTTGAGGAAATTGTCCACCTGACCAGAAGGGCTGTTCTTTGTATTGCCCCACCCCCGCCTCGACTAAATGGTCACCCCCACACCCCTCGACGAAATCGTCATCGTCCATCGCCCTCTCCCCCCTTAATTCGTCCTGGATGATGTCCTGGACCATGCAGGGCCTGTACGGCCGAAGGCGGGGGTTGTAAGGCCCTTTATACTATGTATTGTAAGGGGTTATACCCAGAAAGTTTGCTAGAATATCTTCTCCCCAAGCAATGAAGGCTCAAAAACATAATGCATGTACTTTTTATTTTAAAGTCACATTTATAAGCAAGGGTAAAGGTCTGAAAAAAAAATCACAAAAGATAAATAGAAACAGTAACATATATATATATAAGACAAGTAAACAATTCATGACAGATAATTTGATACTTTATCATTATATACTACCTAGCTCTACCAGTAGTTATACTTAAATGGATTTTATAATACAAATATACATATGAACTTATGCAGTGTAGCTCACATAGCCAAAAAGGCATATATTGGAAAAATAAACCAACCCACATTTAGCATACATAAATTGTGAAGGGAAACACAGCTTGTGTACATTGTGTATATATATATTGACATATGTATATACCCTGAGCCTGACAATTTTTTTAATAATATTAAATATGTAGAATTAATAAATTGTACTGGTATTTGATGTTTCGTGTCTTTTTAAAGCTTTAAGTTCTTTTTATACATGAAAGTTGCATTTATGGTTATAGATAAAGTGAAGTTTACTTATATCTACTTCTTATTAACATACCCGATGCGTAGAATTAATACCAACGAATATTAGTATGAATGAGTCTCACACTTCCATATCTATAATAACTGATGAACTCCACAATATCAATAAAATAATATACCGGTAAACTTAGTGATGAAAAAAATGTATTAATGAAATAAATTAATATGAATTTAATAATGAAAAATATATATAATTATATAATAAAGCAATATACCTGGCAGCTAGTTCATCAAATGGGCCAGCATTAGGCTTGCTTCTTAAGCCGTGACAGATAATGTTTTAATGTGAGAGAGTTTAAACAATTCCAACGTCATATTTGGTCCAGATTAGGGGTGCGTTCCATCAGCTAGGACCATTGGGGCTCTTCCCCTTTCCCTTGTCTTTACTATAACCTTTCGGCATGGTGCCAAGACAAGTATATCTAAATTGAAAAATATACATGATTGCCTATGACGTTTGTCTACCATTATGTATACTTGGGTAGATCTCCTTGCCAAATAGCTTTCACATTACAACATTAATTTGCTCTATGTGAAGTAGATATCAATGTATACTAGGTG